>CM067547.1:32820080-33290238 GCA_034509755.1 Anisodus tanguticus
GGTGATATAATTACAATGAAGGTGTGTGGTCTTCACTACAGTTGAATGATGTAATGCCAGCCAATATGGTCTTGGTCTTCATTCTATAGAGTCACGTCATATAATTCCAGCGAAGGTGTTGCAATCTTTACTCCAGTGGAATGATGTAATGCCACCGAGATGGTCGTGGTCTTTATTCTATAGAATTAGGAGATATAATTCCAAAGTGAAGATGTTGCGGTCTTCACTACGGTTCAATGATGTAATGCCAACCATGATGATCGTGGTCTTCATTCTATAGAGTCACATGATATAATAACAACGAAGGTGCGGTGATCTCACTCCAGTGGTCAGATCTAATGTCAGCCAAGATGGTCGTGGTCTTCATAATATAGAGTTAGGTAATGTAATTCCGGTGAAGGTGTTGCGATCTTCACTCCAATTGAATGATGTAATGTTTGCCAAGATGGTGGTGGTCTTCATTTTATTGAGTCAGGTGCTATAATTCCTATGAAGTTTCTTTGGTCTTCACTATAGTCGAATGACGTAATGCGAGCCAGGATGGTCGTGGTCTTCATTGTATAGAGTGAGGTGATATAAATACAGTGAAGGTGTGTGGTCTTCACTACAGTTGAATGATGTAATGCCAGCCAATATGGTCTTGGTCTTCATTCTATAGAGTCACGTTATATAATTCCAGCGAAGGTGTTGCAATCTTTACTCCAGTGGAATGATGTAATGCCAGCCGAGATGGTCGTGGTCTTTATTCTATAGAATTAGGAGATATAATTCCAGTGAAGATGTTGCGGTCTTCACTACAGTTCAATGATGTAATGCCAACCATGATGATCGTGCTCTTCATTCTATAGAGTCAAATGATATAAAAACAGCGAAGGTGCGGTGATCTTCACTCCAGTGGTCAGATCTAATGTCAACCAAGATGGTCGTGGTCTTCATAATATAGAGTTAGGTAATGTAATTCCAGTGAAGGTGTTGCGATCTTCACTCCAATTGAATGATGTAATGCTTGCCAAGATGGTGGTGGTCTTCATTTTATTGAGTCAGGTGCTATAATTCCTATGAAGTTTCTGTGGTCTTCACTATAGTCGAATGACGTAATGCGAGCCAGGATGGTCGTGGTCTTCATTGTATAGAGTGAGGTGATATAATTACAATGAAGGTGTGTGGTCTTCACTACAGCTGAATGATGTAATGCCAGCCAATATGGTCTTGGTCTTCATTCTATAGAGTCACGTTATATAATTCCAGCGAAGGTGTTGCAATCTTTACTCCAGTGGAATGATGTAATGCCAGCCGAGATGGTCGTGGTCTTTATTCTATAGAATTAGGAGATATAATTCCAGTGAAGATGTTGCGGTCTTCACTACAGTTCAATGATGTAATGCCAACCATGATGATCGTGCTCTTCATTCTATAGAGTCAAATGATATAAAAACAACGAAGGTGCGGTGATCTTCACTCCAGTGGTCAGATCTAATGTCAACCAAGATGGTCGTGGTCTTCATAATATAGAGTTAGGTAATGTAATTCCAGTGAAGGTGTTGCGATCTTCACTCCAATTGAATGATGTAATGCTTGCCAAGATGGTGGTGGTCTTCATTTTATTGAGTCAGGTGCTATAATTCCTATGAAGTTTCTGTGGTCTTCACTATAGTCGAATGACGTAATGCGAGCCAGGATGGTCGTGGTCTTCATTGTATAGAGTGAGGTGATATAATTACAGTGAAGGTGTGTGGTCTTCACTACAGCTGAATGATGTAATGCCAGCAATATGGTCTTGGTCTTCATTCTATAGAGTCACGTTATATAATTCCAGCGAAAGGTTTGCAATCTTTACTCCAGTGGAATGATGTAATGCCAGCCGAGATGGTCGTGGTCTTTATTCTATAGAATTAGGAGATATAATTCCAGTGAAGATGTTGCGGTCTTCACTACAGTTCAATGATGTAATGCCAACCATGATGATCGTGGTCTTCATTCTATACAGTCAAATGATATAAAAAAAGCGAAGGTGCGGTGATCTTCACTCCAGTGGTCGATCTAATGTCAACCCAAGATGGTCGTGGTCTTCATAATATAGAGTTAGGTAATGTAATTCCAGTGAAGGTGTTGCGATCTTCACTCCAATTGAATGATGTAATGTTTGCCAAGATGGTGGTGGTCTTCATTTTATTGAGTCAGGTGCTATAATTCCTATGAAGTTTCTTTGGTCTTCACTATAGTCGAATGACGTAATGCGAGCCAGGATGGTCGTGGTCTTCATTGTATAGAGTGAGGTGATATAATTACAGTGAAGGTGTGTGGTCTTCACTACATAAATTACAGCGAAGGTGTGTGGTCTTTACTCCAATTGAATGATGTAATGCCAGCCAATATGGTCTTGGTCTTCATTCTATAGAGTCACGTTATATAATTCCAAATGAAGGTGTTGCAATCTTTACTCCAGTGGAATGATGTAATGCCAGCCGAGATGGTCGTGGTCTTTATTCTATAGAATTAGGAGATATAATTCCAATGAAGATGTTGCGGTCTTCACTACAGTTCAATGATGTAATGCCAACCATGATGATCGTGGTCTTCATTCTATAGAGTCACATGATATAAAAAAATAAAGGTGCGGTGATCTTCACTCCCAAAGTGGTCGATCTAATGTCGCCAAGATGGTCGTGGTCTTCATAATATATAGAGTTAGGTAATGTAATTCCAGTGAAGGTGTTGCGATCTTCACTCCAATTGAATGATGTAATGCTTGCCAAGATGGTGGTGGTCTTCATTTTATTGAGTCAGGTGCTATAATTCCTATGAAGTTTCTTTGGTCTTCACTATAGTCGAATGACGTAATGCGAGCCGAGCGATGGTCGTGGTCTTCATTGTATAGAGTGAGGTGATATAATACAATGAAGGTGTGTGGTCTTCATCACACTTGAATGATGTAATGCCAACCAATATGGTCTTGGTCTTCATTCTATAGAGTCACGTCATATATTCCAAAAGGTGTTGCAATCTTTACTCCACGTGAATGATGTAATGCCAGCCGAGATGGTCGTGGTCTTTATTCTATAGAATTAGGAGATATAATTCCAATGAAGATGTTGCGGTCTTCACTACAGTTCAATGATGTAATGCCAACCATGATGATCGTGGTCTTCATTCTATAGAGTCAAATGATATAAAAACAGCGAAGGTGCGGTGATCTTCACTCCAGTGGTCAGATCTAATGTCAGCCAAGATGGTCGTGGTCTTCATAATATAGAGTTAGGTAATGTAATTCCAGTGAAGGTGTTGCGATCTTCACTCCAATTGAATGATGTAATGCTTGCCAAGATGGTGGTGGTCTTCATTTTATTGAGTCAGGTGCTATAATTCCTATGAAGTTTCTGTGGTCTTCACTATAGTCGAATGACGTAATGCGAGCCAGGATGGTCGTGGTCTTCATTGTATAGAGTGAGGTGATATAATTACAATGAAGGTGTGTGGTCTTCACTACAGCTTGAATGATGTAATGCCAGCCAATATGGTCTTGGTCTTCATTCTATAGAGTCACGTTATATAATTCCAGCGAAGGTGTTGCAATCTTTACTCCAGTGGAATGATGTAATGCCAGCCGAGATGGTCGTGGTCTTTATTCTATAGAATTAGGAGATATAATTCCAAAGTGAAGATGTTGCGGTCTTCACTACAGTTCAATGATGTAATGCCAACCATGATGATCGTGCTCTTCATTCTATAGAGTCAAATGATATAAAAACAGCGAAGGTGCAGTGATCTTCACTCCAGTGGTCAGATCTAATATCAACCAAAATAGTCATGGTCTTCATAATATAGAGTTAGGTAATGTAATTCCAGTGAAGGTGTTGCGATCTTCACTCCAATTGAATGATGTAATGTTTACTAAGATGGTGGTGGTCTTCATTTTATTGAGTCAGGTGCTTTAATTCCTATGAATTTTTTGTGGTCTTCACCATAGTCGAATGACGTAATGCAAGCCAGGATGGTCGTGGTCTTCATTGTATAGAGTGAGGTGATATAAATACAGTGTAGGTGTGTGGTCTTCACTACAGCTGAATGATGTAATGCCAACCAATGGTGGTTGGTCTTCATTCTATAGAGTCACGTGGTCATATAATTCCATATAATTCCGAAAGGTGTTGCAATCTTTACTCCAAAGTGAAATGTAATGCCACCGAGATGAGTCGTGGTCTTTATTCTATAGAATTAGGAGATATAATTCCAATGATGTTGCGGTCTTCACTACGGTTCAATGATGTAATGTAACCATGATGATCGTGATCTTCATTCTATAGAGTCAAATGATATAAAAACAGCGAAGGTGCGGTGATCTTCACTCCAATGGTCAGATCTAATGTCAACCAAGATGGTCGTGGTCTTCATAATATAGAGTTAGGTAATGTAATTCCAGTGAAGGTGTTGCGATCTTCACTCCAATTGAATGATGTAATGTTTGCCAAGATGGTGGTGGTCTTCATTTTATTGAGTCAGGTGCTATAATTCCTATGAAGTTTCTTTGGTCTTCACTATAGTCGAATGACGTAATGCGAGCCAGGATGGTCGTGGTCTTCATTGTATAGAGTGAGGTGATATAATTACAGTGAAGGTGTGTGGTCTTCACTACAGCTGAATGATGTAATGCCAGCCAATATGGTCTTGGTCTTCATTCTATAGAGTCACGTTATATAATTCCAGCGAAGGTGTTGCAATCTTTACTCCAGTGGAATGATGTAATGCCAATCGAGATGGTCGTGGTCTTTATTCTATAGAATTAGGAGATATAATTCCAGTGAAGATGTTGCGGTCTTCACTACAGTTCAATGATGTAATGCCAACCATGATGATCGTGGTCTTCATTCTATAGAGTCACATGATATAAAAACAGCGAAGGTGCGGTGATCTTCACTCCAGTGGTCAGATCTAATGTCAACCAAGATGGTCGTGGTCTTCATAATATAGAGTTAGGTAATGTAATTCCAGTGAAGGTGTTGCGATCTTCACTCCAATTGAATGATGTAATGCTTGCCAAGATGGTGGTGGTCTTCATTTTATTGAGTCAGGTGCTATAATTCCTATGAAGTTTCTGTGGTCTTCACTATAGTCGAATGACGTAATGCGAGCCAGGATGGTCGTGGTCTTCATTGTATAGAGTGAGGGGATATAATACAATGAAGGTGTGTGTGTCTTTACTACAATTGAATGATGTAATGCCATGCCAATATGGTCTTGGTCTTCATTCTATAGAGTCACGTTATATAATTCCAATTCGAAGGTGTTGCAATCTTTACTCCAAAGTGGAATGATGTAATGCCACCGAGATGGTCGTGGTCTTTATTCTATGAATTAGGAGATATAATTCCAAAGAAGATGTTGCGGTCTTCACTACAGTTCAATGATGTAATGCCAACCATGATGATCGTGGTCTTCATTCTATATAAGTCAAATGATATAAAACAAAAGGTGCGGTGATCTTCACTCCAAAGGGTCGATCTAATGTCAACCAAGATAGTCGTGGTCTTCATAATATAGAGTTAGGTAATGTAATTCCAATTCTAGGTGTTGCGATCTTCACTCCAATTGAATGATGTAATGCTTGCCAAGATGGTGGTGGTCTTCATTTTATTGAGTCGTGTGCTATAATTCCTATGAAGTTTCTTTGGTCTTCACTATAGTCGAATGACGTAATGCGAGCCAGGATGGTCGTGGTCTTCATTGTATAGAGTGAGGTGATATAATACAATGAAGGTGTGTGTGTCTTCACTACAATTGAATGATGTAATGCCAATGCAATATGGTCTTGGTCTTCATTCTATAGAGTCACGTTATATAATTCCCGAAGGTGTTGCAATCTTTACTCCGTGGAATGATGTAATGCCACCGAGATGGTCGTGGTCTTTATTCTATAGAATTAGGAGATATAATTCCAAAGAAGATGTTGCGGTCTTCACTACAGTTCAATGATGTAATGCCAACCATGATGATCGTGGTCTTCATTCTATAAAGTCAAATGATATAAAAAAAAGAAAGGTGCGGTGATCTTCACTCCAAAGTGGTCGATCTAATGTCAACCCAAGATAGGTCGTGGTCTTCATAATATAGAGTTAGGTAATGTAATTCCAGTGAAGGTGTTGCGATCTTCACTCCAATTGAATGATGTAATGCTTGCCAAGATGGTGGTGGTCTTCATTTTATTGAGTCAGGTGCTATAATTCCTATGAAGTTTCTGTGGTCTTCGTCGAATGACGTAATGCGAGCCAGGATGGTCGTGGTCTTCATTGTATAGAGTGAGGTGATATAATACAAATGAAGGTGTGTGGTCTTCTTTCACTACAATTGAATGATGTAATGCCAACCAATATGGTCTTGGTCTTCATTCTATAGAGTCACGTCATATATATTCCAAATGAAGGTGTTGCAATCTTTACTCCAAAGTGGAATGATGTAATGCCAGCCGAGATGGTCGTGGTCTTTATTCTATAGAATTAGGAGATATAATTCCAATGAAGATGTTGCGGTCTTCACTATAGTTCAATGATGTAATGCCAACCATGATGATCGTGGTCTTCATTCTATAGAGTCACATGATATAAAAACAGCGAAGGTGCGGTGATCTTCACTCCAGTGGTCAGATCTAATGTCAGCCAAGATGGTCGTGGTCTTCATAATATAGAGTTAGGTAATGTAATTCCAGTGAAGGTGTTGCGATCTTCACTCCAATTGAATGATGTAATGCTTGCCAAGATGGTGGTGGTCTTCATTTTATTGAGTCGGGTGCTATAATTCCTATGAAGTTTCTTGGTCTTCACTATAGTCGAATGACGTAATGCGCGAGCCAGGATGGTCGTGGTCTTCATTGTATAGAGTGAGGTGATATAATTACAATGTGAGGAATGGTGTGTGTCTTCACTACAATTGAATGATGTAATGCCAACCAATATGGTCTTGGTCTTCATTCTATAGAGTCACGTTATATAATTCCAAAATGAAGGTGTTGCAATCTTTACTCCAAAGTGAATGATGTAATGCCACCGAGATGGTCGTGGTCTTTATTCTATAGAATTAGGAGATATAATTCCAAAGAAGATGTTGCGGTCTTCACTACAGTTCAATGATGTAATGCCAACCATGATGATCGTGTGTCTTCATTCTATAAAGTCACATGATATAAAAACAAAAGAAGGTGCGGTGATCTTCACTCCAGTGGTCAGATCTAATGTCAACCAAGATAGTCGTGGTCTTCATAATATAGAGTTAGGTAATGTAATTCTAGTGAAGGTGTTGCGATCTTCACTCCAATTGAATGATGTAATGCTTGCCAAGATGGTGGTGGTCTTCATTTTATTGAGTCAGGTGCTATAATTCCTATGAAGTTTCTTTGGTCTTCACTATAGTCGAATGACGTAATGCAAGCCAGGATGGTCGTGGTCTTCATTGTATAGAGTGAGGTGATATAATTACAGTGAAGGTGTGTGGTCTTCACTACAATTGAATGATGAATGCCAACCAATATGGTCTTGGTCTTCATTCTATAGAGTCACGTTATATAATTCCAAATCAAGGTGTTGCAATCTTTACTCCAAAGGAATGATGTAATGCCAATGCCGAGATGGTCGTGGTCTTTATTCTATAGAATTAGGAGATATAATTCCAAAGTGAAGATGTTGCGGTCTTCACTACAGTTCAATGATGTAATGCCAACCATGATGATCGTGGTCTTCATTCTATAAAGTCACATGATATAATAACAACGAAGGTGCGGTGATGATCTCACTCCAAAGGGTCGATCTAATGTCAACCAAGATAGGTCGTGGTCTTCATAATATATAGAGTAGGTAATGTAATTCTAGTGAAGGTGTTGCGATCTTCACTCCAATTGAATGATGTAATGCTTGCCAAGATGGTGGTGGTCTTCATTTTATTGAGTCGTGTGCTATAATTCCTATGAAGTTTCTTGGTCTTCACTATAGTCGAATGACGTAATGCGAGCCAGATGGTCGTCGGGTCTTCATTGTATAGAGTGAGGTGATATAATTACAATGAAGGTGTGTGTGTCTTCTACTCTAATTGAATGATGTAATGCCAACCAATATGGTCTTGGTCTTCATTCTATAGAGTCACGTTATATAATTCCAGCAAAGGGTGTTGCAATCTTTACTCCGTGGAATGATGTAATGCCACCGAGATGGTCGTGGTCTTTATTCTATAGAATTAGGAGATATAATTCCAAAGAAGATGTTGCGGTCTTCACTACAGTTCAATGATGTAATGCCAACCATGATGATCGTGGTCTTCATTCTATAAAGTCACATGATATAAAAACAAATGAAGGTGCGTGTCTTCACTCCAAAGTGGTCGATCTAATGTCGCCCAAGATAGTCGTGGTCTTCATAATATAGAGTTAGGTAATGTAATTCTAGTGAAGGTGTTGCGATCTTCACTCCAATTGAATGATGTAATGCTTGCCAAGATGGTGGTGGTCTTCATTTTATTGAGTCGTGTGCTATAATTCCTATGAAGTTTCTTTGGTCTTCACTATAGTCGAATGACGTAATGCGAGCCAGATGGTCGTGGTCTTCATTGTATAGAGTGAGGTGATATAATACAAATGTACGAAAGGTGTGTGGTCTTCTACTACAAATTGAATGATGTAATGCCAACCAATATGGTCTTGGTCTTCATTCTATAGAGTCACGTTATATAATTCCAAATGAAGGTGTTGCAATCTTTACTCCAAAGTGGAATGATGTAATGCCACCGAGATGGTCGTGGTCTTTTTATTCTATAGAATTAGGAGATATAATTCCAATGAAGATGTTGCGGTCTTCACTACAGTAGTTCAATGATGTAATGCCAACCATGATGATCGTGGTCTTCATTCTATAAAGTCACATGATATAAAAACAAATGAAGGTGCGGTGATCTTCACTCCAAAGGGTCGTCGATCTAATGTCAACCCAAGATGGTCGTGGTCTTCATAATATAGAGTTAGGTAATGTAATTCTAGTGAAGGTGTTGCGATCTTCACTCCAATTGAATGATGTAATGCTTGCCAAGATGGTGGTGGTCCTCATTTTATTGAGTCAAGTGCTATAATTCCTATGAAGTTTCTATGGTCTTCACTATAGTCGAATGACGTAATGCGAGCCAGGATGGTCGTGGTCTTCATTGTATAGAGTGAGGTGATATAATTACAAAGCGAAGGTGTGTGTGTCTTCACTACAATTTGAATGATGTAATGCCAACCAATATGGTCTTGGTCTTCATTCTATAGAGTCACGTCATATAATTCCAATTCGAAGGTGTTGCAATCTTTACTCCAAAGAAATGATGTAATGCCACCGAGATGGTCGGGTCTTTATTCTATAGAATTAGGAGATATAATTCCAGTGAAGATGTTGCGGTCTTCACTACAGTTCAATGATGTAATGCCAACCATGATGATCGTGGTCTTCATTCTATAAAGTCACATGATATAAAAACAGTGAAGGTGCGGTGATCTTCACTCCAATGGGTAGATCTAATGTCAGCCCAAGATAGTCGTGGTCTTCATAATATAGAGTTAGGTAATGTAATTCTAGTGAAGGTGTTGCGATCTTCACTCCAATTGAATGATGTAATGCTTGCCAAGATGGTGGTGGTCTTCATTTTATTGAGTCAGGTGCTATAATTCCTATGAAGTTTCTGTGGTCTTCACTATAGTCGAATGACGTAATGCGAGCCAGGATGGTCGTGGTCTTCATTGTATAGAGTGAGGTGATATAATTACAGTGAAGGTGTGTGGTCTTCACTACAGCTGAATGATGTAATGCCAGCCAATATGGTCTTGGTCTTCATTCTATAGAGTCACGTTATATAATTCCAGCGAAGGTGTTGCAATCTTTACTCCAGTGGAATGATGTAATGCCAGCCGAGATGGTCGTGGTCTTTATTCTATAGAATTAGGAGATATAATTCCAGTGAAGATGTTGCGGTCTTCACTACAGTTCAATGATGTAATGCCAACCATGATGATCGTGGTCTTCATTCTATAAAGTCACATGATATAATAACAGTGAAGGTGCGGTGATCTTCACTCCAGTGGTCAGATCTAATGTCAGCCAAGATAGTCGTGGTCTTCATAATATAGAGTTAGGTAATGTAATTCTAGTGAAGGTGTTGCGATCTTCACTCCAATTGAATGATGTAATGCTTGCCAAGATGGTGGTGGTCTTCATTTTATTGAGTCAGGTGCTATAATTCCTATGAAGTTTCTGTGGTCTTCACTATAGTCGAATGACGTAATGCGAGCCGTGATGGTCGTGGTCTTCATTGTATAGAGTGAGGTGATATAATTACAAATAAGGTGTGTGGTCTTCACTCAATTGAATGATGTAATGCCAACCAATATGGTCTTGGTCTTCATTCTATAGAGTCACGTCATATAATTCCAAATTCGAAGGTGTTGCAATCTTTACTCCAAAGTGGAATGATGTAATGCCACCGAGATGGTCGTGGTCTTTATTCTATAGAATTAGGAGATATAATTCCAAAGAAGATGTTGCGGTCTTCACTACAGTTCAATGATGTAATGCCAACCATGATGATCGTGGTCTTCATTCTATAAAGTCACATGATATAATAACAAAAGTGAAGGTGCGGTGCGGATCTTCACTCAAAGGTCGATCTAATGTCAACCCAAGATAGTCGTGGTCTTCATAATATAGAGTTAGGTAATGTAATTCCAGTGAAGGTGTTGCGATCTTCACTCCAATTGAATGATGTAATGTTTACTAAGATGGTGGTGGTCTTCATTTTATTGAGTCAGGTGCTTTAATTCCTATGAATTTTCTTTGGTCTTCACCATAGTCGAATGACGTAATGCAAGCCAGGATGGTCGTGGTCTTCATTGTATAGAGTGAGGTGATATAAATACAGTGTAGGTGTGTGGTCTTCACTACAGCTGAATGATGTAATGCCAGCCAATATGGTCTTGGTCTTCATTCTATAGAGTCACGTCATATAATTCCAAATTCCAGGTGTTGCAATCTTTACTCCAAAGGAATGATGTAATGCCACCGAGATGATGTCGTGGTCTTTATTCTATAGAATTAGGAGATATAATTCCAAATGAAGATGTTGCGGTCTTCACTACAGTTCAATGATGTAATGCCAACCATGATGATCGTGGTCTTCATTCTATAAAGTCACATGATATAATAACAAAAGGTGCGGTGCGGTCTTCACTCCAAAGGGTCGATCTAATGTCGCCCAAGATAGTCGTGGTCTTCATAATATAGAGTTAGGTAATGTAATTCTAGTGAAGGTGTTGCGATCTTCACTCCAATTGAATGATGTAATGCTTGCCAAGATGGTGGTGGTCTTCATTTTATTGAGTCAGGTGCTATAATTCCTATGAAGTTTCTATGGTCTTCACTATAGTCGAATGACGTAATGCGAGCCAGGATGGTCGTGGTCTTCATTGTATAGAGTGAGGTGATATAATTACAGTGAAGGTGTGTGGTCTTCACTCCAGCTGAATGATGTAATGCCATCCAATATGGTCTTGGTCTTCATTCTATAGAGTCACGTCATATAATTCCAGCGAAGGTGTTGCAATCTTTACTCCAATGATGTAATGCCAGCCGAGATGGTCGTGGTCTTTATTCTATAGAATTAGGAGATATAATTCCAATGAAGATGTTGCGGTCTTCACTACAGTTCAATGATGTAATGCCAACCATGATGATCGTGGTCTTCATTCTATAAAGTCACATGATATAATAACAAATGAAAGGTGCGTGATCTTCACTCCAAGGTCGATCTAATGTCGCCAAGATAGTCGTGGTCTTCATAATATAGAGTTAGGTAATGTAATTCTAGTGAAGGTGTTGCGATCTTCACTCCAATTGAATGATGTAATGCTTGCCAAGATGGTGGTGGTCTTCATTTTATTGAGTCAGGTGCTATAATTCCTATGAAGTTTCTGTGGTCTTCACTATAGTCGAATGACGTAATGCGAGCCAGGATGGTCGTGGTCTTCATTGTATAGAGTGAGGTGATATAAATACAAATGAATGTGTGGTCTCTTTACTCCAATGAATGATGTAATGCCAACCAAGATGGTCTTGGTCTTCATTCTATAGAGTCACGTCATATAATTCCAGCGAAGGTGTTGCAATCTTTACTCCAAAGTGGAATGATGTAATGCCACCGAGATGGTCGTGGTCTTTATTCTATAGAATTAGGAGATATAATTCCAAATGAAGATGTTGCGGTCTTCACTACAGTTCAATGATGTAATGCCAACCATGATGATCGTGGTCTTCATTCTATAAAGTCACATGATATAATAACAAATAAGGTGGTGCGGTGATCTTCACTCCAAAGTGGTCGATCTAATGTCGCCCAAGATAGTCGTGGTCTTCATAATATAGAGCTAGGTAATGTAATTCTAGTGAAGGTGTTGCGATCTTCACTCCAATTGAATGATGTAATGCTTGCCAAGATGGTGGTGGTCTTCATTTTATTGAGTCGGTGCTATAATTCCTATGAAGTTTCGTGGTCTTCACTATAGTCGAATGACGTAATGCGAGCCAGGATGGTCGTGGTCTTCATTGTATAGAGTGAGGTGATATAAATACAAAAGGTGTGTGTGTTTTCACTCCAATTGAATGATGTAATGCCAACCAAGATGGTCTTGGTCTTCATTCTATAGAGTCACGTCATATAATTCCAAATCCGAAGGTGTTGCAATCTTTACTCCGTCTCAGTGATGTAATGCCCATGCCGAGATGGTCGTGGTCTTTATTCTATAGAATTAGGAGATATAATTCCAAATGAAGATGTTGCGGTCTTTCACTACAGTTCAATGATGTAATGCCAACCATGATGATCGTGGTCTTCATTCTATAAAGTCACATGATATAATAACAAAGAAGGTGCGGTGATCTTCACTCCAAAGGTCGATCTAATGTCACCAAGATAGTCGTGGTCTTCATAATATAGAGTTAGGTAATGTAATTCTAGTGAAGGTGTTGCGATCTTCACTCCAATTGAATGATGTAATGCTTGCCAAGATGGTGGTGGTCTTCATTTTATTGAGTCGGTGCTATAATTCCTATGAAGTTTGTTTGGTCTTCACTATAGTCGAATGACGTAATGCGAGCCAGATGGTCGTGGTCTTCATTGTATAGAGTGAGGGATATAAATACAATGAAGGTGTGTGTGTCTTCACTCCAATTGAATGATGTAATGCCAACCAATATGGTCTTGGTCTTCATTCTATAGAGTCACGTCATATAATTCCAAAGAAGGTGTTGCAATCTTTACTCCAAAGGGAATGATGTAATGCCACCGAGATGGTCGTGGTCTTTATTATAGAATTAGGAGATATAATTCCAAAGAAGATGTTGCGGTCTTCACTACAGTTCAATGATGTAATGCCAACCATGATGATCGTGGTCTTCATTCTATAAAGTCACATGATATAATAACAAAAAAAGGTGCGGTGATCTTCACTCCAAAGGGGTCGATCTAATGTCGCCAAGATAGTCGTGGTCTTCATAATATAGAGCTAGGTAATGTAATTCTAGTGAAGGTGTTGCGATCTTCACTCCAATTGAATGATGTAATGCTTGCCAAGATGGTGGTGGTCTTCATTTTATTGAGTCGTGTGCTATAATTCCTATGAAGTTTGTTTGGTCTTCACTATAGTCGAATGACGTAATGCGAGCCAGGATGGTCGTGGTCTTCATTGTATAGAGTGAGGTGATATAAATACAGCGAATGTGTGTGGTCTTCACTACAGCTGAATGATGTAATGCCATCCAATATGGTCTTGGTCTTCATTCTATAGAGTCACGTCATATAATTCCAGCGAAGGTGTTGCAATCTTTACTCCAGTGGAATGATGTAATGCCACCGAGAGATGGTCGTGGTCTTTATTCTATAGAATTAGGAGATATAATTCCAATGAAGATGTTGCGGTCTTCACTACAGTTCAATGATGTAATGCCAACCATGATGATCGTGGTCTTCATTCTATAAAGTCACATGATATAATAACAGTGAAGGTGCGGTGATCTTCACTCCAACTGGTCGATCTAATGTCATGTCGAAGATAGTCGTGGTCTTCATAATATAGAGTAGGTAATGTAATTCTAGTGAAGGTGTTGCGATCTTCACTCCAATTGAATGATGTAATGCTTGCCAAGATGGTGGTGGTCTTCATTTTATTGAGTCAGGTGCTATAATTCCTATGAAGTTTCTATGGTCTTCACTATAGTCGAATGACGTAATGCGAGCCAGGATGGTCGTGGTCTTCATTGTATAGAGTGAGGTGATATAAATACAAATGAATGTGTGTGGTCTTCTTCACTCCAATTGAATGATGTAATGCCAGCCAATATGGTCTTGGTCTTCATTCTATAGAGTCACGTCATATAATTCCAGCGAAGGTGTTGCAATCTTTACTCCAGTGGAATGATGTAATGCCAGCCGAGATGGTCGTCGTGGTCTTTATTCTATAGAATTAGGAGATATAATTCCAGTGAAGATGTTGCGGTCTTCACTACAGTTCAATGATGTAATGCCAACCATGATGATCGTGGTCTTCATTCTATAAAGTCACATGATATAATAACAAGGTGCGGTGATCTTCACTCCAAAGGGTCGGATCTAATGTCAGCCAAGATAGTCGTGGTCTTCATAATATAGAGTTAGGTAATGTAATTCTAGTGAAGGTGTTCACTCCAATTGAATGATGTAATGCTTGCCAAGATGGTGGTGGTCTTCATTTTATTGAGTCGGTGCTATAATTCCTATGAAGTTTAATTCCTTGAAGTCTCTTCACTATAGTCGAATGACGTAATGCAATGAGCAGCCAGATGGTCGTGGTCTTCATTGTATAGAGTGAGGTGATATAAATACAATGAAGGTGTGTGGTCTTCACTCCAGTTGAATGATGTAATGCCAACCAAGATGGTCTTGGTCTTCATTCTATAGAGTCACGTCATATAATTCCGGCGAAGGTGTTGCAATCTTTACTCTTTACTCCGGGAATGATGTAATGCCACCGAGATGGTCGTGGTCTTTATTCTATAGAATTAGGAGATATAATTCCAATGAAGATGTTGCGGTCTTCACTACAGTTCAATGATGTAATGCCAACCATGATGATCGTGGTCTTCATTCTATAAAGTCACATGATATAATAACAGTGAAGGTGCGGTGATCTTCACTCCAGTGGTCAGATCTAATGTCAGCCAAGATAGTCGTGGTCTTCATAATATAGAGCTAGGTAATGTAATTCTAGTGAAGGTGTTGCGATCTTCACTCCAATTGAATGATGTAATGCTTGCCAAGATGGTGGTGGTCTCATTTTATTGAGTCGTGTGTGCTATAATTCCTATGAAGTTTGTTTGGTCTTCACTATAGTCGAATGACGTAATGCGAGCCAGGATGGTCGTGGTCTTCATTGTATAGAGTGAGGTGATATAATTACAATAATACGAAAGGTGTGTGGTCTTCTCTAATTGAATGATGTAATGCCAACCAATATGGTCTTGGTCTTCATTCTATAGAGTCACGTCATATAATTCCAAATAATTCCAAGGTGTTGCAATCTTTACTCCAAAGTGGAATGATGTAATGCCAGCCGAGATGGTCGTGGTCTTTATTCTATAGAATTAGGAGATATAATTCCAATGAAGATGTTGCGGTCTTCACTACAGTTCAATGATGTAATGCCAACCATGATGATCGTGGTCTTCATTCTATAAAGTCACATGATATAATAACAAATGAAGGTGCGGTGATCTTCACTCCGGTGGTCGATCTAATGTCGCCCAAGATAGTCGTGGTCTTCATAATATAGAGTTAGGTAATGTATCTCTAGTGAAGGTGTTGCGATCTTCACTCCAATTGAATGATGTAATGCTTGCCAAGATGGTGGTGGTCTTCATTTTATTGAGTCGTGCTATAATTCCTATGAAGTTTGTTTGGTCTTCACTATAGTCGAATGACGTAATGCGAGCCGGGATGGTCGTGGTCTTCATTGTATAGAGTGAGGTGATATAATTATACGTGAAGGTGTGTGTCTTTACTCCAATTGAATGATGTAATGCCAACCAATATGGTCTTGGTCTTCATTCTATAGAGTCACGTCATATAATTCCAATTCGAAGGTGTTGCAATCTTTACTCCGGTGGAATGATGTAATGCCAATGATGTAATGAGATGGTCGTGGTCTTTATTCTATAGAATTAGGAGATATAATTCCGAGTGAAGATGTTGCGGTCTTCACTACAGTTCAATGATGTAATGCCAACCATGATGATCGTGGTCTTCATTCTATAAAGTCACATGATATAATAACAAATAATAAGGTGCGGTGTGTCTTCACTCCAAAGGTCGATCTAATGTCGCCCAAGATAGTCGTGGTCTTCATAATATAGAGCTAGGTAATGTAATTCTAGTGAAGGTGTTGCGATCTTCACTCCAATTGAATGATGTAATGCTTGCCAAGATGGTGGTGGTCTTCATTTTATTGAGTCGGTGCTATAATTCCTATGAAGTTTTCTTTGGTCTTCACTATAGTCGAATGACGTAATGCGAGCCGGATGGTCGTGGTCTTCATTGTATAGAGTGAGGTGATATAAATACAAATGCGAATGTGTGTGTGTCTTTACTCCAATTGAATGATGTAATGCCAACCAAGATGGTCTTGGTCTTCATTTCTATAGAGTCACGTCATATAATTCCATAAATTCAGGTGTGTTGCATCTTTACTCCAAAGGAATGATGTAATGCCACCGAGATGGTCGTGGTCTTTATTCTATAGAATTAGGAGATATAATTCCAGTGAAGATGTTGCGGTCTTCACTACAGTTCAATGATGTAATGCCAACCATGATGATCGTGGTCTTCATTCTATAAAGTCACATGATATAATAACAGTGAAGGTGCGGTGATCTTCACTCCAGTGGTCAGATCTAATGTCAGCCAAGATAGTCGTGGTCTTCATAATATAGAGCTAGGTAATGTAATTCTAGTGAAGGTGTTGCGATCTTCACTCCAATTGAATGATGTAATGCTTGCCAAGATGGTGGTGGTCTTCATTTTATTGAGTCAGGTGCTATAATTCCTATGAAGTTTGTTTGGTCTTCACTATAGTCGAATGACGTAATGCGAGCCAGGATGGTCGTGGTCTTCATTGTATAGAGTGAGGGGATATAAATACAGCGAATGTGTGTGGTCTTCACTCCAATTGAATGATGTAATGCCAACCAAGATGGTCTTGGTCTTCATTCTATAGAGTCACGTCATATAATTCCAGCGAAGGTGTTGCAATCTTTACTCCAGTGGAATGATGTAATGCCAGCCGAGATGGTCGTGGTCTTTATTCTATAGAATTAGGAGATATAATTCCAATGAAGATGTTGCGGTCTTCACTACAGTTCAATGATGTAATGCCAACCATGATGATCGTGGTCTTCATTCTATAAAGTCACATGATATAATAACAATGAAGGTGCGGTGATCTTCACTCCAGTGGTCAGATCTAATGTCAGCCAAAATAGTCGTGGTCTTCATAATATAGAGCTAGGTAATGTAATTCTAGTGAAGGTGTTGCGATCTTCACTCCAATTGAATGATGTAATGCTTGCCAAGATGGTGGTGGTCTTCATTTTATTGAGTCAGGTGCTATAATTCCTATGAAGTTTCTGTGGTCTTCACTATAGTCGAATGACGTAATGCGAGCCGGATGGTGGTCGTGGTCTTCATTGTATAGAGTGAGGGGATATAAATACAAATGAATGTGTGTGGTCTTTACTCCAATTGAATGATGTAATGCCAACCAACCAATATGGTCTTGGTCTTCATTCTATAGAGTCACGTCATATAATTCCAAATGAAGGTGTTGCAATCTTTACTCCAAAGGAATGATGTAATGCCAGCCGAGATGGTCGTGGTCTTTATTCTATAGAATTAGGAGATATAATTCCAATGAAGATGTTGCGGTCTTCACTACAGTTCAATGATGTAATGCCAACCATGATGATCGTGGTCTTCATTCTATAAAGTCACATGATATAATAACAGTGAAGGTGCGGTGATCTTCACTCCAGTGGTCAGATCTAATGTCAGCCAAGATAGTCGTGGTCTTCATAATATAGAGTTAGGTAATGTAATTCTAGTGAAGGTGTTGTTGATCTTCACTCCAATTGAATGATGTAATGCTTGCCAAGATGGTGGTGGTCTTCATTTTATTGAGTCAGGTGCTATAATTCCTATGAAGTTTGTTTGGTCTTCACTATAGTCGAATGACGTAATGCGAGCCAGGATGGTCGTGGTGGTCTCATTGTGTAGAGTGTGAGGTGATATAAATACAATGAATGTGTGTGGTCTTTACTCCAATTGAATGATGTAATGCCAACCAAGATGGTCTTGGTCTTCATTCTATAGAGTCACGTCATATAATTCCAGCGAAGGTGTTGCAATCTTTACTCCAGTGGAATGATGTAATGCCAGCCGAGATGGTCGTGGTCTTTATTCTATAGAATTAGGAGATATAATTCCAATGAAGATGTTGCGGTCTTCACTACAGTTCAATGATGTAATGCCAACCATGATGATCGTGGTCTTCATTCTATAAAGTCACATGATATAATAACAGTGAAGGTGCGGTGATCTTCACTCCAGTGGTCAAATCTAATGTCAGCCAAGATAGTCGTGGTCTTCATAATATAGAGCTAGGTAATGTAATTCTAGTGAAGGTGTTGCGATCTTCACTCCAATTGAATGATGTAATGCTTGCCAAGATGGTGGTGGTCTTCATTTTATTGAGTCAGTGCTATATTCCTTCCTATGAAGTTTGTTTGGTCTTCACTATAGTCGAATGACGTAATGCGAGCCAGGATGGTCGTGGTCTTCATTGTATAGAGTGAGGGATATAATTACAAATGTGTGTGTGTGGTCTTCACTCCAATTGAATGATGTAATGCCAACCAAGATGGTCTTGGTCTTCATTCTATAGAGTCACGTCATATAATTCCAAAAGAAGGTGTTGCAATCTTTACTCCAGTGGAATGATGTAATGCCAGCCGAGATGGTCGTGGTCTTTATTCTATAGAATTAGGAGATATAATTCCAATGAAGATGTTGCGGTCTTCACTACAGTTCAATGATGTAATGCCAACCATGATGATCGTGGTCTTCATTCTATAAAGTCACATGATATAATAACAAATAAGGTGCGGTGATCTTCACTCCAAAGGTCGAGATCTAATGTCAATGTCGCAAGATAGTCGTGGTCTTCATAATATAGAGCTTGGTAATGTAATTCTAGTGAAGGTGTTGCGATCTTCACTCCAATTGAATGATGTAATGCTTGCCAAGATGGTGGTGGTCTTCATTTTATTGAGGCTGGTGCTATAATTCCTATGAAGTTTGTTTGGTCTTCACTATAGTCGAATGACGTAATGCGAGCCGGGATGGTCGTGGTCTTCATTGTATAGAGTGAGGTGATATAAATACAGCGAAAGTGTGTGGTCTTTACTCCAATTGAATGATGTAATGCCAACCAAGATGGTCTTGGTCTTCATTCTATAGAGTCACGTCATATAATTCCAAAGGTGTTGCAATCTTTTTACTCCGGTGGAATGATGTAATGCCACCGAGATGGTCGTGGTCTTTATTCTATAGAATTAGGAGATATAATTCCAATGAAGATGTTGCGGTCTTCACTACGTTCAATGATGTAATGCCAACCATGATGATCGTGGTCTTCATTCTATAAAGTCACATGATATAATAACAACAATAAAGGTGCGGTGATCTTCACTCCGGTGGTCGTCTAATGTCGCCAAGATAGTCGTGGTCTTCATAATATAGAGCTAGGTAATGTAATTCTAGTGAAGGTGTTGCGATCTTCACTCCAATTGAATGATGTAATGCTTGCCAAGATGGTGGTGGTCTTCATTTTATTGAGTCAGGTGCTATAATTCCTATGAAGTTTGTTTGGTCTTCACTATAGTCGAATGACGTAATGCGAGCCAGGATGGTCGTGGTCTTCATTGTATAGAGTGAGGGATATAAATACAATGAATGTGTGTGGTCTTTACTCCAATTGAATGATGTAATGCCAACCAATGGTCTTGGTCTTCATTCTATAGAGTCACGTCATATAATTCCGGCGAAGGTGTTGCAATCTTTACTCCAGTGGAATGATGTAATGCCAGCCGAGATGGTCGTGGTCTTTATTCTATAGAATTAGGAGATATAATTCCAATGAAGATGTTGCGGTCTTCACTACAGTTCAATGATGTAATGCCATGTAATGCCACCATGATGATCGTGGTCTTCATTCTATAAAGTCACATGATATAATAACAACGAAGGTGCGGTGATCTTCACTCCAAAGGTCGATCTAATGTCGTCCAAGATAGTCGTGGTCTTCATAATATAGAGCTAGGTAATGTAATTCTAGTGAAGGTGTTGCGATCTTCACTCCAATTGAATGATGTAATGCTTGCCAAGATGGTGGTGGTCTTCATTTTATTGAGTCAGGTGCTATAATTCCTATGAAGTTTGTTTGGTCTTCACTATAGTCGAATGACGTAATGCGAGCCAGGATGGTCGTGGTCTTCATTGTATAGAGTGAGGGGATATAATACAATACGAATGTGTGTGGTCTTTTCTCTACAATTGAATGATGTAATGCCAACCAAGATGGTCTTGGTCTTCATTCTATAGAGTCACGTCATATAATTCCAGCGAAGGTGTTGCAATCTTTACTCCGGTGGAATGATGTAATGCCACCGAGATGGTGGTCGTGTCTTTATTCTATAGAATTAGGAGATATAATTCCAATGAAGATGTTGCGGTCTTCACTACGGTTCAATGATGTAATGCCAACCATGATGATCGTGGTCTTCATTCTATAAAGTCACATGATATAATAAAAACGTGAAGGTGCGGTGATCTTCACTCCAAAGGTCGATCTAATGTCGCCCAAGATAGTCGTGGTCTTCATAATATAGAGCTAGGTAATGTAATTCTAGTGAAGGTGTTGCGATCTTCACTCCAATTGAATGATGTAATGCTTGCCAAGATGGTGGTGGTCTTCATTTTATTGAGTCAGGTGCTATAATTCCTATGAAGTTTGTTTGGTCTTCACTATAGTCGAATGACGTAATGCGAGCCAGGATGGTCGTGGTCTTCATTGTATAGAGTGAGGGGATATAAATACAGCGAATGTGTGTGGTCTTCTAAATTGAATGATGTAATGCCAATGCCAATATGGTCTTGGTCTTCATTCTATAGAGTCGTCATATATAATTCCAGCGAAGGTGTTGCAATCTTTACTCCGGTGGAATGATGTAATGCCACCGAGATGGTCGTGGTCTTTATTCTATAGAATTAGGAGATATAATTCCAAAGATGTTGCGGTGTTCACTACTACGTTCAATGATGTAATGCCAACCATGATGATCGTGGTCTTCATTCTATAAAGTCACATGATATAATAACAGTGAAGGTGCGGTGATCTTCACTCCAGTGGTCAGATCTAATGTCAGCCAAGATAGTCGTGGTCTTCATAATATAGAGCTAGGTAATGTAATTCTAGTGAAGGTGTTGCGATCTTCACTCCAATTGAATGATGTAATGCTTGCCAAGATGGTGGTGGTCTTCATTTTATTGAGTCAGGTGCTATAATTCCTATGAAGTTTGTTTGGTCTTCACTATAGTTGAATGACGTAATGCGAGCCAGGATGGTCGTGGTCTTCATTGTATAGAGTGAGGGGATATAAATACAGCGAATGTGTGTGGTCTTTACTCCAATTGAATGATGTAATGCCAACCAAGATGGTCTTGGTCTTCATTCTATAGAGTCACGTCATATAATTCCAGCGAAGGTGTTGCAATCTTTACTCCAAAGGAATGATGTAATGCCAGCCGAGATGGTCGTGGTCTTTATTCTATAGAATTAGGAGATATAATTCCAATGAAGATGTTGCGGTCTTCACTACAGTTCAATGATGTAATGCCAACCATGATGATCGTGGTCTTCATTCTATAAAGTCACATGATATAATAACAGTGAAGGTGCGGTGATCTTCACTCCAGTGGTCGATCTCTAATGTCAGCCAAGATAGTCGTGGTCTTCATAATATAGAGCTAGGTAATGTAATTCTAGTGAAGGTGTTGCGATCTTCACTCCAATTGAATGATGTAATGCTTGCCAAGATGGTGGTGGTCTTCATTTTATTGAGTCAGGTGCTATAATTCCTATGAAGTTTGTTTGGTCTTCACTATAGTCGAATGACGTAATGCGAGCCAGGATGGTCGTGGTCTTCATTGTATAGAGTGAGGGATATAAATACAATAATGTGTGTGGTCTTTACTCCAATTGAATGATGTAATAATGCCAACCAAGATGGTCTTGGTCTTCATTCTATAGAGTCACGTCATATATATTCCGGCGAAGGTGTTGCAATCTTTACTCCAAAGTGGAATGATGTAATGCCACCGAGATGGTCGTGGTCTTTATTCTATAGAATTAGGAGATATAATTCCAATGAAGATGTTGCGGTCTTCACTACAGTTCAATGATGTAATGCCAACCATGATGATCGTGGTCTTCATTCTATAAAGTCACATGATATAATAACAGTGAAGGTGCGGTGATCTTCACTCCGGTCCAAAGGTCGGTCGATCTAATGTCGCCAAGATAGTCGTGGTCTTCATAATATAGAGCTAGGTAATGTAATTCTAGTGAAGGTGTTGCGATCTTCACTCCAATTGAATGATGTAATGCTTGCCAAGCTTGCCAAGATGGTGGTGGTCTTCATTTTATTGAGTCAGGTGCTATAATTCCTATGAAGTTTGTTTGGTCTTCACTATAGTCGAATGACGTAATGCGAGCCAGGATGGTCGTGGTCTTCATTGTATAGAGTGAGGGGATATAAATACAAATGAATGTGTGTGGTCTTTACTCCAATTGAATGATGTAATGCCAACCAAGATGGTCTTGGTCTTCATTCTATAGAGTCACGTCATATAATTCCAATTCACGAAGGTGTTGCAATCTTTACTCCTCCGGTGGAATGATGTAATGCCAATGCCGAGATGGTCGTGGTCTTTATTCTATAGAATTAGGAGATATAATTCCAATGAAGATGTTGCGGTCTTCACTACTAGTTCAATGATGTAATGCCAACCATGATGATCGTGGTCTTCATTCTATAAAGTCACATGATATAATAACAACGGTGAAGGTGCGGTGATCTTCACTCCGGTCCGTGGTCGATCTAATGTCGGCCAAGATAGTCGTGGTCTTCATAATATAGAGCTAGGTAATGTAATTCTAGTGAAGGTGTTGCGATCTTCACTCCAATTGAATGATGTAATGCTTGCCAAGATGGTGGTGGTCTTCATTTTATTGAGTCGGTGCTATAATTCCTATGAAGTTTGTTTGGTCTTCACTATAGTCGAATGACGTAATGCGAGCCAGGATGGTGGTGGTCTTCATTGTATAGAGTGAGGGGATATAAATACAATACGAATGTGTGTGGTCTTTACTCCAATTGAATGATGTAATGCCAACCAAGATGGTCTTGGTCTTCATTCTATAGAGTCACGTCATATAATTCCAGCGAAGGTGTTGCAATCTTTTTCCACTGGAATGATGTAATGCCATGCCGAGATGGTCGTGGTCTTTATTCTATAGAATTAGGAGATATAATTCCAATGAAGATGTTGCGGTCTTCACTACAGGTTCAATGATGTGTAATGCCAACCATGATGATCGTGGTCTTCATTCTATAAAGTCACATGATATAATAACGAAGGTGCGGTGATCTTCACTCCGGTGGTCGGATCTAATGTCGGCCCAAGATAGTCGTGGTCTTCATAATATAGAGCTAGGTAATGTAATTCTAGTGAAGGTGTTGCGATCTTCACTCCAATTGAATGATGTAATGCTTGCCAAGATGGTGGTGGTCTTCATTTTTTTATGAGTCGGTGCTATAATTCCTATGAAGTTTGTTTGGTCTTCACTATAGTCGAATGACGTAATGCGAGCCGGGATGGTCGTGGTCTTCATTGTATAGAGTGAGGGGATATAAATACAAATGAATGTGTGTGGTCTTTACTCCAATTGAATGATGTAATGCCAACCAAGATGGTCTTGGTCTTCATTCTATAGAGTCACGTCATATAATTCCAATAAGGTGTTGCAATCTTTACTCCGGTGGAATGATGTAATGCCAATGCCGAGATGGTCGTGGTCTTTATTCTATAGAATTAGGAGATATAATTCCAATGAAGATGTTGCGGTCTTCACTACGTTCAATGATGTAATGCCAACCATGATGATCGTGGTCTTCATTCTATAAAGTCACATGATATAATAACGGTGAAGGTGCGGTGATCTTCTTCACCGGTGGTCGTCGATCTAATGTCTGTCAAATAGTCGTGGTCTTCATAATATAGAGCTAGGTAATGTAATTCTAGTGAAGGTGTTGCGATCTTCACTCCAATGAATGATGTATGCTTGCCAAGATGGTGGTGGTCTTCATTTTATTGAGTCGTGTGCTATAATTCCTATGAAGTTTGTTTGGTCTTCACTATAGTCGAATGACGTAATGCGAGCCAGGATGGTCGTGGTCTTCATTGTATAAAGTGAGGGGATATAAATACAGCGAATGTGTGTGGTCTTTACTCCAATTGAATGATGTAATGCCAACCAAGATGGTCTTGGTCTTCATTCTATAGAGTCACGTCATATAATTCCAGCGAAGGTGTTGCAATCTTTACTCCAGTGGAATGATGTAATGCCAGCCGAGATGGTCGTGGTCTTTATTCTATAGAATTAGGAGATATAATTCCAATGAAGATGTTGCGGTCTTCACTACGTTCAATGATGTAATGCCAACCATGATGATCGTGGTCTTCATTCTATAAAGTCACATGATATAATAACAATAAGGTGCGGTGATGATCTTCACTCCGGTGGTCGATCTAATGTCGAATGTCCAAGATAGTCGGTCTTCATTCATATATAGAGCTAGGTAATGTAATTCTAGTGAAGGTGTTGCGATCTTCACTCCAATTGAATGATGTAATGCTTGCCAAGATGGTGGTGGTCTTCATTTTATTGAGTCAGGTGCTATAATTCCTATGAAGTTTGTTTGGTCTTCACTATAGTCGAATGACGTAATGCGAGCGAGGATGGTCGTGGTCTTCATTGTATAGAGTGAGGAGGATATAAATACAATGAATGTGTGTGGTCTTTACTCTAATTGAATGATGTAATGCCAACCAAGATAATGGTCTTGGTCTTCATTCTATTCTATAGAGTCACGTCATATATATAATTCCAGCGAAGGTGTTGCAATCTTTACTCCAGTGGAATGATGTAATGCCAGTAGAGATGGTCGTGGTCTTTATTCTATAGAATTAGGAGATATAATTCCAATGAAGATGTTGCGGTCTTCACTACAGTTCAATGATGTAATGCCAACCATGATGATCGTGGTCTTCATTCTATAAAGTCACATGATATAATAACAGTGAAGGTGCGGTGATCTTCACTCCAGTGGTCAGATCTAATGTCAGCCAAGATAGTCGTGGTCTTCATAATATAGAGCTAGGTAATGTAATTCTAGTGAAGGTGTTGCGATCTTCACTCCAATTGAATGATGTAATGCTTGCCAAGATGGTGGTGGTCTTCATTTTATTGAGTCAGGTGCTATAATTCCTATGAAGTTTGTTTGGTCTTCACTATAGTCGAATGACGTAATGCGAGCCGGGATGGTCGTGGTCTTCATTGTATAGAGGGGATATAAATACAGCGAAGTGTGTGGTCTTTACTCCAATTGAATGATGTAATGCCAACCAAGATGGTCTTGGTCTTCATTCTATAGAGTCACGTCATATAATTCCAGCGAAGGTGTTGCAATCTTTACTCCAGTGGAATGATGTAATGCCAGCCGAGATGGTCGTGGTCTTTATTCTATAGAATTAGGAGATATAATTCCAATGAAGATGTTGCGGTCTTCACTACAGTTCAATGATGTAATGCCAACCATGATGATCGTGGTCTTCATTCTATAAAGTCACATGATATAATAACAGTGAAGGTGCGGTGATCTTCACTCCAGTGGTCAGATCTAATGTCAGCCAAGATAGTCGTGGTCTTCATAATATAGAGCTAGGTAATGTAATTCTAGTGAAGGTGTTGCGATCTTCACTCCAATTGAATGATGTAATGCTTGCCAAGATGGTGGTGGTCTTCATTTTATTGAGTCAGGTGCTATAATTCCTATGAAGTTTGTTTGGTCTTCACTATAGTCGAATGACGTAATGCGAGCCAGGATGGTCGTGGTCTTCATTGTATAGAGTGAGGGGATATAAATACAGCGAATGTGTGTGGTCTTTACTCCAATTGAATGATGTAATGCCAACCAAGATGGTCTTGGTCTTCATTCTATAGAGTCACGTCATATAATTCCAGCGAAGGTGTTGCAATCTTTACTCCAGTGGAATGATGTAATGCCAGCCGAGATGGTCGTGGTCTTTATTCTATAGAATTAGGAGATATAATTCCAATGAAGATGTTGCGGTCTTCACTACTATAGTTCAATGATGTAATGCCAACCATGATGATCGTGGTCTTCATTCTATAAAGTCACATGATATAATAACAGTGAAGGTGCGGTGATCTTCACTCCAGTGGTCAGATCTAATGTCAGCCAAGATAGTCGTGGTCTTCATAATATAGAGCTAGGTAATGTAATTCTAGTGAAGGTGTTGCGATCTTCGATCTTCACTCCAATTGAATGATGTAATGCTTGCTGCCAAGATGGTGGTGGTCTTCATTTTATTGAGTCGGTGCTATAATTCCTATGAAGTTTGTTTGGTCTTCACTATAGTCGAATGACGTAATGCGAGCCAGGATGGTCGTGGTCTTCATTGTATAGAGTGAGGGGATATAAATACAGCGAATGTGTGTGGTCTTTACTCCAATTGAATGATGTAATGCCAACCAAGATGGTCTTGGTCTTCATTCTATAGAGTCACGTCATATAATAATTCCGGCGAAGGTGTTGCAATCTTTACTCCAGTGGAATGATGTAATGCCGGCCGAGATGGTCGTGGTCTTTATTCTATAGAATTAGGAGATATAATTCCAATGAAGATGTTGCGGTCTTCACTACAGTTCAATGATGTAATGCCAACCATGATGATCGTGGTCTTCATTCTATAAAGTCACATGATATAATAACAGTGAAGGTGCGGTGATCTTCACTCCAGTGGTCAGATCTAATGTCAGCCAAGATAGTCGTGGTCTTCATAATATAGAGCTAGGTAATGTAATTCTAGTGAAGGTGTTGCGATCTTCACTCCAATTGAATGATGTAATGCTTGCCAAGATGGTGGTGGTCTTCATTTTATTGAGTCAGGTGCTATAATTCCTATGAAGTTTGTTTGGTCTTCACTATAGTCGAATGACGTAATGCGAGCCAGGATGGTCGTGGTCTTCATTGTATAGAGTGAGGGGATATAAATACAGCGAATGTGTGTGGTCTTTACTCCAATTGAATGATGTAATGCCAACCAAGATGGTCTTGGTCTTCATTCTATAGAGTCACGTCATATAATTCCAGCGAAGGTGTTGCAATCTTTACTCCGGTGGAATGATGTAATGCCAATGTAATGCCGAGATGAGATGGTCGTTCTTTTCTATAGAATTAGGAGATATAATTCCAATGAAGATGTTGCGGTCTTCACTACAGTTCAATGATGTAATGCCAACCATGATGATGCGTGGTCTTCATTCATTCTATAAGTCACATGATATAATAACGGTGAAGGGGTGATCTTCACTCCAGTGGTCAGATCTAATGTCAGCCAAGATAGTCGTGGTCTTCATAATATAGAGCTAGGTAATGTAATTCTAGTGAAGGTGTTGCGATCTTCACTCCAATTGAATGATGTAATGCTTGCCAAGATGGTGGTGGTCTTCATTTTATTGAGTCAGGTGCTATAATTCCTATGAAGTTTGTTTGGTCTTCACTATAGTCGAATGACGTAATGCGAGCCAGGATGGTCGTGGTCTTCATTGTATAGAGTGAGGGGATATAAATACAGCGAATGTGTGTGGTCTTTACTCCAATTGAATGATGTAATGCCAACCAAGATGGTCTTGGTCTTCATTCTATAGAGTCACGTCATATAATTCCAGCGAAGGTGTTGCAATCTTTACTCCAGTGGAATGATGTAATGCCAGCCGAGATGGTCGTGGTCTTTATTCTTTATTCTATAATTTAGGAGATATAATTCCAATGAAGATGTTGCGGTCTTCACTACGTTCAATGATGTAATGCCAACCATGATGATCGTGGTCTTCATTCTATAAAGTCACATGATATAATAACAGTGAAGGTGCGGTGATCTTCACTCCAGTGGTCAAATCTAATGTCAGCCAAGATAGTCGTGGTCTTCATAATATAGAGCTAGGTAATGTAATTCTAGTGAAGGTGTTGCGATCTTCACTCCAATTGAATGATGTAATGCTTGCCAAGATGGTGGTGGTCTTCATTTTATTGAGTCAGGTGCTATAATTCCTATGAAGTTTGTTTGGTCTTCACTATAGTCGAATGACGTAATGCGAGCCAGGATGGTCGTGGTCTTCATTGTATAGAGTGAGGGGATATAAATACAGCGAATGTGTGTGGTCTTTACTCCAATTGAATGATGTAATGCCAACCAAGATGGTCTTGGTCTTCATTCTATAGAGTCACGTCATATAATTCCAGCGAAGGTGTTGCAATCTTTACTCCAGTGGAATGATGTAATGCCAGCCGAGATGATGGTCGTGGTCTTTATTCTATAGAATTAGGAGATATAATTCCAATGAAGATGTTGCGGTCTTCACTACAGTTCAATGATGTAATGCCAACCATGATGATCGTGGTCTTCATTCTATAAAGTCACATGATATAATAACAGTGAAGGTGCGGTGATCTTCACTCCAGTGGTCAGATCTAATGTCAGCCAAGATAGTCGTGGTCTTCATAATATAGAGCTAGGTAATGTAATTCTAGTGAAGGTGTTGCGATCTTCACTCCAATTGAATGATGTAATGCTTGCCAAGATGGTGGTGGTCTTCATTTTATTGAGTCAGGTGCTATAATTCCTATGAAGTTTGTTTGGTCTTCACTATAGTCGAATGACGTAATGCGAGCCAGGATGGTCGTGGTCTTCATTGTATAGAGTGAGGGGATATAAATACAAATGAATGTGTGTGGTCTTTACTCCAATTGAATGATGTAATGCCAACCAAGATGGTCTTGGTCTTCATTCTATAGAGTCACGTCGTCATATAATTCCGGCGAAGGTGTTGCAATCTTTACTCCGGTGGAATGATGTAATGCCACCGAGATGGTCGTGGTCTTTATTCTATAGAATTAGGAGATATAATTCCAATGAAGATGTTGCGGTCTTCACTACGGTTCAATGATGTAATGCCAACCATGATGATCGTGGTCTTCATTCTATAAAGTCACATGATATAATAACAGTGAAGGTGCGGTGATCTTCACTCCAGTGGTCAGATCTAATGTCAGCCAAGATAGTCGTGGTCTTCATAATATAGAGCTAGGTAATGTAATTCTAGTGAAGGTGTTGCGATCTTCACTCCAATTGAATGATGTAATGCTTGCCAAGATGGTGGTGGTCTTCATTTTATTGAGTCAGGTGCTATAATTCCTATGAAGTTTGTTTGGTCTTCACTATAGTCGAATGACGTAATGCGAGCCGGGATGGTCGTGGTCTTCATTGTATAGAGTGAGGGGGTATAAATACACAACGAATGTGTGTGTGTGGTTTTACTCCAATTGAATGATGTAATGCCAACCAAGATGGTCTTGGTCTTCATTCTATAGAGTCACGTCATATAATTCCAGCGAAGGTGTTGCAATCAATACTCCGGTGGAATGATGTAATGCCACCCAGTGGAATGATGTAATGCCATGATGGTCGTGGTCTTTATTCTATAGAATTAGGAGATATAATTCCAATGAAGATGTTGCGGTCTTCACTACAGTTCAATGATGTAATGCCAACCATGATGATCGTGGTCTTCATTCTATAAAGTCACATGATATAATAACGTGAAGGTGCGGTGATCTTCACTCCGGTGGTCGGTCGATCTAATGTCGCCAAGATAGTCGTGGTCTTCATAATATAGAGCTAGGTAATGTAATTCTAGTGAAGGTGTTGCGATCTTCACTCCAATTGAATGATGTAATGCTTGCCAAGATGGTGGTGGTCTTCATTTTATTGAGTCGTGTGCTATAATTCCTATGAAGTTTATGAAGTTTGTTGGTCTTCACTATAGTCGAATGACGTAATGCGAGCCAGGATGGTCGTGGTCTTCATTGTATAGAGTGAGGTGATATAAATACGCGAATGTGTGTGTCTTTACTCCAATTGAATGATGTAATGCCAACCAAGATGGTCTTGGTCTTCATTCTATAGAGTCACGTCATATAATTCCGAAAGGTGTTGCAATCTTTACTCCGGTGGAATGATGTAATGCCACCGAGATGGTCGTGGTCTTTATTCTATAGAATTAGGAGATATAATTCCAATGAAGATGTTGCGGTCTTCACTACAGGTTCAATGATGTAATGCCAACCATGATGATCGTGGTCTTCATTCTATAAAGTCACATGATATAATAACGATGAAGAAGTGCGGTGATCTTCACTCCAAAGTGGTCGATCTAATGTCAGCCAAGATAGTCGTGGTCTTCATAATATAGAGCTAGGTAATGTAATTCTAGTGAAGGTGTTGCGATCTTCACTCCAATTGAATGATGTAATGCTTGCCAAGATGGTGGTGGTCTTCATTTTATTGAGTCGGTGCTATAATTCCTATGAAGTTTGTTTGGTCTTCACTATAGTCGAATGACGTAATGCGAGCCGGGATGGTCGTGGTCTTCATTGTATAGTAGTGAGGGGATATAATTATACACGAATGTGTGTGTCTTTACTCCAATTGAATGATGTAATGCCAACCAAGATGGTCTTGGTCTTCATTCTATAGAGTCACGTCATATAATTCCAGCGAAGGTGTTGCAATCTTTACTCCAGTGGAATGATGTAATGCCAGCCGAGATGGTCGTGGTCTTTATTCTATAGAATTAGGAGATATAATTCCAGTGAAGATGTTGCGGTCTTCACTACAGTTCAATGATGTAATGCCAACCATGATGATCGTGGTCTTCATTCTATAAAGTCACATGATATAATAACAGTGAAGGTGCGGTGATCTTCACTCCAGTGGTCAGATCTAATGTCACCAAGATAGTAGTGGTCTTCATAATATAGAGCTAGGTAATGTAATTCTAGTGAAGGTGTTGCGATCTTCACTCCAATTGAATGATGTAATGCTTGCCAAGATGGTGGTGGTCTTCATTTTATTGAGTCAGGTGCTATAATTCCTATGAAGTTTGTTTGGTCTTCACTATAGTCGAATGACGTAATGCGAGCCAGGATGGTCGTGGTCTTCATTGTATAGAGTGAGGGGATATAAATACACGAATGTGTGTGGTCTTCTTTACTCCAATTGAATGATGTAATGCCAACCAAGATGGTCTTGGTCTTCATTCTATAGAGTCACGTCATATAATTCCGTCATATAATTCCAAAGGTGTTGCAATCTTTACTCCGGTGGAATGATGTAATGCCACCGAGATGGTCGTGGTCTTTATTCTATAGAATTAGGAGATATAATTCCAATGAAGATGTTGCGGTCTTCACTACAGTTCAATGATGTAATGCCAACCATGATGATCGTGGTCTTCATTCTTCTATATAGTCACATGATATAATAACGGTGAAGGTGCGGTGATCTTCACTCCGGTGGTCGATCTAATGTCGTCACCAAGATAGTCGTGGTCTTCATAATATAGAGCTAGGTAATGTAATTCTAGTGAAGGTGTTGCGATCTTCACTCCAATTGAATGATGTAATGCTTGCCAAGATGGTGGTGGTCTTCATTTTATTGAGTCGGTGCTATAATTCCTATGAAGTTTTGTTTGGTCTTCACTATAGTCGAATGACGTAATGCGAGCCGGATGGTCGTGGTCTTCATTGTATAGAGTGAGGGGATATAATATACATGATGTGTGTGGTTTTACTCCAATTGAATGATGTAATGCCAACCAAGATGGTCTTGGTCTTCATTCTATAGAGTCACGTCATATAATTCCAATTCGAAGGTGTTGCAATCTTTACTCCGGTGGAATGATGTAATGCCACCCCGAGATGGTCGTGGTCTTTATTCTATAGAATTAGGAGATATAATTCCAAGAGATGTTGCGGTCTTCACTACGGTTCAATGATGTAATGCCAACCATGATGATCGTGGTCTTCATTCTATAAAGTCACATGATATAATAACAGTGAAGGTGCGGTGATCTTCACTCCAGTGGTCAGATCTAATGTCAACCAAGATAGTCGTGGTCTTCATAATATAGAGCTAGGTAATGTAATTCTAGTGAAGGTGTTGCGATCTTCACTCCAATTGAATGATGTAATGCTTGCCAAGATGGTGGTGGTCTTCATTTTATTGAGTCAGGTGCTATAATTCCTATGAAGTTTGTTTGGTCTTCACTATAGTCGAATGACGTAATGCGAGCCGGGATGGTCGTGGTCTTCATTGTATAGAGTGAGGGGATATAATACGGCGAATGTGTGTGGTCTTCACTCCAATTGAATGATGTAATGCCAACCAAGATGGTCTTGGTCTTCATTCTATAGAGTCACGTCATATAATTCCGGCGAAGGTGTTGCAATCTTTACTAGTGGAATGATGAATGATGTAATGCCGAGAGATGGTCGTGGTCTTTATTCTATAGAATTAGGAGATATAATTCCGGTGAAGATGTTGCGGTCTTCACTACGGTTCAATGATGTAATGCCAACCATGATGATCGTGGTCTTCATTCTATAAAGTCACATGATATAATAACGAAAGGTGCGGTGATCTTCACTCCGGTGGTCGATCTAATGTCGGCCAAGATAGTCGTGGTCTTCATAATATAGAGTTAGGTAATGTAATTCTAGTGAAGGTGTTGCGATCTTCACTCCAATTGAATGATGTAATGCTTGCCAAGATGGTGGTGGTCTTCATTTTATTGAGTCGGGTGCTATAATTCCTATGAAGTTTGTTTGGTCTTCACTATAGTCGAATGACGTAATGCGAGCCCGGATGGTCGTGGTCTTCATTGTATAGAGTGAGGTGATATAAATACAAATGAATGTGTGTGTGGTCTTTACTCCAATTGAATGATGTAATGCCAACCAAGATGGTCTTGGTCTTCATTCTATAGAGTCACGTCATATAATTCCGGAAGGTGTTGCAATCTTTACTCCGGTGGAATGATGTAATGCCACCGAGATGGTCGTGGTCTCTTTATTCTATAGAATTAGGAGATATAATTCCGGTGAAGATGTTGCGGTCTTCACTACGGTTCAATGATGTAATGCCAACCATGATGATCGTGGTCTTCATTCTATAAAGTCACATGATATAATAACAGTGAAGGTGCGGTGATCTTCACTCCAGTGGTCAGATCTAATGTCAGCCAAGATAGTCGTGGTCTTCATAATATAGAGCTAGGTAATGTAATTCTAGTGAAGGTGTTGCGATCTTCACTCCAATTGAATGATGTAATGCTTGCCAAGATGGTGGTGGTCTTCATTTTATTGAGTCAGGTGCTATAATTCCTATGAAGTTTGTTTGGTCTTCACTATAGTCGAATGACGTATGCGAGCCGGGATGGTCGTGGTCTTCATTGTATAGAGTGAGGGATATAAATACAAATATGTGTGTGGTCTTTACTCCAATTGAATGATGTAATGCCAACCAAGATGGTCTTGGTCTTCATTCTATAGAGTCACGTCATATAATTCCAACGAAGGTGTTGCAATCTTTACTCCAGTGGAATGATGTAATGCCAGCCGAGATGGTCGTGGTCTTTATTCTATAGAATTAGGAGATATAATTCCAGTGAAGATGTTGCGGTCTTCACTACAGTTCAATGATGTAATGCCAACCATGATGATCGTGGTCTTCATTCTATAAAGTCACATGATATAATAACAGTGAAGGTGCGGTGATCTTCACTCCAGTGGTCAGATCTAATGTCAGCCAAGATAGTCGTGGTCTTCATAATATAGAGCTAGGTAATGTAATTCTAGTGAAGGTGTTGCGATCTTCACTCCAATTGAATGATGTAATGCTTGCCAAGATGGTGGTGGTCTTCATTTTATTGAGTCAGGTGCTATAATTCCTATGAAGTTTGTTTGGTCTTCACTATAGTCGAATGACGTAATGCGAGCCAGGATGGTCGTGGTCTTCATTGTATAGAGTGAGGTGATATAAATACAATGAATGTGTGTGGTCTTTACTCTGAATGAATGAATGCCATGCCAAGATGGTCTTGGTCTTCATTCTATAGAGTCACGTCATATAATTCCGGCGAAGGTGTTGCAATCTTTACTCTTTACTCCGAATGATGTAATGCCACCGAGATGGTGGTGGTCTTTATTCTATAGAATTAGGAGATATAATTCCAGTGAAGATGTTGCGGTCTTCACTACAGTTCAATGATGTAATGCCAACCATGATGATCGTGGTCTTCATTCTATAAAGTCACATGATATAATAACAGTGAAGGTGCGGTGATCTTCACTCCAGTGGTCAGATCTAATGTCAGCCAAGATAGTCGTGGTCTTCATAATATAGAGCTAGGTAATGTAATTCTAGTGAAGGTGTTGCGATCTTCACTCCAATTGAATGATGTAATGCTTGCCAAGATGGTGGTGGTCTTCATTTTATTGAGTCAGGTGCTATAATTCCTATGAAGTTTGTTTGGTCTTCACTATAGTCGAATGACGTAATGCGAGCCAGGATGGTCGTGGTCTTCATTGTATAGAGTGAGGGATATAAATACAGCGAATGTGTGTGGTCTTTACTCCAATTGAATGATGTAATGCCAACCAAGATGGTCTTGGTCTTCATTCTATAGAGTCACGTCATATAATTCCAGCGAAGGTGTTGCAATCTTTACTCCAGTGGAATGATGTAATGCCAGCCGAGATGGTCGTGGTCTTTATTCTATAGAATTAGGAGATATAATTCCAGTGAAGATGTTGCGGTCTTCACTACAGTTCAATGATGTAATGCCAACCATGATGATCGTGGTCTTCATTCTATAAAGTCACATGATATAATAACAGTGAAGGTGCGGTGATCTTCACTCCAGTGGTCAGATCTAATGTCAGCCAAGATAGTCGTGGTCTTCATAATATAGAGCTAGGTAATGTAATTCTAGTGAAGGTGTTGCGATCTTCACTCCAATTGAATGATGTAATGCTTGCCAAGATGGTGGTGGTCTTCATTTTATTGAGTCAGGTGCTATAATTCCTATGAAGTTTGTTTGGTCTTCACTATAGTCGAATGACGTAATGCGAGCCAGGATGGTCGTGGTCTTCATTGTATAGAGTGAGGTGATATAAATACAGCGAATGTGTGTGGTCTTTACTCCAATTGAATGATGTAATGCCATCCAAGATGGTCTTGGTCTTCATTCTATAGAGTCACGTCATATAATTCCGGCGAAGGTGTTGCAATCTTTACTCCGGTGGAATGATGTAATGCCACCGAGATGGTCGTGGTCTTTATTCTATAGAATTAGGAGATATAATTCCGGTGAAGATGTTGCGGTCTTCACTACAGTTCAATGATGTAATGCCAATGATGTAATGCCAACCATGATGATCGTGGTCTTCATTCTATAAAGTCACATGATATAATAACGGTGAAGGTGCGGTGATCTTCACTCCGGTGGTCGGTCTAATGTCGTCCAAAGATAGTCGTGGTCTTCATAATATAGAGCTAGGTAATGTAATTCTAGTGAAGGTGTTGCGATCTTCACTCCAATTGAATGATGTAATGCTTGCCAAGATGGTGGTGGTCTTCATTTTATTGAGTCGGTGCTATAATTCCTATGAAGTTTGTTTGGTCTTCACTATAGTCGAATGACGTAATGCGAGCCGGGATGGTCGTGGTCTTCATTGTATAGAGTGAGGTGATATAATTACAGCGAATGTGTGTGGTCTTTACTCCAATTGAATGATGTAATGCCAACCAAGATGGTCTTGGTCTTCATTCTATAGAGTCACGTCATATAATTCCAACGAAGGTGTTGCAATCTTTACTACAGTGGAATGATGTAATGCCAATGCCGAGATGGTCGTGGTCTTTATTCTATTGAATTAGGAGATATAATTCCAGTGAAGATGTTGCGGTCTTCACTACAGTTCAATGATGTAATGCCAACCATGATGATCGTGGTCTTCATTCTATAAAGTCACATGATATAATAACAGTGAAGGTGCGGTGATCTTCACTCCTCCGGTGGTCGATCTAATGTCAGCCAAGATAGTCGTGGTCTTCATAATATAGAGCTAGGTAATGTAATTCTAGTGAAGGTGTTGCGATCTTCACTCCAATTGAATGATGTAATGCTTGCCAAGATGGTGGTGGTCTTCATTTTATTGAGTCAGGTGCTATAATTCCTATGAAGTTTGTTTGGTCTTCACTATAGTCGAATGACGTAATGCGAGCCGGGATGGTCGTGGTCTTCATTGTATAGAGTGAGGGATATAAATTACGGCGAATGTGTGTGGTCTTTACTCCAATTGAATGATGTAATGCCAATGCCCAAGATGGTCTTGGTCTTCATTCTATAGAGTCACGTCATATAATTCCGGCGAAGTGTTGCAATCTTTACTCCGGTGGAATGATGTAATGCCAATGCCGAGATGGTCGTGGTCTTTATTCTATAGAATTAGGAGATATAATTCCGGTGAAGATGTTGCGGTCTTCACTACGTTCAATGATGTAATGCCAACCATGATGATCGTGGTCTTCATTCTATAAAGTCACATGATATAATAACAGTGAAGGTGCGGTGATCTTCACTCCAGTGGTCAGATCTAATGTCAGCCAAGATAGTCGTGGTCTTCATAATATAGAGTTAGGTAATGTAATTCTAGTGAAGGTGTTGCGATCTTCACTCCAATTGAATGATGTAATGCTTGCCAAGATGGTGGTGGTCTTCATTTTATTGAGTCAGGTGCTATAATTCCTATGAAGTTTGTTTGGTCTTCACTATAGTCGAATGACGTAATGCGAATACCGAGGATGGTCGTGGTCTTCATTGTATAGAGTGAGGGGATATAAAACGGTGAAGGTGTGTGTGGTTTTACTCCAATTGAATGATGTAATGCCAACCAAGATGGTCTTGGTCTTCATTCTATAGAGTCACGTCATATAATTCCAATTCCGAAGGTGTTGCAATCTTTACTCTTACCGGTGGAATGATGTAATGCCAGTGAGATGGTCGTGGTCTTTATTCTATAGAATTAGGAGATATAATTCCGGTGAAGATGTTGCGGTCTTCACTACTAGTTCAATGATGTAATGCCAACCATGATGATCGTGGTCTTCATTCTATAAAGTCACATGATATAATAAAAATAAAGGTGCGGTGATCTTCACTCCGGTGGTCAGATCTAATGTCAGCCAAGATAGTCGTGGTCTTCATAATATAGAGTTAGGTAATGTAATTCTAGTGAAGGTGTTGCGATCTTCACTCCAATTGAATGATGTAATGCTTGCCAAGATGGTGGTGGTCTTCATTTTATTGAGTCGGTGCTATAATTCCTATGAAGTTTGTTTTTGGTCTTCACTATAGTCGAATGACGTAATGCGAGCCGGGATGGTCGTGGTCTTCATTGTATAGAGTGAGGTGATATAAATACGGTGAAGGTGTGTGGTGTTCTTTACACTATTGAATGATGATGTAATGCCAACCAAGATGGTCTTGGTCTTCATTCTATAGAGTCACGTCATATAATTCCAGCGAAGGTGTTGCAATCTTTACTCCAGTGGAATGATGTAATGCCAGCCGAGATGGTCGTGGTCTTTATTCTATAGAATTAGGAGATATAATTCCAGTGAAGATGTTGCGGTCTTCACTATAGTTCAATGATGTAATGCCAACCATGATGATCGTGGTCTTCTTCATTCTATAAAGTCATGATATAATAACAATAACGAGGTGCGGTGATCTTCACTCCGGTGGTCGATCTAATAATCGGCCAAGATAGTCGTGGTCTTCATAATATAGAGTTAGGTAATGTAATTCTAGTGAAGGTGTTGCGATCTTCACTCCAATTGAATGATGTAATGCTTGCCAAGATGGTGGTGGTCTTCATTTTATTGAGTCAGGTGCTATAATTCCTATGAAGTTTGTTTGGTCTTCACTATAGTCGAATGACGTAATGCGAGCCAGATGGTCGTGGTCTTCATTGTATAGAGTGAGGGGATATAAATACAGCGAATGTGTGTGGTCTTTACTCCAATTGAATGATGTAATGCCAACCAAGATGGTCTTGGTCTTCATTCTATAGAGTCACGTCATATAATTCCAGCGAAGGTGTTGCAATCTTTACTCCAGTGGAATGATGTAATGCCAGCCGAGATGGTCGTGGTCTTTATTCTATAGAATTAGGAGATATAATTCCAGTGAAGATGTTGCGGTCTTCACTACAGTTCAATGATGTAATGCCAACCATGATGATCGTGGTCTTCATTCTATAAAGTCACATGATATAATAACAGTGAAGGTGCGGTGATCTTCACTCCAGTGGTCAGATCTAATGTCAGCCAAGATAGTCGTGGTCTTCATAATATAGAGTTAGGTAATGTAATTCTAGTGAAGGTGTTGCGATCTTCACTCCAATTGAATGATGTAATGCTTGCCAAGATGGTGGTGGTCTTCATTTTATTGAGTCGGTGCTATAATTCCTATGAAGTTTGTGGTCTTTCACTATAGTCGAATGACGTAATGCGAGCCAGGATGGTCGTGGTCTTCATTGTATAGAGTGAGGGGATATAAATACAGCGAATGTGTGTGGTCTTTACTCCAATTGAATGATGTAATGCCAACCAAGATGGTCTTGGTCTTCATTCTATAGAGTCACGTCATATAATTCCGGCGAAGGTGTTGCAATCTTTACTCCGGTGGAATGATGTAATGCCATGTAATGCCGAGAGATGGTCGTGGTCTTTATTCTATAGAATTAGGAGATATAATTCCGGTGAAGATGTTGCGGTCTTCACTACGTTCAATGATGTAATGCCAACCATGATGATCGTGGTCTTCATTCTATAAAGTCACATGATATATAATAACAAAGAAGGTGCGGTGATCTTCACTCCAGTGGTCAGATCTAATGTCAGCCAAGATAGTCGTGGTCTTCATAATATAGAGTTAGGTAATGTAATTCTAGTGAAGGTGTTGCGATCTTCACTCCAATTGAATGATGTAATGCTTGCCAAGATGGTGGTGGTCTTCATTTTATTGAGTCAGGTGCTATAATTCCTATGAAGTTTGTTTGGTCTTCACTATAGTCGAATGACGTAATGCGAGCCAGGATGGTCGTGGTCTTCATTGTATAGAGTGAGGTGATATAATTACAGCGAAGGTGTGTGGTCTTTACTCCAATTGAATGATGTAATGCCAACCAAGATGGTCTTGGTCTTCATTCTATAGAGTCACGTCATATAATTCCAGCGAAGGTGTTGCAATCTTTACTCCAGTGGAATGATGTAATGCCAGCCGAGATGGTCGTGGTCTTTATTCTATAGAATTAGGAGATATAATTCCAGTGAAGATGTTGCGGTCTTCACTACAGTTCAATGATGTAATGCCAACCATGATGATCGTGGTCTTCATTCTATAAAGTCACATGATATAATAACAGTGAAGGTGCGGTGATCTTCACTCCAGTGGTCGATCTATCTAATGTCGTCCAAGATAGTCGTGGTCTTCATAATATAGAGTTAGGTAATGTAATTCTAGTGAAGGTGTTGCGATCTTCACTCCAATTGAATGATGTAATGCTTGCCAAGATGGTGGTGGTCTTCATTTTATTGAGTCAGGTGCTATAATTCCTATGAAGTTTGTTTGGTCTTCACTATAGTCGAATGACGTAATGCGAGCCAGGATGGTCGTGGTCTTCATTGTATAGAGTGAGGGGATATAAATACAGCGAATGTGTGTGGTCTTTACTCCAATTGAATGATGTAATGCCAACCAAGATGGTCTTGGTCTTCATTCTATAGAGTCACGTCATATAATTCCATTCGAAGGTGTTGCAATCTTTACTCCTCGTGGAATGATGTAATGCCACCGAGATGGTCGTGGTCTTTATTCTATAGAATTAGGAGATATAATTCCGGTGAAGATGTTGCGGTCTTCACTACGTTCAATGATGTAATGCCAACCATGATGATCGTGGTCTTCATTCTATAAAGTCACATGATATAATAACAGTGAAGGTGCGGTGATCTTCACTCCAGTGGTCAGATCTAATGTCAGCCAAGATAGTCGTGGTCTTCATAATATAGAGTTAGGTAATGTAATTCTAGTGAAGGTGTTGCGATCTTCACTCCAATTGAATGATGTAATGCTTGCCAAGATGGTGGTGGTCTTCATTTTATTGAGTCAGGTGCTATAATTCCTATGAAGTTTGTTTGGTCTTCACTATAGTCGAATGACGTAATGCGAGCCAGGATGGTCGTGGTCTTCATTGTATAGAGTGAGGGGATATAATTACAGTGAAGGTGTGTGTCTTTACTCCAATTGAATGATGTAATGCCAACCAAGATGGTCTTGGTCTTGGTCTTCATTCTATAGAGTCACGTCATATAATTCCAAGGAAGGTGTTGCAATCTTTACTCCAGTGGAATGATGTAATGCCAGAGAGATGGTCGTGGTCTTTATTCTATAGAATTAGGAGATATAATTCCAGTGAAGATGTTGCGGTCTTCACTACAGTTCAATGATGTAATGCCAACCATGATGATCGTGGTCTTCATTCTATAAAGTCACATGATATAATAACAGTGAAGGTGCGGTGATCTTCACTCCAGTGGTCAGATCTAATGTCAGCCAAGATAGTCGTGGTCTTCATAATATAGAGTTAGGTAATGTAATTCTAGTGAAGGTGTTGCGATCTTCACTCCAATTGAATGATGTAATGCTTGCCAAGATGGTGGTGGTCTTCATTTTATTGAGTCAGGTGCTATAATTCCTATGAAGTTTGTTTGGTCTTCACTATAGTCGAATGACGTAATGCGAGCCAGGATGGTCGTGGTCTTCATTGTATAGAGTGAGGTGATATAATTACGGCGAAGGGTGTGGTCTTTACTCCAATTGAATGATGTAATGCCAACCAAGATGGTCTTGGTCTTCATTCTATAGAGTCACGTCATATAATTCCAGCGAAGGTGTTGCAATCTTTACTCCAGTGGAATGATGTAATGCCAGCCGAGATGGTCGTGGTCTTTATTCTATAGAATTAGGAGATATAATTCCAGTGAAGATGTTGCGGTCTTCACTACAGTTCAATGATGTAATGCCAACCATGATGATCGTGGTCTTCATTCTATAAAGTCACATGATATAATAACAGTGAAGGTGCGGTGATCTTCACTCCAGTGGTCAGATCTAATGTCAGCCAAGATAGTCGTGGTCTTCATAATATAGAGTTAGGTAATGTAATTCTAGTGAAGGTGTTGCGATCTTCACTCCAATTGAATGATGTAATGCTTGCCAAGATGGTGGTGGTCTTCATTTTATTGAGTCAGGTGCTATAATTCCTATGAAGTTTGTTTGGTCTTCACTATAGTCGAATGATGACGTAATGCGAGCCGGGATGGTCGTGGTCTTCATTGTATAGAGTGAGGTGATATAATTATACATGAAATGTGTGTGGTCTTTACTCCAATTGAATGATGTAATGCCAACCAAGATGGTCTTGGTCTTCATTCTATAGAGTCACGTCATATAATTCCAGCGAAGGTGTTGCAATCTTTACTCCAGTGGAATGATGTAATGCCAGCCGAGATGGTCGTGGTCTTTATTCTATAGAATTAGGAGATATAATTCCAGTGAAGATGTTGCGGTCTTCACTACAGTTCAATGATGTAATGCCAACCATGATGATCGTGGTCTTCATTCTATAAAGTCACATGATATAATAACAAAGAAGGTGCGGTGATGATCTTCACTCCAGTGGTCAGATCTAATGTCAGCCAAGATAGTCGTGGTCTTCATAATATAGAGTTAGGTAATGTAATTCTAGTGAAGGTGTTGCGATCTTCACTCCAATTGAATGATGTAATGCTTGCCAAGATGGTGGTGGTCTTCATTTTATTGAGTCAGGTGCTATAATTCCTATGAAGTTTGTTTGGTCTTCACTATAGTCGAATGACGTAATGCGAGCCAGGATGGTCGTGGTCTTCATTGTATAGAGTGAGGTGGATATAAATTACAATGAAGGTGTGTGGTCTTCTTCTCAATTGAATGATGTAATGCCAACCAATATGGTCTTGGTCTTCATTCTATAGAGTCACGTCATATAATTCCGGCGAAGGTGTTGCAATCTTTACTCCGGTGGAATGATGTAATGCCATGCCAGCCGAGATGGTCGTGGTCTTTATTCTATAGAATTAGGAGATATAATTCCGGTGAAGATGTTGCGGTCTTCACTACAGTTCAATGATGTAATGCCAACCATGATGATCGTGGTCTTCTTCTATTCTAAAGTCACATGATATAATAACGGTGAAGGTGCGGTGATGATTCTTCTCCGGTGGTCGATCTAATGTCGCCCAAGATAGTCGTGGTCTTCATAATAATATAGTAGGTAATGTAATTCTAGTGAAGGTGTTGCGATCTTCACTCCAATTGAATGATGTAATGCTTGCCAAGATGGTGGTGGTCTTCATTTTATTGAGTCGGTGCTATAATTCCTATGAAGTTTGTTTGGTCTTCACTATAGTCGAATGACGTAATGCGAGCCGAGGATGGTCGTGGTCTTCATTGTATAGAGTGAGGGGATATAATTACGGTGAAGGTGTGTGGTCTTTACTCCAATTTGATGATGTAATGCCAACCAAGATGGTCTTGGTCTTCATTCTATAGAGTCACGTCATATAATTCCAGCGAAGGTGTTGCAATCTTTACTCCAGTGGAATGATGTAATGCCAGCCGAGATGGTCGTGGTCTTTATTCTATAGAATTAGGAGATATAATTCCAGTGAAGATGTTGCGGTCTTCACTACGTTCAATGATGTAATGCCAACCATGATGATCGTGGTCTTCATTCTATAAAGTCACATGATATAAATAACCAACGAAGGTGCGGTGATCTTCACTCCAGTGGTCAGATCTAATGTCAGCCAAGATAGTCGTGGTCTTCATAATATAGAGTTAGGTAATGTAATTCTAGTGAAGGTGTTGCGATCTTCACTCCAATTGAATGATGTAATGCTTGCCAAGATGGTGGTGGTCTTCATTTTATTGAGTCAGGTGCTATAATTCCTATGAAGTTTGTTTGGTCTTCACTATAGTCGAATGACGTAATGCGAGCCGGATGGTCGTGGTCTTCATTGTATAGAGTGAGGAGGGATATAATACAGGTGAAGGTGTTTGGTCTTTACTACAATTGAATGATGTAATGCCAACCAAGATGGTCTTGGTCTTCATTCTATAGAGTCACGTCATATAATTCCAGCGAAGGTGTTGCAATCTTTACTCCAGTGGAATGATGTAATGCCAGCCGAGATGGTCGTGGTCTTTATTCTATAGAATTAGGAGATATAATTCCAAGAATTAGGAGATATAATTCCAGAAGATGTTGCGGTCTTCACGATACGTTTCAATGATGTAATGCCAACCATGATGATCGTGGTCTTCATTCTATAAAGTCACATGATATAATAACAGTGAAGGTGCGGTGATCTTCACTCCAGTGGTCAGATCTAATGTCAGCCAAGATAGTCGTGGTCTTCATAATATAGAGTTAGGTAATGTAATTCTAGTGAAGGTGTTGCGATCTTCACTCCAATTGAATGATGTAATGCTTGCCAAGATGGTGGTGGTCTTCATTTTATTGAGTCAGGTGCTATAATTCCTATGAAGTTTCTTTGGTCTTCACTATAGTCGAATGACGTAATGCGAGCCGAGGATGGTCGTGGTCTTCATTGTATAGAGTGAGGTGATATAATTACAAAGAAGTGTGTGGTCTTTACTCCAATTGAATGATGTAATGCCAACCAATATGGTCTTGGTCTTCATTCTATAGTCACGTCATATAATTCCAGGCGAAGGTGTTGCAATCTTTACTCTTTACGGTGGAATGATGTAATGCCCGAGATGGTCGTGGTCTTTATTCTATAGAATTAGGAGATATAATTCCGTGAAGATGTTGCGGTCTTCACTACAGTTCAATGATGTAATGTAATGCCAACCATGATGATCGTGGTCTTCATTCTATAAAGTCACATGATATAATAAATAAAGGTGGTGTGATCTTCACTCCGGTGGTCGATCTAATGTCGGCCAAGATAGTCGTGGTCTTCATAATATAGAGAGTTAGGTAATGTAATTCTAGTGAAGGTGTTGCGATCTTCACTCCAATTGAATGATGTAATGCTTGCCAAGATGGTGGTGGTCTTCATTTTATTGAGTCGTGCTATAATTCCTATGAAGTTTGTTTGGTCTTCACTATAGTCGAATGACGTAATGCGAGCCGGGATGGTCGTGGTCTTCATTGTATAGAGTGAGGTGATATAATTACAATGAAGGTGTGTGGTCTTCACTCCAATTGAATGATGTAATGCCAACCAAGATGGTCTTGGTCTTCATTCTCATATAGATCACACGTATATAATTCCAGGCGAAGGTGTTGCAATCTTTACTCCGGTGGAATGATGTAATGCCACCGAGATGGTCGTGGTCTTTATTCTATAGAATTAGGAGATATAATTCCAATGAAGATGTTGCGGTCTTCACTACGGTTCAATGATGTAATGCCAACCATGATGATCGTGGTCTTCATTCTATAAAGTCACATGATATAATAACAAAGGTGCGGTGCGGTGATCTTCACTCCAGTGGTCAGATCTAATGTCAGCCAAGATAGTCGTGGTCTTCATAATATAGAGTTAGGTAATGTAATTCTAGTGAAGGTGTTGCGATCTTCACTCCAATTGAATGATGTAATGCTTGCCAAGATGGTGGTGGTCTTCATTTTATTGAGTCGAGTGCTATAATTCCTATGAAGTTTGTTTGGTCTTCACTATAGTCGAATGACGTAATGCGAGCCAGGATGGTCGTGGTCTTCATTGTATAGAGTGAGGTGATATAATTACAGTGAAGGTGTTTGGTCTTCACTACAGCTGAATGATGTAATGCCAACCAAGATGGTATTGGTCTTCATTCTATAGAGTCACGTCATATAATTCCAATTCGAAAGGTGTTGCAATCTTTACTCCAGTGGAATGATGTAATGCCAGCCGAGATGGTCGTGGTCTTTATTCTATAGAATTAGGAGATATAATTCCAATGAAGATGTTGCGGTCTTCACTACAGTTCAATGATGTAATGCCAACCATGATGATCGTGGTCTTCATTCTATAAAGTCACATGATATAAAAACAACGAAGGTGCGGTGATCTTCACTCCGGTGGTCGTCGATCTAATGTCAGCCAAGATAGTCGTGGTCTTCATAATATAGAGTTAGGTAATGTAATTCTAGTGAAGGTGTTGCGATCTTCACTCCAATTGAATGATGTAATGCTTGCCAAGATGGTGGTGGTCTTCATTTTATTGAGTCAGGTGCTATAATTCCTATGAAGTTTGTTTGGTCTTCACTCTTCTAGTCGAATCGAATGACGTAATGCGAGCCGGGATGGTCGTGGTCTTCATTGTATAGAGTGAGGTGATATAAATACATTACGTGAAGGTGTGTGGTCTTCACTACTCCAATTGAATGATGTAATGCCAATGCATGGTCTTGGTCTTCATTCTATAGAGTCACGTCATATAATTCCATTCGAAGGTGTTGCAATCTTTACTCTAGTGGAATGATGTAATGCCACCGAGATGGTCGTGGTCTTTATTCTATAGAATTAGGAGATATAATTCCGGTGAAGATGTTGCGGTCTTCACTACGTTCAATGATGTGATGTAATGCCAACCATGATGATCGTGGTCTTCATTCTATAAAGTCACATGATATAATAACAGCGAAGGTGCGGTGATCTTCACTCCAGTGGTCAGATCTAATGTCAGCCAAGATAGTCGTGGTCTTCATAATATAGAGTTAGGTAATGTAATTCTAGTGAAGGTGTTGCGATCTTCACTCCAATTGAATGATGTAATGTTGCCAAGATGGTGGTGGTCTTCATTTTATTGAGTCAGGTGCTATAATTCCTATGAAGTTTCTTTGGTCTTCACTATAGTCGAATGACGTAATGCGAGCCAGGATGGTCGTGGTCTTCATTGTATAGAGTGAGGTGATATAATTACAGCGAAGGTGTGTGGTCTTTACTCCAATTGAATGATGTAATGCCATGCCAAAGATGGTCTTGGTCTTCATTCTATAGAGTCACGTCATATAATTCCAGCGAAGGTGTTGCAATCTTTACTCTAGTGGAATGATGTAATGCCAGCCGAGATGGTCGTGGTCTTTATTCTATAGAATTAGGAGATATAATTCCAGTGAAGATGTTGCGGTCTTCACTATAGTTCAATGATGTAATGCCAACCATGATGATCGTGGTCTTCATTCTATAAAGTCACATGATATAATAACAGTGAAGGTGCGGTGATCTTCACTCCAGTGGTCAGATCTAATGTCAGCCAAGATAGTCGTGGTCTTCATAATATAGAGTTAGGTAATGTAATTCTAGTGAAGGTGTTGCGATCTTCACTCCAATTGAATGATGTAATGCTTGCCAAGATGGTGGTGGTCTTCATTTTATTGAGTCAGGTGCTATAATTCCTATGAAGTTTGTTTGGTCTTCACTATAGTCGAATGACGTAATGCGAGCCAGGATGGTCGTGGTCTTCATTGTATAGAGTGAGGTGATATAATTACAGTGAAGGTGTGTGGTCTTCACTCCAATTGAATGATGTAATGCCAACCAAGATGGTCTTGGTCTTCATTCTATAGAGTCACGTCATATAATTCCAGCGAAGGTGTTGCAATCTTTACTCTAGTGGAATGATGTAATGCCAGCCGAGATGGTCGTGGTCTTTATTCTATAGAATTAGGAGATATAATTCCAGTGAAGATGTTGCGGTCTTCACTACAGTTCAATGATGTAATGCCAACCATGATGATCGTGGTCTTCATTCTATAAAGTCACATGATATAATTCCAACGAAGGTGCGGTGATGATCTCACTCCGGTGGTCGATCTAATGTCGGCCAAGATCTTTATGGTCTTCATAATATAGAGTTAGGTAATGTAATTCTAGTGAAGGTGTTGCGATCTTCACTCCAATTGAATGATGTAATGCTTGCCAAGATGGTGGTGGTCTTCATTTTATTGAGTCAGTGCTATATAATTCCTATGAAGTTTCTTGGTCTTCACTATAGTCGAATGACGTAATGCGAGCCGAGGATGGTCGTGGTCTTCATTGTATAGAGTGAGGTGATATAATTACGGTGAAGGTGTGTGGTCTTTTTACTCCAATTGAATGATGTAATGCCAACCAAGATGGTCTTGGTCTTCATTCTATAGAGTCACGTCATATAATTCCAGTCGAGGTGTTGCAATCTTTACTCCAGTGGAATGATGTAATGCCAGCCGAGATGGTCGTGGTCTTTATTCTATAGAATTAGGAGATATAATTCCAATGAAGATGTTGCGGTCTTCACTACAGTTCAATGATGTAAATGCCAACCATGATGATCGTGGTCTTCATTCTATAGAGTCACATGATATAATAACGAAAAGGTGCGGTGATCTTCACTCCGGTGGTCGATCTAATGTCGCCCAAGATAGTCGTGGTCTTCATAATATAGAGTTAGGTAATGTAATTCTAGTGAAGGTGTTGCGATCTTCACTCCAATTGAATGATGTAATGCTTGCCAAGATGGTGGTGGTCTTCATTTTATTGAGTCAGGTGCTATAATTCCTATGAAGTTTCTTTGGTCTTCACTATAGTCGAATGACGTAATGCGAGCCAGGATGGTCGTGGTCTTCATTGTATAGAGTGAGGTGGATATAATTACGGCGAAGGTGTGTGTGTCTTTACTCCAATTGAATGATGTAATGCCAACCAAGATGGTCTTGGTCTTCATTCTATAGTCACGTTATATAATTCCAGCGAAGGTGTTGCAATCTTTACTCTAGTGGAATGATGTAATGCCAGTGCCGAGATGGTCGTGGTCTTTATTCTATAGAATTAGGAGATATAATTCCGTGAAGATGTTGCGGTCTTCACTAAGTTCAATGATGTAATGCCAACCATGATGATCGTGGTCTTCATTCTATAGAGTCACATGATATAATTACAACGAAGGTGCTGTGATCTTCACTCCAGTGGTCAGATCTAATGTCAGCCAAGATGGTCGTGGTCTTCATAATATAGAGTTAGGTAATGTAATTCTAGTGAAGGTGTTGCGATCTTCACTCCAATTGAATGATGTAATGCTTGCCAAGATGGTGGTGGTCTTCATTTTATTGAGTCAGGTGCTATAATTCCTATGAAGTTTCTGTGGTCTTCACTATAGTCGAATGACGTAATGCGAGCCAGGATGGTCGTGGTCTTCATTGTATAGAGTGAGGTGATATAATTACAGCGAAGGTGTGTGGTCTTTACTCCAATTGAATGATGTAATGCCAACCGAGATGGTCGTGGTCTTCATTCTATAGTCACGTCATATATTCCACGAAGGTGTTGCAATCTTTACTCTAGTGGAATGATGTAATGCCAGCCGAGATGGTCGTGGTCTTTATTCTATAGAATTAGGAGATATAATTCCAGTGAAGATGTTGCGGTCTTCACTACAGTTCAATGATGTAATGCCAACCATGATGATCGTGGTCTTCATTCTATAGAGTCACATGATATAATTCCAACGAAGGAAGGTGTGATCTTCACTCCGGTGGTCGATCTAATGTCGCCCAAGATCTCGTGGTCTTCATAATATAGAGTTAGGTAATGTAATTCTAGTGAAGGTGTTGCGATCTTCACTCCAATTGAATGATGTAATGCTTGCCAAGATGGTGGTGGTCTTCATTTTATTGAGTCAGGTGCTATAATTCCTATGAAGTTTGTTTGGTCTTCACTATAGTCGAATGACGTAATGCGAGCCAGGATGGTCGTGGTCTTCATTCTATAGAGTCAGGTGATATAATTACAGCGAAGGTGTGTGTGTCTTTCACTCCAATTGAATGATGTAATGCCAACCAAGATGGTCTTGGTCTTCATTCTATAGTCACGTCATATATATTCCATTCGGTGTTTCAATCTTTACTCTAGTGGAATGATGTAATGCCACCGAGATGGTCGTGGTCTTTATTCTATAGAATTAGGTGATATAATTCCGGTGAAGATGTTGCGGTCTTCACTATAGTTCAATGATGTAATGCCAACCATGATGATCGTGGTCTTCATTCTATAGAGTCACATGATATAATTCCAACGAAGGTGCGGTGATCTTCACTCCAGTGGTCAGATCTAATGTCGCCCAAGATCTTCGTGGTCTTCATAATATAGAGTTAGGTAATGTAATTCTAGTGAAGGTGTTGCGATCTTCACTCCAATTGAATGATGTAATGCTTGCCAAGATGGTGGTGGTCTTCATTTTATTGAGTCATGTGCTATAAATTCCTATGAAGTTTCTGGTCTTCACTATAGTCGAATGACGTAATGCGAGCCGGGATGGTGGTCGTGGTCTTCATTATAGAGTGAGGTGATATAATTACAGTGAAGGTGTGTGTGGTTTCACTCTCAAATTGAATGATGTAATGCCAACCAAGATGGTCTTGGTCTTCATTCTATAGTCACGTCATATAATTCCAGCGAAGGTGTTTCAATCTTTACTCTAGTGGAATGATGTAATGCCACCGAGATGGTCGTGGTCTTCATTCTATAGAATTAGGAGATATAATTCCGTGAAGATGTTGCGGTCATCACTACAGTTGTTGAATGATGTAATGCCAACCATGATGATCGTGGTCTTCATTCTATAGAGTCACATGATATAATAACGAAGGTGCGGTGATCTTCACTCCGGTGGTCGATCTAATGTCGCCAAGATCTTTATGGTCTTCATAATATAGAGTTAGGTAATGTAATTCTAGTGAAGGTGTTGCGATCTTCACTCCAATTGAATGATGTAATGCTTGCCAAGATGGTGGTGGTCTTCATTTTATTGAGTCAGTGTGCTATAATTCTATGAAGGTTTGTGGTTTTCACTATAGTCGAATGACGTAATGCGAGCCGGATGGTCGTGGTCTTCATTGTATAGAGTGTCGGGTGATATAATTACGGCGAAGGTGTGTGGTTTTCACTCCAATTGAATGATGTAATGCCAACCAAGATGGTCTTGGTCTTCATTCTATAGTCACGTGATATAATTCCAAATGAAGGTGTTTCAATCTTTACTCTAGTGGAATGATGTAATGCCACCGAGATGGTCGTGGTCTTTATTCTATAGAATTAGGTGATATAATTCCGGTGAAGATGTTGCGGTCATCACTATTTGTTGAATGATGTAATGCCAACCATGATGATCGTATGGTCTTCATTCTATAGAGGCACATGATATAATTCCAACGAAGGTGCTGTGATCTTCACTCCAGTGGTCAGATCTAATGTCAGCCAAGATCTTTATGGTCTTCATAATATAGAGTTAGGTAATGTAATTCTAGTGAAGGTGTTGCGATCTTCACTCCAATTGAATGATGTAATGCGTGCCAAGATGGTGGTAGTTTTTATTTTATAGAGTCAGGTGCGTTAATTCCTATGAAGGTTCTGTGGTTTTCACTCTAGTCGAATGATGTAATGCGAGCCAGGATGGTCGTGGTCTTCATTCTATAGAGTCAGGTGATATAATTACAGCGAAGGTGTGTGGTTTTCACTCCAGTTGAATGATGTAATGCCAACCAAGATGGTCTTGGTCTTCATTCTATAGTCACGTGATATAATTCCAGCGAAAGGTGTTTTCAATCTTTACTCTAGTGGAATGATGTAATGCCACCGAGATGGTCGTGGTCTTTATTCTATAGAATTAGGTGATATAATTCCGGTGAAGATGTTGCGGTCATCACTACATTGTTGAATGATGTAATGCCAACCATGATGATCGTGGTCTTCATTCTATAGAGTCACATGATATAATTCCAACGAAGGTGTTGATGATTCTTCTCCAAAGGGTCGATCTAATGTCGGCCAAGATCTTTATGGTCTTCATAATATAGAGTTAGGTAATGTAATTCTAGTGAAGGTGTTGCGATCTTCACTCCAATTGAATGATGTAATGCTTGCCAAGATGGTGGTGGTCTTCATTTTATAGAGTCATGTGCTATAATTCCTACGAAGGTTCTTTGGTTTTCACTCTAGTCGAATGACGTAATGCGAGCCGGGATGGTCGTGGTCTTCATTCTATAGAGTCGAGGTGATATAATTACAAAATGAAGGTGTGTGTTTTCACTCACTCCAATTGAATGATGTAATGCCAACCAAGATGGTCTTGGTCTTCATTCTATAGTCACGTGATATAATTCCGGCGAAGGTGTTTCAATCTTTACTCTAGTGGAATGATGTAATGCCACCGAGATGGTCGTGGTCTTCATTCTATAGAATTAGGTGATATAATTCCAAAGTGAAGATGTTGCGGTCATCACTCTAGTTGAATGATGTAATGCCAACCATGATGATTATGGTCTTCATTCTATATAGAGTCCATGATATAATTCCAACGAAGGTGTTGTGATCTTCACTCCGGTGGTCGATCTAATGTCGCCAAGATCTTTATGGTCTTCTTCATAATATAGAGTTAGGTAATGTAATTCTAGTGAAGGTGTTGCGATCTTCACTCCAATTGAATGATGTAATGCATGCCAAGATGGTGGTGGTCTTCATTTTATAGAGTCATGTGCTATAATTCCTACGAAGGTTTGTGTGGTTTTCTCTAGTCGAATGAATGTAATGCGAATGCGAGCCGGGATGGTCGTGGTCTTCATTCTATAGAGTCGAGGTGATATAATTACAGCGAAGGTGTGTGGTTTTCACTCTAGTTGAATGATGTAATGACAACCAAGATGGTCTTGGTCTTCATTCTATAGAGTCACGTGATATAATTCCAAAAAGGTGTTTCAATCTTTACTCTAGTGGAATGATGTAATGCCACCGAGATGGTCGTGGTCTTCATTCTATAGAATTAGGTGATATAATTCCGGTTGAAGATGTTGCGGTCATCACTATTGTTGTTGAATGATGTAATGCCAACCATGATGATCGTGGTCTTCATTCTATAGAGTCACATGATATAATTCCAACGAAGGTGTTGTGATCTTCACTCCGGTGGTCGATCTAATGTCGCCCAAGATCTTTATGGTCTTCATAATATAGAGTTAGGTAATGTAATTCTAGTGAAGGTGTTGCGATCTTCACTCCAATTGAATGATGTAATGCATGCCAAGATGGTGGTGGTCTTCATTTTATAGAGTCATGTGCTATAATTCCTATGAAGTTCTGGTTTTCACTCTAGTCGAATGATGTAATGCGAGCCGGGATGGTGGTGGTCTTCATTCTATAGAGTCGAGGTGATATAATTACAACGAAAGGTGTGTGGTTTTCACTCCAATTGAATGATGTAATGCCAACCAAGATGGTCTTGGTCTTCATTCTATAGTCACGTGATATAATTCCAATGAAGGTGTTTTCAATCTTTACTCTAGTGAATGATGTAATGCCACCGAGATGGTCGTGGTCTTCATTCTATAGAATTAGGTGATATAATTCCAGTGAAGATCTTGCGGTCATCACTTTAGTTGAATGATGTAATTCCAACCATGATGGTTATGGTCTTTATTCTATAGAGTCGCATGATATAATTCCAACGAAGGTGTTGTGATCTTCACTCCAAAGGTCGAGATCTAATGTCGCCCAAGATCTTTATGGTCTTCATAATATAGAGTTAGATAATGTAATTCCAGTGAAGGTGTTGCTATCTTCACTCTAATTGAATGATGTAATGCATGCCAAGATGGTGGTGGTCTTCATTTTATAGAGTCATGTGCTATAATTCCTACGAAGGTTCGGTGGTTTTCACTCTAGTCGAATATTGTTATGCGAGCCAGGATGGTCGTGGCTTCATTCTATAGAGTCGAGTGATATAATTACAGCGAAGGTGTGTGTGTTTTCACTCCAATTGTTGAATGATGTAATGCCAACCAAGATGGTCTGGTCTTCATTCTATAGTCACGTGATATAATTCCAGCGAAGGTTTTTCAATCTTTACTCTAGTGGAATGATGTAATGCCAGCCGAGATGGTCGTGGTCTTCATTCTATAGAATTAGGTGATATAATTCCAGTGAAGATGTTGCGGTCATCACTGTTGTTGAATGATGTAAGGCCAACCATGATGGTTATGGTCTTCATTCTATAGAGGCACATGATATAATTCTAACGAAGGTGGTGTGATCTTCACTCCAGTGGTCAGATCTAATGTCAGCCAAGATCTTTATGGTCTTCATAATATAGAGTTAGGTAATGTAATTCCAGTGAAGGTGTTGCGATCTTCACTCCAATCGAATGATGTACCGCAAGCCAAGATGGTAGTTGTCTTCATTTTATAGAGTCATGTGCTATAATTCATACGAAGGTTCTGTGGTTTTCACTCTAGTCGAATGATGTAATTCGAGCCAGGATGGTCGTGGCATACATTCTATAGAGTCAGGTGATATAATTACAGCGAAGGTGTGTGTTTTTCACTCCAGTTGAATGATGTAATGCCAGCCAAGATGGTCTTGGTCTTCATTCTATAGTCACGTGATATAATTCCAGCGAAGGTGTTTCAATCTTTACTCTAGTGGAATGATGTAATGCCACCGAGATGGTCGTGGTCTTCATTCTATAGAATTAGGTGATATAATTCCAGTGAAGATGTTGCGGTCATCACTACACATGTTGAATGATGTAATGCCAACCATGATGGTTATGGTCTTCATTCTATAGAGTCACATGATATAATTCCAACGAAGGTGTTGTGATCTTCACTCCAGTGGTCAGATCTAATGTCAGCCAAGATCTTTATGGTCTTCATAATATAGAGTTAGGTAATGTAATTCCAGTGAAGGTGTTGTGATCTTCACTCCAATTGAATGATGTACTGCATGCCAAGATGGTGGTAGTCTTCATTTTATAGAGTCATGTGCTATAATTCCTACGAAGGTTTCTGTTTTCACTCTAGTCGAATAATGTAATGCGAGCCAGGATGGTCGTGGACTTCATTCTATAGAGTCAGGTGATATAATTACAACAAAGGTGTGCGGTTTCACTCCAGTTGAATGATGTAATGCCAGCCAAGATAGTCTTGGTCTTCATTCTATAGTCACGTGATATAATTCCAGCGAAGGTGTTTCAATCTTTACTCTAGTGGAATGATGTAATGCCAGCCGAGATGGTCGTGGTCTTCATTCTATAGAATTAGGTGATATAATTCCAGTGAAGATGTTGCGGTCATCACTGTTGTTGAATGATGTAATGCCAACCATGATGGTTATGGTCTTCATTCTATAGAGTCACATGATATAATTCCAACGAAGGTGTTGTGATCTTCACTCCAAAGGTCGATCTAATGTCGTCAAGAAGATCTTTATGGTCTTCATAATATAGAGTTAGGTAATGTAATTCCGTGAAGGTGTTGCGATCTTCACTCCAATTGAATGAGTACCGCATGCCAAGATGGTGGTAGTCTTCATTTTATAGAGTCATGTGCTATAATTCCTACGAAGGTTCTTGGTTTTCACTCTAGTCGAATGATGTAATGCGAGCCGGATGGTCGTGGCCTTCATTCTATAGAGTCGGGTGATATAATTACAGGAAGGTGTGTGGTTTTCACTCCAATTGAATGATGTAATGCCAAATGCCAAGATGGTCTTGGTCTTCATTCTATAGTCACGTGATATAATTCCAAAAGGTGTTTCAATCTTTACTCTAGTGGAATGATGTAATGCCACCGAGATGGTCGTGGTCTTCATTCTATAGAATTAGGTGATATAATTCCAAAGAAGATGTTGCGGTCATCACTATTGTTGAATGATGTGAATGCCAACCATGATGATATGGTCTTCATTCTATAGAGTCACATGATATAATTCCAACGAAGGTGTTGTGATCTTCACTTCCAACCGGGTCGGTCTAATGTCGCCCAAGATCTTTATGGTGGTCTTCATAATATAGAGTTAGGTAATGTAATTCCAGTGAAGGTGTTGCGATCTTCACTCCAATTGAATGATGTACTGCATGCCAAGATGGTGGTAGTCTTCATTTTATAGAGTCATGTGCTATAATTCCTACGAAGGTTCTGTGGTTTTCACTCTAGTCGAATAATGTAATGCGAGCCAGGATGGTCGTGGCCTTCATTCTATAGAGTCAGGTGATATAATTACAGCGAAGGTGTGTGGTTTTCACTCCAGTTGAATGATGTAATGCCAACGCAAGATGGTCTTGGTCTTCATTCTATAGTCACGTGATATAATTCCAACGAAGGTGTTTCAATCTTTACTCTAGTGGAATGATGTAATGCCAACCGAGATGGTCGTGGTCTTCATTCTATAGAATTAGGTGATATAATTCCAGTGAAGATGTTGCGGTCATCACTATTGTTGAATGATGTAATGCCAACCATGATGGTTATGGTCTTCATTCTATAGAGTCACATGATATAATTCAACGAAGGTGTTGTGTGTTGTGATCTTCACTCCAGTGGTCAGATCTAATGTCAGCCAAGATCTTTATGGTCTTCATAATATAGAGTTAGGTAATGTAATTCCAGTGAAGGTGTTGCGATCTTCACTCCAATTGAATGATGTACTGCATGCCAAGATGGTGGTAGTCTTCATTTTATAGAGTCATGTGCTATAATTCCTACGAAGGTTCTGTGGTTTTCACTCTAGTCGAATAATGTAATGCGAGCCAGGATGGTCGTGGCTTCATTCTATAGAGTCAGGTGATATAATTACAGCGAAGGTGTGTGTTTTTCACTCCAGTTGAATGATGTAATGCCAAATGCAAGATGGTCTTGGTCTTCATTCTATAGTCACGTGATATAATTCCAGCGAAGGTGTTTCAATCTTTACTCTAGTGGAATGATGTAATGCCAGCCGAGATGGTCGTGGTCTTCATTCTATAGAATTAGGTGATATAATTCCAGTGAAGATGTTGCGGTCATCACTATTGTTGAATGATGTAATGCCAACCATGATGGTTATGGTCTTCATTCTATAGAGTCACATGATATAATTCCAAGGTGTTGTGATCTTCTCCACTCCAAAGTCGGTCTAATGTCAGCCAAGATCTTTATGGTCTTCATAATATAGAGTTAGGTAATGTAATTCCAGTGAAGGTGTTGTGATCTTCACTCCAATTGAATGATGTACTGCATGCCAAGATGGTGGTAGTCTTCATTTTATAGAGTCATGTGCTATAATTCCTACGAAGGTTCTGGTGGTTTCACTCTAGTCGAATGATGTAATGCGAGCCGCCAGGATGGTCGTGGCCTTCATTCTATAGAGTCAGGTGATATAATTACAGCGAAGGTGTGTGGTTTTCACTCCAGTTGAATGATGTAATGCCAGCCAAGATGGTCTTGGTCTTCATTCTATAGTCACGTGATATAATTCCAATTCGAAGGTGTTTCAATCTTTACTCTAGTGGAATGATGTAATGCCAAAGAGATGGTCGTGGTCTTCATTCTATAGAATTAGGTGATATAATTCCGGTGAAGATGTTGCGGTCATCACTTGTTGTTGAATGATGTAATGCCAACCATGATGGTTATGGTCTTCATTCTATAGAGTCACATGATATAATTCCAACGAAGGTGTTGTGATCTTCACTCCAAAGGTGGTCGATCTCTAATGTCGCCCAAGATCTTTATGGTCTTCATAATATAGAGTTAGGTAATGTAATTCCGTGAAGGTGTTGCGATCTTCACTCCAATTGAATGATGTAATGCATGCCAAGATGGTGGTAGTCTTCATTTTATAGAGTCATGTGCTATAATTCCTACGAAGGTTCTGTGGTTTTCACTCTAGTCGAATAATGTAATGCGAGCCCGGGATGGTCGTGGCCTTCATTCTATAGAGTCGGGTGATATAATTACGAGCGAAGGTGTGTGGTTTTCACTCCAGTTGAATGATGTAATGCCAGCCAAGATGGTCTTGGTCTTCATTCTATAGTCACGTCGTGAATATAATTCCAAAAAGGTGTTTCAATCTTTACTCTAGTGGAATGATGTAATGCCACCCGAGATGGTCGTGGTCTTCATTCTATAGAATTAGGTGATATAATTCCGGTGAAGATGTTGCGGTCATCACTCACATGTTGAATGATGTAATGCCAACCATGATGGTTATGGTCTTCATTCTATAGAGTCACATGATATAATTCCAACGAAGGTGTTGTGATCTTCACTCCAGTGGTCAGATCTAATGTCAGCCAAGATCTTTATGGTCTTCATAATATAGAGTTAGGTAATGTAATTCCAGTGAAGGTGTTGTGATCTTCACTCCAATTGAATGATGTACTGCATGCCAAGATGGTGGTAGTCTTCATTTTATAGAGTCATGTGCTATAATTCCTACGAAGGTTCTGTGGTTTTCACTCTAGTCGAATAATGTAATGCGAGCCAGGATGGTCGTGGTCTTCATTCTATAGAGTCAGGTGATATAATTACAGTGAAGGTGTGTGTGTGTTTTTCACTCCAGTTGAATGATGTAATGCCAGCCAAGATGGTCTTGGTCTTCATTCTATAGTCACGTGATATAATTCCAAATGAAGGTGTTTCAATCTTTACTCTAGTGGAATGATGTAATGCCAGCCGAGATGGTCGTGGTCTTCATTCTATAGAATTAGGTGATATAATTCCGGTGAAGATGTTGCGGTCATCACTATTGTTGAATGATGTAATGCCAACCATGATGGTTATGGTCTTCATTCTATAGAGTCACATGATATAATTCCAACGAAGGTGTTGTGATCTTCACTCCAGTGGTCAGATCTAATGTCAGCCAAGATCTTTATGGTCTTCATAATATAGAGTTAGGTAATGTAATTCCAGTGAAGGTGTTGTGATCTTCACTCCAATTGAATGATGTACTGCATGCCAAGATGGTGGTAGTCTTCATTTTATAGAGTCATGTGCTATAATTCCTACGAAGGTTCTGTGGTTTTCACTCTAGTCGAATAATGTAATGCGAGCCAGGATGGTCGTGGCTTCATTCTATAGAGTCGAGGTGATATAATTACAATTACAAGAAGGTGTGTGGTTTTCACTCCAGTTGAATGATGTAATGCCAACCAAGATGGTCTTGGTCTTCATTCTATAGTCACGTGATATAATTCCAGCGAAGGTGTTTCAATCTTTACTCTAGTGGAATGATGTAATGCCAGCCGAGATGGTCGTGGTCTTCATTCTATAGAATTAGGTGATATAATTCCAGTGAAGATGTTGCGGTCATCACTATTGTTGAATGATGTAATGCCAACCATGATGGTTATGGTCTTCATTCTATAGAGTCACATGATATAATTCCAACGAAGGTGTTGTGATCTTCACTCCAGTGGTCAGATCTAATGTCAGCCAAGATCTTTATGGTCTTCATAATATAGAGTTAGGTAATGTAATTCCAGTGAAGGTGTTGCGATCTTCACTCCAATTGAATGATGTACTGCATGCCAAGATGGTGGTGTCTTTCATTTTATAGAGTCATGTGCTATAATTCCTACGAAGGTTCTGTGGTTTTCACTCTAGTCGAATAATGTAATGCGAGCCAGGATGGTCGTGGCTTCATTCTATAGAGTCAGGTGATATAATTACAACAAAGGTGTGCGGTTTTCACTCCAGTTGAATGATGTAATGCCAGCCAAGATAGTCTTGGTCTTCATTCTATAGTCACGTGATATAATTCCAAATGAAGGTGTTTCAATCTTTACTCTAGTGGAATGATGTAATGCCACCGAGATGGTCGTGGTCTTCATTCTATAGAATTAGGTGATATAATTCCGAAGATGTTGCGGTCATCACTTGTTGAATGATGTAATGCCAACCATGATGGTTATGGTCTTCATTCTATAGAGTCACATGATATAATTCCAACGAAGGTGTTGTGATCTTCACTCCAGTGGTCAGATCTAATGTCAGCCAAGATCTTTATGGTCTTCATAATATAGAGTTAGGTAATGTAATTCTAGTGAAGGTGTTGCGATCTTCACTCCAATCGAATGATGTACCGCATGCCAAGATGGTGGTGGTCTTCATTTTATAGAGTCATGTGCTATAATTCCTACGAAGGTTCTGTGGTTTTCACTCTAGTCGAATAATGTAATGCGAGCCAGGATGGTCGTGGCCTTCATTCTATAGAGTCAGGTGATATAATTACAGTGAAGGTGTGTGTTTTTCACTCCAGTTGAATGATGTAATGCCAACCAAGATGGTCTTGGTCTTCATTCTATAGTCACGTGATATAATTCCAGCGAAGGTGTTTCAATCTTTACTCTAGTGGAATGATGTAATGCCAGCCGAGATGGTCGTGGTCTTCATTCTATAGAATTAGGTGATATAATTCCAGTGAAGATGTTGCGGTCATCACTATTGTTGAATGATGTAATGCCAACCATGATGGTTATGGTCTTCATTCTATAGAGTCACATGATATAATTCCAACGAAGGTGTGTGATCTTCACTCCGGTGGTCGATCTAATGTCGACCAAGAAGATCTTTATGGTCTTCATAATATAGAGTTAGGTAATGTAATTCCAGTGAAGGTGTTGCGATCTTCACTCCAATTGAATGATGTACTGCATGCCAAGATGGTGGTAGTCTTCATTTTATAGAGTCATGTGCTATAATTCCTACGAAGGTTCTGTGGTTTTCACTCTAGTCGAATAATGTAATGCGCCGGGATGGTCGTGGCCTTCATTCTATAGAGTCGGGTGATATAATTACAGCGAAGGTGTGTGTGTTTTTTTCCAGTTGAATGATGTAATGCCAGCCAAGATGGTCTTGGTCTTCATTCTATAGTCACGTGATATAATTCCAAAAGAAGGTGTTTCAATCTTTACTCTAGTGGAATGATGTAATGCCACCGAGATGGTCGTGGTCTGGTCTTCATTCTATAGAATTAGGTGATATAATTCCGGTGAAGATGTTGCGGTCATCACTTTGTTGTTGAATGATGTAATGCCAACCATGATGGTATGGTCTTCATTCTATAGAGTCACATGATATAATTCCAACGAAGGTGTTGTGATCTTCACTCCAGTGGTCAGATCTAATGTCAGCCAAGATCTTTATGGTCTTCATAATATAGAGTTAGGTAATGTAATTCTAGTGAAGGTGTTGCGATCTTCACTCCAATTGAATGATGTACCGCAAGCCAAGATGGTAGTTGTCTTCATTTTATAGAGTCATGTGCTATAATTCCTACGAAGGTTCTGTGGTTTTCACTCTAGTCGAATAATGTAATGCGAGCCGGGATGGTCGTGGCTTCATTCTATATTCTATCGGGTGATATAATTACAGTGAAGGTGTGTGTTTTTCACTCCAGTTGAATGATGTAATGCCAGCCAAGATGGTCTTGGTCTTCATTCTATAGTCACGTGATATAATTCCAGCGAAGGTGTTTCAATCTTTACTCTAGTGGAATGATGTAATGCCAGCCGAGATGGTCGTGGTCTTCATTCTTCTATAGAATTAGGTGATATAATTCCAGTGAAGATGTTGCGGTCATCACTATTGTTGAATGATGTAATGCCAACCATGATGGTTATGGTCTTCATTCTATAGAGTCACATGATATAATTCCAACGAAGGTGTTGTGATCTTCACTCCAGTGGTCAGATCTAATGTCAGCCAAGATCTTTATGGTCTTCATAATATAGAGTTAGGTAATGTAATTCCGTGAAGGTGTTGCGATCTTCACTCCAATTGAATGATGTACTGCATGCCAAGATGGTGGTAGTCTTCATTTTATAGAGTCATGTGCTATAATTCCTACGAAGGTTCTGTGGTTTTCACTCTAGTCGAATAATGTAATGCGAGCCAGGATGGTCGTGGCCTTCATTCTATAGAGTCAGGTGATATAATTACAGTGAAGGTGTGTGTTTTTCACTCCAGTTGAATGATGTAATGCCAACCAAGATGGTCTTGGTCTTCATTCTATAGTCACGTGATATAATTCCAGCGAAGGTGTTTCAATCTTTACTCTAGTGGAATGATGTAATGCCAGCCGAGATGGTCGTGGTCTTCATTCTATAGAATTAGGTGATATAATTCCGGTGAAGATGTTGCGGTCATCACTATTGTTTGAATGATGTAATGCCAACCATGATGGTATGGTCTTCATTCTATAGAGTCACATGATATAATTCCAACGAAGGTGTTGTGATCTTCACTCCAGTGGTCAGATCTAATGTCAGCCAAGATCTTTATGGTCTTCATAATATAGAGTTAGGTAATGTAATTCCAGTGAAGGTGTTGTGATCTTCACTCCAATTGAATGATGTACTGCATGCCAAGATGGTGGTAGTCTTCATTTTATAGAGTCATGTGCTATAATTCCTACGAAGGTTCTGTGGTTTTCACTCTAGTCGAATAATGTAATGCGAGCCAGGATGGTCGTGGCCTTCATTCTATAGAGTCAGGTGATATAATTACAGCGAAGGTGTGTGGTTTTCACTCCAGTTGAATGATGTAATGCCAAGCTAAGATAGTCTTGGTCTTCATTCTATAGTCACGTGATATAATTCCAGCGAAGGTGTTTCAATCTTTACTCTAGTGGAATGATGTAATGCCAGCCGAGATGGTCGTGGTCTTCATTCTATAGAATTAGGTGATATAATTCCAGTGAAGATGTTGCGGTCATCACTGTTGTTGAATGATGTAATGCCAACCATGATGGTTATGGTCTTCATTCTATAGAGTCACATGATATAATTCCAACGAAGGTGTTGTGATCTTCACTCCAGTGGTCAGATCTAATGTCAGCCAAGATCTTTATGGTCTTCATAATATAGAGTTAGGTAATGTAATTCTAGTGAAGGTGTTGCGATCTTCACTCCAATTGAATGATGTACTGCATGCCAAGATGGTGGTGGTCTTCATTTTATAGAGTCATGTGCTATAATTCCTACGAAGGTTCTGTGGTTTTCACTCTAGTCGAATAATGTAATGCGAGCCAGGATGGTCTTGTTCTTCATTCTATAGAGTCAGGTGATATAATTACAGTGAAGGTGTGTGTTTTTCACTCCAGTTGAATGATGTAATGCCAAAGCCAAGATGGTCTTGGTCTTCATTCTATAGTCACGTGATATAATTCCAAATGCGAAGGTGTTTCAATCTTTACTCTAGTGGAATGATGTAATGCCACCGAGAGATGGTCGTGGTCTTCATTCTATAGAATTAGGTGATATAATTCCGGTGAAGATGTTGCGGTCATCACATCTTGTTGTTGAATGATGTAATGCCAACCATGATGGTATGGTCTTCATTCTATAGAGTCACATGATATAATTCCAACGAAGGTGTTGTGATCTTCACTCCGGTCGATCTAATGTCGTCAAGATCTTTATGGTCTTCATAATATAGAGTTAGGTAATGTAATTCCGGTGAAGGTGTTGCGATCTTCACTCCAATTGAATGATGTACTTGCATGCCAAGATGGTGGTAGTCTTCATTTTATAGAGTCATGTGTGCTATAATTCCTACGAAGGTTCTGTGGTTTTCACTCTAGTCGAATAATGTAATGCGAGCCAGGATGGTCTTGTTCTTCATTCTATAGAGTCGGGTGATATAATTACAGTGAAGGTGTGTGTTTTTCACTCCAGTTGAATGATGTAATGCCAGCCAAGATGGTCTTGGTCTTCATTCTATAGTCACGTCACGTATATAATTCCAGGCGAAGGTGTTTCAATCTTTACTCTAGTGGAATGATGTAATGCCAGCGAGATGGTCGTGGTCTTCATTCTATAGAATTAGGTGATATAATTCCAGTGAAGATGTTGCGGTCATCACTGTTGTTGAATGATGTAATGCCAACCATGATGGTTATGGTCTTCATTCTATAGAGTCACATGATATAATTCCAACGAAGGTGTTGTGATCTTCACTCCAGTGGTCAGATCTAATGTCAGCCAAGATCTTTATGGTCTTCATAATATAGAGTTAGGTAATGTAATTCCGTGAAGGTGTTGCGATTTCACTCCAATTGAATGATGTACTGCATGCCAAGATGGTGGTAGTCTTCATTTTATAGAGTCATGTGCTATAATTCCTACGAAGGTTCTGTGGTTTTCACTCTAGTCGAATGATGTAATGCGAGCCAGGATGGTCGTGGCATACATTCTATAGAGTCGAGTGTGATATAATTACAATTACGAAGGTGTGTGTTTTCACTCCAATTTGAATGATGTAATGCCAGCCAAGATGGTCTTGGTCTTCATTCTATAGTCACGTGATATAATTCCAGCGAAGGTGTTTCAATCTTTACTCTAGTGGAATGATGTAATGCCAGCCGAGATGGTCGTGGTCTTCATTCTATAGAATTAGGTGATATAATTCCAGTGAAGATGTTGCGGTCATCACTTGTTGTTGAATGATGTAATGCCAACCATGATGGTTATGGTCTTCATTCTATATAGAGTCACATGATATAATTCCAACGAAGGTGTGTGATCTTCACTCCGGTGGTCGGTCGATCATCTAATTCGGCGCCCAAGATCTTTATGGTCTTCATAATATAGAGTTAGGTAATGTAATTCTAGTGAAGGTGTTGCGATCTTCACTCCAATTGAATGATGTACTGCATGCCAAGATGGTGGTAGTCTTCATTTTATAGAGTCATGTGCTATAATTCCTACGAAGGTTCTGTGGTTTTCACTCTAGTCGAATAATGTTATGCGAGCCAGGATGGTCGTGGCCTTCATTCTATAGAGTCAGGTGATATAATTACAGCGAAGGTGTGCGGTTTTCACTACGGTTGAATGATGTAATGCCAGCCAAGATAGTCTTGGTCTTCATTCTATAGTCACGTGATATAATTCCAGGCGAAGGTTTTTCAATCTTTACTCTAGTGGAATGATGTATTGCCACCGAGATGGTCGTGGTCTTCATTCTATAGAATTAGGTGATATAATTCCGTGAAGATGTTGCGGTCATCACTTGTTGTTGAATGATGTAATGCCAACCATGATGGTTATGGTCTTCATTTATAGAGTCACATGATATAATTCCAACGAAGGTGTTGTGATCTTCACTCCGGTGGTCGATCTAATGTCGGCCAAGATCTTTATGGTCTTCATAATATAGAGTTAGGTAATGTAATTCTAGTGAAGGTGTTGCGATCTTCACTCCAATTGAATGATGTACCGCATGCAAGATGGTGGTAGTCTTCATTTTATAGAGTCATGTGCTATAATTCCTACGAAGGTTCTGTGGTTTTCACTCTAGTCGAATAATGTAATGCGAGCCAGGATGGTCTTGGTCTTCATTCTATAGAGTCAGGTGATATAATTACAGTGAAGGTGTGTGTTTTTCACTCCAGTTGAATGATGTAATGCCAGCCAAGATGGTCTTGGTCTTCATTCTATAGTCACGTGATATAATTCCAGCGAAGGTGTTTCAATCTTTACTCTAGTGGAATGATGTAATGCCAGTCGAGATGGTCGTGGTCTTCATTCTATAGAATTAGGTGATATAATTCCAGTGAAGATGTTGCGGTCATCACTGTTGTTGAATGATGTAATGCCAACCATGATGGTTATGGTCTTCATTCTATAGAGTCACATGATATAATTCCAACGAAGGTGTTGTGATCTTCACTCCAGTGGTCAGATCTAATGTCAGCCAAGATCTTTATGGTCTTCATAATATAGAGTTAGGTAATGTAATTCTAGTGAAGGTGTTGCGATCTTCACTCCAATTGAATGATGTACCGCATGCCAAGATGGTGGTAGTCTTCATTTTATAGAGTCATGTGCTATAATTCCTACGAAGGTTCTGTGGTTTTCACTCTAGTCGAATAATGTAATGCGAGCCAGGATGGTCGTGGCCTTCATTCTATAGAGTCAGGTGATATAATTACGGAAGGTGTGTGTTTTTTCACTCCGGTTGAATGATGTAATGCCAGCCAAGATGGTCTTGGTCTTCATTCTATAGTCACGTAATATAATTCCAGCGAAGGTCTTTCAATCTTTACTCTAGTGGAATGATGTAATGCCCGCCGAGATGGTCGTGGTCTTCATTCTATAGAATTAGGTGATATAATTCCAGTGAAGATGTTGCGGTCATCACTGTTGTTGAATGATGTAATGCCAACCATGATGGATATGGTCTTCATTCTATAGAGTCACATGATATAATTCCAACGAAGGTGTTGTGATCTTCACTCCAGTGGTCAGATCTAATGTCAGCCAAGATCTTTATGGTCTTCATAATATAGAGTTAGGTAATGTAATTCTAGTGAAGGTGTTGCGATCTTCACTCCAATTGAATGATGTACTGCATGCCAAGATGGTGGTAGTCTTCATTTTATAGAGTCATGTGCTATAATTCCTACGAAGGTTCTGTGGTTTTCACTCTAGTCGAATAATGTAATGCGAGCCAGGATGGTCGTGGCCTTCATTCTATAGAGTCGGTGATATAATTACGGCGAAGGTGTGTGTGTTTTTTCACTCCAGTTGAATGATGTAATGCCAGCCAAGATGGTCTTGGTCTTCATTCTATAGTCACGTGATATAATTCCAAATTCGAAGGTGTTTCAATCTTTACTCTAGTGGAATGATGTAATGCCACCGAGATGGTCGTGGTCTTCATTCTATAGAATTAGGTGATATAATTCCAGTGAAGATGTTGCGGTCATCACTGTTGTTGAATGATGTAATGCCAACCATGATGGTTATGGTCTTCATTCTATAGAGTCACATGATATAATTCCAACGAAGGTGTTGTGATCTTCACTCCAGTGGTCAGATCTAATGTCAGCCAAGATCTTTATGGTCTTCATAATATAGAGTTAGGTAATGTAATTCTAGTGAAGGTGTTGCGATCTTCACTCCAATTGAATGATGTATGCGCATGCCAAGATGGTGGTAGTCTTCATTTTATAGAGTCATGTGCTATAATTCCTACGAAGGTTCTGTGGTTTTCACTCTAGTCGAATAATGTAATGCGAGCCGGGATGGTCGTGGCTTCATTCTATAGAGTCAGGTGATATAATTACAGCGAAGGTGTGTGGTTTTCACTCCAGTTGAATGATGTAATGCCAGCCAAGATGGTCTTGGTCTTCATTCTATAGTCACGTGATATAATTCCAGCGAAGGTGTTTCAATCTTTACTCTAGTGGAATGATGTAATGCCAGCCGAGATGGTCGTGGTCTTCATTCTATAGAATTAGGTGATATAATTCCAGTGAAGATGTTGCGGTCATCACTGTTGTTGAATGATGTAATGCCAACCATGATGGTTATGGTCTTCATTCTATAGAGTCACATGATATAATTCCAACGAAGGTGTTGTGATCTTCACTCCAGTGGTCAGATCTAATGTCAGCCAAGATCTTTATGGTCTTCATAATATAGAGTTAGGTAATGTAATTCTAGTGAAGGTGTTGCGATCTTCACTCCAATTGAATGATGTACTGCATGCCAAGATGGTGGTAGTCTTCATTTTATAGAGTCATGTGCTATAATTCCTACGAAGGTTCTGTGGTTTTCACTCTAGTCGAATAATGTAATGCGAGCCAGGATGGTCGTGGCTTCATTCTATAGAGTCAGGTGATATAATTACAGCGAAGGTGTGTGTTTTTCACTCCAGTTGAATGATGTAATGCCAGCCAAGATGGTCTTGGTCTTCATTCTATAGTCACGTGATATAATTCCAGCGAAGGTGTTTCAATCTTTACTCTAGTGGAATGATGTAATGCCAGCCGAGATGGTCGTGGTCTTCATTCTATAGAATTAGGTGATATAATTCCAGTGAAGATGTTGCGGTCATCACTGTTGTTGAATGATGTAATGCCAACCATGATGGTATGGTCTTCATTCTATAGAGTCACATGATATAATTCCAACGAAGGTGTTGTGATCTTCACTCCAGTGGTCAGATCTAATGTCAGCCAAGATCTTTATGGTCTTCATAATATAGAGTTAGGTAATGTAATTCTAGTGAAGGTGTTGCGATCTTCACTCCAATTGAATGATGTACTGCATGCCAAGATGGTGGTAGTCTTCATTTTATAGAGTCATGTGCTATAATTCCTACGAAGGTTCTGTGGTTTTCACTCTAGTCGAATAATGTAATGCGAGCCAGGATGGTCGTGGCCTTCATTCTATAGAGTCAGGTGATATAATTACAGCGAAGGTGTGTGGTTTTCACTCCAGTTGAATGATGTAATGCCAGCCAAGATGGTCTTGGTCTTCATTCTATAGTCACGTGATATAATTCCAACGAAGGTGTTTCAATCTTTACTCTAGTGGAATGATGTAATGCCACCGAGATGGTCGTGGTCTTCATTCTATAGAATTAGGTGATATAATTCCAGTGAAGATGTTGCGGTCATCACTGTTGTTGAATGATGTAATGCCAACCATGATGGTTATGGTCTTCATTCTATAGAGTCACATGATATAATTCCAACGAAGGTGTTGTGATCTTCACTCCGGTCGGATCTAATGTCAGCCAAGATCTTTATGGTCTTCATAATATAGAGTTAGGTAATGTAATTCTAGTGAAGGTGTTGCGATCTTCACTCCAATTGAATGATGTACTGCATGTCAAGATGGTGGTAGTCTTCATTTTATAGAGTCATGTGCTATAATTCCTACGAAGGTTCTGTGGTTTTCACTCTAGTCGAATAATGTAATGCGAGCCAGGATGGTCGTGGCCTTCATTCTATAGAGTCAGGTGATATAATTACAGTGAAGGTGTGTGGTTTTCACTCCAGTTGAATGATGTAATGCCAGCCAAGATGGTCTTGGTCTTCATTCTATAGTCACGTGATATAATTCCAGCGAAGGTGTTTCAATCTTTACTCTAGTGGAATGATGTAATGCCAGCCGAGATGGTCGTGGTCTTCATTCTATAGAATTAGGTGATATAATTCCAGTGAAGATGTTGCGGTCATCACTGTTGTTGAATGATGTAATGCCAACCATGATGGATATGGTCTTCATTCTATAGAGTCACATGATATAATTCCAACGAAGGTGTTGTGATCTTCACTCCAGTGGTCAGATCTAATGTCAGCCAAGATCTTTATGGTCTTCATAATATAGAGTTAGGTAATGTAATTCTAGTGAAGGTGTTGCGATCTTCACTCCAATTGAATGATGTACCGCATGCCAAGATGGTGGTAGTCTTCATTTTATAGAGTCATGTGCTATAATTCCTACGAAGGTTCTGTGGTTTTCACTCTAGTCGAATGAATGTAATGCGAGCCGGGATGGTCGTGGCTTCATTCTATAGAGTCGGGTGATATAATTACGGCGAAGGTGTGTGTTTTTCACTCCAATTGAATGATGTAATGCCAGCCAAGATGGTCTTGGTCTTCATTCTATAGTCACGTGATATAATTCCAAATAAAGGTGTTTCAATCTTTACTTTACTCTAGTGGAATGATGTAATGCCACCGAGATGGTCGTGGTCTTCATTCTATAGAATTAGGTGATATAATTCCGGTGAAGATGTTGCGGTCATCACTTTGTTGTTGAAATGATGTAATGCCAACCATGATGGTTATGGTCTTCATTCTATAGAGTCGCATGATATAATTCCAACGAAGGTGTTGTGATCTTCACTCCAGTGGTCAATCTAATGTCAGCCAAGATCTTTATGGTCTTCATAATATAGAGTTAGATAATGTAATTCTAGTGAAGGTGTTGCTATCTTCACTCTAATTGAATGATGTAATGCATGCCAAGATGGTGGTGGTCTTCATTTTATAGAGTCATGTGCTATAATTCCTACGAAGGTTCTGTGGTTTTCACTCTAGTCGAATATTGTAATGCGAGCCGGGATGGTCGTGGCTTCATTCTATAGAGTCGGGATATAATTACAGCGAAGGTGTGTGTTTTTTTCTCCAGTTGAATGATGTAATGCCAGCCAAGATGGTCTTGGTCTTCATTCTATAGTCACGTGATATAATTCCGGCGAAGGTGTTTCAATCTTTACTCTAGTGGAATGATGTAATGCCACCGAGATGGTGTCGTGGCTTCATTCTATAGAATTAGGTGATATAATTCCGGTGAAGATGTTGCGGTCATCACTTGTTGTTGAATGATGTAATGCCAACCATGATGGTTATGGTCTTCATTCTATAGAGTCACATGATATAATTCCAACGAAGGTGGTGTGATCTTCACTCCAGTGGTCAGATCTAATGTCAGCCAAGATCTTTATGGTCTTCATAATATAGAGTTAGGTAATGTAATTCCAGTGAAGGTGTTGCGATCTTCACTCCAATCGAATGATGTACCGCAAGCCAAGATGGTAGTTGTCTTCATTTTATAGAGTCATGTGCTATAATTCATACGAAGGTTCTGTGGTTTTCACTCTAGTCGAATGATGTAATTCGAGCCAGGATGGTCGTGGCTTCATTCTATAGAGTCGTGTGATATAATTACGGCGAAGGTGTGTGTTTTTCACTCCAGTTGAATGATGTAATGCCAATGCAAGATGGTCTTGGTCTTCATTCTATAGTCACGTGATATAATTCCAGCGAAGGTGTTTCAATCTTTACTCTAGTGGAATGATGTAATGCCAGCCGAGATGGTCGTGGTCTTCATTCTATAGAATTAGGTGATATAATTCCAGTGAAGATGTTGCGGTCATCACTGTTGTTGAATGATGTAATGCCAACCATGATGGTTATGGTCTTCATTCTATAGAGTCACATGATATAATTCCAACGAAGGTGTTGTGATCTTCACTCCAGTGGTCAGATCTAATGTCAGCCAAGATCTTTATGGTCTTCATAATATAGAGTTAGGTAATGTAATTCCAGTGAAGGTGTTGCGATCTTCACTCCAATCGAATGATGTACCGCAAGCCAAGATGGTAGTTGTCTTCATTTTATAGAGTCATGTGCTATAATTCATACGAAGGTTCTGTGGTTTTCACTCTAGTCGAATGATGTAATTCGAGCTAGGATGGTCGTGGCATACATTCTATAGAGTCAGGTGATATAATTACAGCGAAGGTGTGTGTTTTTCACTCCAGTTGAATGATGTAATGCCAGCCAAGATGGTCTTGGTCTTCATTCTATAGTCACGTGATATAATTCCAGCGAAGGTGTTTCAATCTTTACTCTAGTGGAATGATGTAATGCCAGCCGAGATGGTCGTGGTCTTCATTCTATAGAATTAGGTGATATAATTCCAGTGAAGATGTTGCGGTCATCACTGTTGTTGAATGATGTAATGCCAACCATGATGGATATGGTCTTCATTCTATAGAGTCACATGATATAATTCCAACGAAGGTGTTGTGATCTTCACTCCAGTGGTCAGATCTAATGTCAGCCAAGATCTTTATGGTCTTCATAATATAGAGTTAGGTAATGTAATTCTAGTGAAGGTGTTGCGATCTTCACTCCAATTGAATGATGTACTGCATGCCAAGATGGTGGTAGTCTTCATTTTATAGAGTCATGTGCTATAATTCCTACGAAGGTTCTGTGGTTTTCACTCTAGTCGAATAATGTAATAATGCGCCGGGATGGTCGTGGCTTCATTCTATAGAGTCAGGTGATATAATTACAGTGAAGGTGTGTGTTTTTCACTCCAGTTGAATGATGTAATGCCAGCCAAGATGGTCTTGGTCTTCATTCTATAGTCACGTGATATAATTCCAGCGAAGGTTTTTTCAATCTTTACTCTAGTGGAATGATGTATTGCCAGCCGAGATGGTCGTGGTCTTCATTCTATAGAATTAGGTGATATAATTCCAGTGAAGATGTTGCGGTCATCACTGTTGTTGAATGATGTAAGTCCAACCATGATGGTTATGGTCTTCATTCTATAGAGGCACATGATATAATTCCAACGAAGGTGTTGTGATCTTCACTCCAGTGGTCAGATCTAATGTCAGCCAAGATCTTTATGGTCTTCATAATATAGAGTTAGGTAATGTAATTCTAGTGAAGGTGTTGCGATCTTCACTCCAATTGAATGATGTACTGCATGCCAAGATGGTGGTGGTAGTCTTCATTTTATAGAGTCATGTGCTATAATTCCTACGAAGGTTCTGTGGTTTTCACTCTAGTCGAATAATGTAATGCGAGCCAGGATGGTCGTGGCCTTCATTCTATAGAGTCAGGTGATATAATTACAGCGAAGGTGTGTGTTTTTCACTCCAGTTGAATGATGTAATGCCAGCCAAGATGGTCTTGGTCTTCATTCTATAGTCACGTGATATAATTCCAACGAAGGTGTTTCAATCTTTACTCTAGTGGAATGATGTAATGCCAGCCGAGATGGTCGTGGTCTTCATTCTATAGAATTAGGTGATATAATTCCAGTGAAGATGTTGCGGTCATCACTGTTGTTGAATGATGTAATGCCAACCATGATGGTTATGGTCTTCATTCTATAGAGTCACATGATATAATTCCAACGAAGGTGTTGTGATCTTCACTCCAGTGGTCAGATCTAATGTCAGCCAAGATCTTTATGGTCTTCATAATATAGAGTTAGGTAATGTAATTCCAGTGAAGGTGTTGCGATCTTCACTCCAATTGAATGATGTACCGCATGCCAAGATGGTGGTAGTCTTCATTTTATAGAGTCATGTGCTATAATTCCTACGAAGGTTCTGTGGTTTTCACTCTAGTCGAATAATGTAATGCGAGCCAGGATGGTCGTGGCCTTCATTCTATAGAGTCAGGTGATATAATTACAGCGAAGGTGTGTGTTTTTCACTCCAGTTGAATGATGTAATGCCAGCCAAGATGGTCTTGGTCTTCATTCTATAGTCACGTGATATAATTCCAACGAAGGTGTTTCAATCTTTACTCTAGTGGAATGATGTAATGCCAGCCGAGATGGTCGTGGTCTTCATTCTATAGAATTAGGTGATATAATTCCAGTGAAGATGTTGCGGTCATCACTGTTGTTGAATGATGTAATGCCAACCATGATGGATATGGTCTTCATTCTATAGAGTCACATGATATAATTCCAACGAAGGTGTTGTGATCTTCACTCCAGTGGTCAGATCTAATGTCAGCCAAGATCTTTATGGTCTTCATAATATAGAGTTAGGTAATGTAATTCTAGTGAAGGTGTTGCGATCTTCACTCCAATTGAATGATGTACTGCATGCATGTCAAGATGGTGGTAGTCTTCATTTTATAGAGTCATGTGCTATAATTCCTACGAAGGTTCTGTGGTTTTCACTCTAGTCGAATAATGTAAAGCGAGCCAGGATGGTCTTATTCTTCATTCTATAGAGTCAGGTGATATAATTACAGTGAAGGTGTGTGTGTTTTTTTCTCCAATTGAATGATGTAATGCCAGCCAAGATGGTCTTGGTCTTCATTCTATAGTCACGTGATATAATTCCAGCGAAGGTGTTTCAATCTTTACTCTAGTGGAATGATGTAATGCCAGCCGAGATGGTCGTGGTCTTCATTCTATAGAATTAGGTGATATAATTCCAGTGAAGATGTTGCGGTCATCACTGTTGTTGAATGATGTAATGCCAACCATGATGGTTATGGTCTGGTCTTCATTCTATAGAGTCACATGATATAATTCCAACGAAGGTGTTGTGATCTTCACTCCAGTGGTCAGATCTAATGTCAGCCAAGATCTTTATGGTCTTCATAATATAGAGTTAGGTAATGTAATTCTAGTGAAGGTGTTGCGATCTTCACTCCAATTGAATGATGTAATGCATGCCAAGATGGTGGTAGTCTTCATTTTATAGAGTCATGTGCTATAATTCCTACGAAGGTTCTGTGGTTTTCACTCTAGTCGAATAATGTAATGCGAGCCAGGATGGTCGTGGCTTCATTCTATAGAGTCGGGTGATATAATTACAGCGAAGGTGTGTGTTTTTCACTCTAATTGAATGATGTAATGCCAGCCAAGATGGTCTTGGTCTTCATTCTATAGTCACGTCATATAATTCCAGCGAAGGTGTTTCAATCTTTACTCTAGTGGAATGATGTAATGCCAGCCGAGATGGTCGTGGTCTTCATTCTATAGAATTAGGTGATATAATTCCAGTGAAGATGTTGCGGTCATCACTGTTGTTGAATGATGTAATGCCAACCATGATGGTTATGGTCTTCATTCTATAGAGTCACATGATATAATTCCAACGAAGGTGTTGTGATCTTCACTCCAGTGGTCAGATCTAATGTCAGCCAAGATCTTTATGGTCTTCATAATATAGAGTTAGGTAATGTAATTCTAGTGAAGGTGTTGCGATCTTCACTCCAATTGAATGATGTACCGCATGCCAAGATGGTGGTAGTCTTCATTTTATAGAGTCGTGTGCTATAATTCCTATGAAGGTTCCGTGGTTTTCACTCTAGTCGAGGTGTATCTCTCACCGATCACAAAGTCGGGATATCTCTGTATATCTCTATATATTATAACAATGTATATTTAAACTCTCTAATCTTTCTCTTAATGTGAAACAAGTAAGAACCGAACGTAGATTCCTGACAGGGGATCACACAACCTCAATCACAACTTGCAAAGGCTAGTTGACCGGTAACAAGCTAAAGAGTCATGGCCTCTCATTATGAGATCATTGGCCTCTTATTACCTTATTTTCTTCACTTCTCATTTTTCTAGATTAATATTTCTCTAGCCCTTTCTATGATAGGCTAGCTATTAGGGACAATCATCGTAAGCCCCAACTAATACTAGTAAGATTAATCATTCTACACACTCTACGATATTTCTGGTTCGATATGTTATTCATAAGGACGTCATAAATTCCTTCTGGAATTCATAGGCTTAATCACTTATACGCTATGCATTACTTGTTAAACTATCTCATTACATACGTAAAGAGGTGGAATATAATCCATCATTTCGATATCTTAAGGTGTATACGTTCTTACGGGAATCTCTACCCATTCTTATAATCAGTGGTTTACTCATATCAATATAGCACTCTTGGCTCTTATACTTCATAAGACTCGTTCTTTTACTCTCGTACAACATTTGCTCGACTTTATGAATATGTACATCCGACTCTTTCCCTTTTAGGAGGAAACAAAATATGAGACAAACTCAACCATCAGCAAACAAGTCAATACAAGACAAGAGGAGACTCTACATTATGAAAGTACACCCAACAAGGGACAAATAATAGAAAGAACAGGATGTTTCTTTTAGAAATCATTATTAGTACGGAATCATGCCAAAAAAAAAGGATAGCCATTACATATCTTTATTTTTGAGACTTTGTCGATGACAATGAAACTGACCTTTCTTACAAGCTTATCTTTAATCCGAGCTAACGATAGTCTCACCTTTTCCAAACGATCCCAAGAATGCTAATTTGGAATTCTATGGTTTAACATGTTCCCATATAGTTATGGTGAATAAAGGAAAGATATATTGGATATGTAAAGCAGTACGGAAAGTAAATAAATATTACAAGCATTCGAAAGGATAAACAAATAGGGAATTCAGAACTGCCGCAAGTTTGTTGAGTCTTGAATCTTGATAACCTAAAATCAAGAAACACTAAATCTGGATTGTTACAACTGTGGCTGAGTCGAGAGATGGCTCTCTTTCTTTAAGACAAGATTGCCCCGTATATATTCTTTTACGTTAACGGGCAATAGTCTCCCAAGATAAAACAACAACTAATCAACACTGCAAAGCAAATAGGTTGATTCTGACGAAGAAAACAAAGCACGAAACGACTTGCTGAAGAACGGAAAAGGAAGGAAGAGTTTTATGTTCACTGTTTGTGCTCACGTTTTGGAGTGATCTGTTTCTCTTCTGTTTTGTCTCTGTGTAGTATATTGTAGTCTCTGTAATTGAGCCAAAAGGATCCAATATATAGCATAAGGGGAGGGACTCCTCAACTGCCAAGTAATGTCAGTTTATGGCGAAGTAATGGTTGTTTATGGCCATTAGTGAGGGAGTTAATCAGCCAAGTAATGGCTGATTTAATGTGAAACATAAAGGAGCTGTTAGGGAGGAGTTAAGGTGCATATTAATGGAGTTTTAATGCTCCAAAAATAAACTCCAACGGCAGGCAGAAACTTTCTGCCTTCCGTCGTTCCCAATTTCGGCTTTTCAGAAACTCCAGGGACCAAACTGTAAATATTAAGCAATTTGGGGTCCAACGAGATAATATTAGAAGAAGCCCAAGTCCAAAGTCCCACGACCCGAGCCTGGACCGGACGGGCGGGTGGCAGCGGCGCGCGTGTGGACTTAGCCTTGAACTCAAGCACATCTAGGTCCTCCCTCCTTCAAACACATGGGTTACCCCTTGGGGTCCCAAACCCTTAGCCATTTTTTTAGACTTATAAAGAGAACAATTCTTCCTTTTCTCACCGATGTGGTAGATTTGTCCCACACCATATTTTCATGCCTCAAACACCTTACTTCGTGGACCAATATCTCTTTCATTTCTCAACGAAATTTGACGATCCTTGGCCGTACGGTCATCTACTCACTTAGTAGATTATGCACGTGTGAAGAGACAGACCTCCAACATGCGGAACCCTAGTGTTTAAGTCATTAAATATGGGTGGACGCACCTCCCCACCAAAGGCAAATTTCCAACAAGATAAAGATAGAGAATTATAATTGTTCGGGTAATAAAATCAAATGGAAGCAATACGATAGACTCACTAATCAACTAAGAATTAAACACACAAAAAAATAAATTTCTAACTTCTACAACGCTATATGAGGAACTTATCATGAATCCACTGATTTCTGTCGGTTTCGTTATTGCTGCTGGATTGGCCGTAAAGCTTGCTATATATATATATATATATATATATATCAAACTTAGGCCGAGGATCTAAAGGGGATAACAGACACGGAAGGAATCGGGATATAAGGGATTGAAAAATTAAAGGATGATTGTAGAATGCAGATAGTAAATAAAGGACAACTTACAATTCAAGGTTCCAGTTATGGAAATCATAAATCACAAGGTTCTACAGGAATTTAAATATAGTAAATAAAGGACAACTTACAATTCAAGGTTCCAGTTATGGAAACCATAAATCACAAGGTTCTACAGGAATTTAAATCAAATAGGCGGTAGAACCAGCCAAGTATTTAATGCAGGAATTTAAAGAATTTAAATGCATAAAGTATTTTAAAAGATTAGGAGGTAGTACCGTCCATAATCATATTCATTTAAAAATTGGAATTTACAAAGATAATTATAAAGGAGATAAACCTTGGGAATTTCTGGGGTATTTAGGATCATATGATATGAGTCATATGATATGGGTCATATGAACTGAATCATATGGGTATTTAATCTAACCTAAAGGGGGATTTCTGTAAGAGCTCTCAACTTCTCTCTAATTGTAGAAAGAGAAAGACTTACTAAAAAAAATGACTTATGTTCCTAAGGGAGAGGGAGTCTCCTTTTATAGGAGTTTTACATGGTATTTTTGTAATAAAAAGGGAATCTAACTATTCATCAGCATCACTATTCATCCGTGTCACTATTCATCCGAGTGGAGAATCACTATTCATCCTTTTGACATTTTCTCGAATTATTGCGGGAATCTTTGCTTTTGCTTTTTGCTTTTTTGAAAGTAGCTTTTTTGAGCACTTTCTTTTGTCGGAATTTTGTCTGAACCTCTACTCCGGGTATTTTGAATTCTTTTGGCAATTTTGTTCAGAATCCACTATTGCGAAAAACCGGACTGTCTTCAATATCAATATCTGGTTCTTCTTCTTCTGACGAAGAGCCTTGTTTTGATGAAGACGGTGCAAATTTCAGAATTATGGCTTGCATTTCTTCTGGATTTTTGGCTGCTGCAAGCATTGAGGCCATTTGGGATTTTTGTGAAAGGAACTGGGTGTGCTCCTTTGTTTGTAGCGGTGCCGGTGGTTTTTATAAGGGCGCCTGTACTGGAAGGGGTTTTTGGGTATCTAACCATTCCTGGACTTTTTGTGGTGCGAGGCTTTTTGGTATTTTAAAGCTATCCCACCATCGGATTTTGAATCTTCTTCGGATAATAGGAATTTTGTCTTCCGAATAGTCTACGAACCATGTAAACACCCATGGTAAGTAGAATTTTGTGTGAAAAAGGTGCAGAGGCACAAATCTTTTTTCGTCCTCAGAGGGTTTAAACTGGGATTTGAAGAGGCCGAAGGATTTAGTGACTTCTGGTTTTTGTATGTCTATGGTGGATCCAAATTATTCCCACTATGAGTTCCACCATGTTGGAAATTGTGATGGATCACATGAGGTATCAAAATGAAAAAGCCAAGTGTGGCTTTGGTTGGTATTTTGTATAAAAAAAGAATTGAACCAAGCTTGTTGGTAATCCCAGTAATTAAAGGGAATATCAAAAAATGGTTCTTTTTTGTGGGTGTCTGGAAAATTTAATAGTTGAGACAGGTCATTCTCCCAATCAATAGGAGCAATTACGCTGAGGATTTTGCAAATTGAATATGAGGGATCTGGGTTTTTCTTGTAAAAATTATTTTTAATTGTTGCTGATCCTGATATTTCAAGGATAGCCTGGTAAAAATATGGGGTTTTTAAAACATCCCATGATTTATAAAAACATTTTTGTCCAAAATAATTTTGAAGTGCTAGAAAAGGGTCTTTGTTAAAAAATCCTTTTTCAAGAGTCACAATATTTTGAAAACATGGTTTTACGAAAAATTTAGGAGCAGGTTTTCTGGGAACTTGTGGTACCACAAGTTGGTTTTTTGAAAATTGTTTTTGAGAAAGGTTTTTTGAAGATTCTTCTTTCTCAAGTTGGAGTTTTGAAAATTCTTTTTGAGAAAGGGTTTTTGAAGATTCTCCTTTCTCGATTTTTGTAAAATTTTGAGAGGTTTTTTCCTCTCCTGAGCTTTGAACAACTTCTTGTTTGGGATTTTGAAGTTGCATCAATGCCTGTTGTATTTCTGGGGATTTCGCCAGGAGTTGTAAGCGGTCATCTCTTGTGCCGGTGTTTTTTGTACGGATGCTGCGGTATTTTCATTTTCTTCTTTCATGACTATCTCATACCACGATGGTTTTTCAGGGAATTTTTCTTTTTCTTCTTTTGTGGGTTTTTTAGGGGCCATGGAATTTGATTGTTGTTGTGGCGTAACAACAGGTGTATTTATTGGTGGAGGAGGTATTTCTTCCTTTCTCTTTTGGAGTAATGCTCCACACATTGCGTGGTAACAGTATTGTCCAGATTCTTTCATGTCCTTTCTGGATATTTTTTCTCTGTAACCCGGACATTGCGGCAGAGGACAGTGATAGGACATTTCTTTGTTGTATCTGGTATTGGAAATCTGTGGATTTTTATAGGGGTAATGATAGGGTATTTCTGTGCTGTAGCTGGTTTTGTAAACCTGTGGGTTTCTTCTCCTATTTTCGGATAAACCACTGGTTAAAATATTTTTAAAGTAAAAATTACCAGAAATAAATTTGTAAAAATTATTTTTGAATGCAATTTTTGAAAATTGTTTAAAAAGTTTTTTGTATGCAAAGGAATCAAATAATTTGATGGAATGGGTATCACAGTTTCTAAGGGACTCGGAATTCTCAAAAAAACTATTTCTTAATTCGCCTAGATGACAAGAATAAGTTTTAATCAGATCGAGGTCGCTAGTTTTTGGTTTTGTCAGAAAGGGGAATTTAAAATTCTTTTTATTGGAATCAAAAGAAATAAAATCATTATCTACCTTATAAGGGGTGGTAAGATTTATAAAAGGTGTTCCTAAGATAACGGAATTGTGAATGTCTTTTACTAAGACAAACGATGTTGCGATAGAAACTTCATTAATGATAACGGACGCATTGGTTTAAGAATTGATTTCTAGCTTTGTGTTATTGGCCGCCGCTAGAGTTTCCTGGGTATTTTCATGAAATTGACTAGGAACTAGGCCTGTTTTTATGCAATTCAGATATGCACCGGTATCAAAGAGAGCAATAGTAGTAATTCTAAAATTGCCTGGGAATTTAAGGGTTATTTGAACAAGGTATTTTTTGGACGTGATCTGTCGTAGGACAGCATGGAATTCTTGTGGGACTTCTTCAACGAAAGGGTTGTCAGGAGGTTCTCCTGGATTTTCAAAGTCGGAATTGTCTGACTCAGAATTGGATTCAGAATTATCCTGGGTTTTTGAAAGTACTGTTTTCAGTAGAAGAGAGTCTTGATCTTGTTTTTCTCGTAGAGCCTTGATCTATACTTTGATTTGTTGCACGTCTCTCTGGAGTTCTAGAATTGGGGTTTCTTTGGAATCTTTCATCACTTTACCCTTTTTCAAGATTTTGGTCAAATCGTAGGTATTTTTGGAGGTGTTTGGCAAAATCGAATTTTTTGAATCTTTTTTCTCGTCAGTAAAAGATTTGAGGAGTTTATTCAAATAATCTTTTTGGTGTTCGGCATCTATGTGTTGGACCATTTCTAACATGAATTCTTGATCCTTGGTTAAAACACAAACAAGTTTTCCCTTACCCTTATCGGAATATTCAGAGGAACTGGTTGTAAGCAATTCATCAATTTGAAGGGCTTTATTGTCTTCAGAAGACAGAGAAAAGTAGTCGGGTTCTGACTCGGCATTTGAATCGGAGGAATCAATAAGAAGATTGGAGATTTTTTGGGTGACGTCATCGTCGAGCTTCAATTCTTGTAATTTTGTATTCATTTTGCAGTATCTCGATGTATGACCTTTCTTGTGACATTTGTAACACGTAATGTCTTTGTATTTGGAATCAGATTTTTTGGTATTTGGTTTTTTGAAACGATGAGTATTTTTGTATGGGTTTTTGTAATACTCTTCGTTGGATTTGCTGAAATCTCTCTTTTTGTAACCTCTCGAAGTACTTTTAAGGGATTTATGAGTCTTGCTACAGTTTCCTGTACAACTAGAAGAGGGTTTTGAGAAATTTGTATCAAACTGTTTGCAAAAGGTTCCAAGTTCGCACTTAGTTCTCTTTAGCTCCAGTTTGAGGTGTTTCTGTAATTTCAGGTCTTGACAGATCTTTAGACCTTCCTGTTGAGTTATACTGACAAGTTGTCCGTATGTAAACTCACTGTAGGGTATAATCTGTTTACCGCAATTCTCTTTGATTTTGTTCCTAACCTTTTCTCCTAAAAGGGTAGGTAATCCGGCCAGGAATTTCTCTTTCCAAAATGGCTGATTGGAATCTTCCCTGAGCATAACTCTGGTTAGGAAGGTATTTTTGTACCATTGGAAATCGCTGAGCTGTTTGCATTTGAGGTTTGAAAGTAATTCGGCATTTTTGTCTTTCAAATGAGTAGAATCTCCTATGAAATTTAAGGAGATCGTGAGAATCAAGGTTGCTACGGCATCTTGTAGTGTTTCACCTTGTTCATCAAGGATTGGTAGTCCTTCTTCGTCGGTTTTGATGGAATTGAGGATGTCTTCCTTTTGTTGATCAGCGAGATAATTATCCCACCAACCTTTCAATTTACCAGAGAATCCTGCGATGAGCAGTTCTGCAATGGTCTTGTCTTGCGTACCATTTTGGGTTTTGTAGGCATTTGCAGCCATGGTCATTTGTTGGAGGAAACTGAGAATATTGTATTCGGTCATCCCATCTATGTTTCAATCATAAATGGAAGAGGCATTGAAACGGGATTGAGCAAGGGGTTTGACTATTCCTAGGTTAGGAGCAGGAATAATTTGTAATTGTTGTTGTTGGACCTGCTGTATTGGTCGTTGGCAATCCATATGGTTAACAAACGGGTTTTTGTTTCGGAATTGTTTTGGAGTATCACTGTCGTCGGAATTGTTGACAAGAGTAGTGATTTTGTTGGAAGATTGTGGAGTATCAGGAACAACGTGTTCAGTATTAGAACTGTTGGACGTCCCAATTCTACTCAATTGATCCTGGATAGCCTGAATAAATTCAGACTTATTTTGCTGGATATTCTTGACGCCATCTTTGGACACCTGAAAGGGTTTGAAGATAGGCTTTTGGCTTTTTGGTTTCAAATCCTTAGTCGTGGAATCTATGGTGACTAAAGGGTTTGCTTTTATGTGTTTTTCTATCCGATCGAGTTGTTTTCCTAGGGTATTCAAACTGATATTGGTGAAATTGTTTTGAGTGAGGATATTCTTGGTATTTGTTTCTCATCCTCAGCTGGATTTTTAATAGGAATTGCGTCTACAGGGCAGCCATGAATAGTAAGCTTGATGCCTTGTAAAGAAGGGTGATTGGACTGGACTTTCCTAGAATCAGCTAGGGTTTCCCATTCCAGCGTTTTGTTCCTAGTTGTAACGGGGTTTACCGTTTTAGAAAAGGGGTAATCAATGGAATTTTCAGAGGAGTAAATTTCAAACCAGTCAAAGAAAAGGATGTTTATCCTATGTTCATTAACAAAATTATAAAATTCTTCCTGTATTTTTGTCCTAGTATTTAAAAAGGTTTTGAAGAACCAAACTTTTTTTTCTAGGTTGTATTTTTCGTAAAAAAAATTTTGTAGGAATTTTTTGTCAACTTTAAAATCCTTTTGTAAAACACCAAGTTCGTTTACTAGGTTTTCTGTAATCGAGGAAAAAGTCGAACTAGTTGGTTCCTGGTCCTCTATCTTTTCTCTAACAGTGGGATTTTCATAAACGGGTCTCGGTATTTCGTTGGAGTAATCTACGTTTCGTAGATTGGGAATATCAGACGTAGAACGTCTAGGTTTCGCTTTGTAAGGAGTATTGATGACTGAAGGAATTTGTGAAACTCTTCCTAAGTCGAGAGTTTCTACGAAACTGGAATCATCGTATCTACTACTCGTAGATTTTCTATGGAACGATAGACTGACTCTACCATCCTGGTATTGGGTTATTTCTCTAAGACGAGTATTTGGTTGGGAAGTCTCAAGAGGTTCAGGTTTGACAACACCTTCTAAGATCCATTCGTTTGGTAAGGAAATATCCTTTCATCTCATGGGTCTCGGTATAACGGTGTTAGATCTGGAAAGATCGGTTTGTAAAAGAAGGGTTTCACCTTTCTTACTGTGGTATCTGACTTTTGTCGCAAAAGCTGAAGTCATAGCTTTGTAATGAATTCGGTAAATTATAGCTACGGGAATCAATCCTTCAAGCATTTGGTAATTGTGAGTCTTGATTTATAAGACTAGAGATTTTTGATCGGTAAGTCCTCAACGAACGCAGGCAGTTATACCCAAGGAAAGGCCTAAGCGAAGAGGAAAGTTCGGACGCTCTGTTATAGGAGTTTCATAGCATGGAAAGTTCGGACGCCCTCTTGAGACTTCCCAACCAAATACTTGTCTCAGAGAAATAACCCAATACCAGGATGGTAGAGTCAGTCTATCGTTCCATAGAAAATCTACGAGTAGTAGATACGATGATTCCAGTTCCGTAGAAACTCTCGACTTAGGAAGAGTTTCACAAATTCCTTCAGTCATCAATACTCCTTACAAAGCGAAACCTAGACGTTCTACGTCTGATATTCCCAATCTACGAAACATAGATTACTCCAATGAAATACCGAGACCCGTTTATGAAAATCCCACTGTTAGAGAAAAGATAGAGGACCAGGAACCAACTAGTCCGACTTTTTCCTCGATTACAGAAAACCTAGTAAATGAACTTGGTGTTTTACAAAAAGATTTTAAAGTTGACAAAAAATTCCTACAAAAAGATTTTTACGAAAAATACAACCTAGAAAAAAGAGTTTGGTTCTTCAAAACCTTTTCAAATACTAGGACAAAAATACCGAAAGAATTTTATAATTTTGTTAATGAACATAGGATAAACATCCTTTTCTTTGACTGGTTTGAAATTTACTCCTCTGAATATTCCATTGATTACCCCTTTTCTGAAAATCCCATTACGACTAAGGATAAGGAAAGCCAAAACACTATCTTTAAACCACCCTTTCAGGCGTCCAAAAATGGCGTCAAAAATATCCAGCAAAATAAGTCTGAATTTATTCAGGCTATCCAGGATCAATTGAGTAGAATTGGAACATCCAACAGTTCTAATAAAAAGCGAGTTGTTCTGGATACTCCGCAATCTTCCAAAATAATCACAACTCTGACGAATGACTCCAATAAAAAGAGTACATTGGAACAATTCCAAAAAACTACAAATCCCAAAAGGAACGTTTCCAGATATAAGCATACAACATGCTACAAATGCTGCAGAAAGGGTCACACAACAAGATTTTGTAAAATTACAAAAAAATTACAAAAATCAGGTTTAGATAATGAAGTATTCCAGAAGATCTCCGATCCTCTTATAAATTCCTCTGATTCAGGCTCTTCTGATTCAAGCTCCACTAATTCAGCCACCATGGCAGAATCTCACTTTTCTTCTCTATCTTCAGATGTTGAAAACCCCCTTCAAATAGTTGAGTTAGTCACAACTAATTCATTTGAAAATTCTGGCGATCATAAAAGAATACGCATTTGTGTATTAACCAATGATCATGAAAAAGAGAAAAATTCTAGCATAGAAATACCAGTTCGGAATCTCCAAAAAAAGATTAAACAAGTAAAAACGGAGATAAAAGATTTGAAAGAAAAACAAAAGCATGATTCTTTATTAATGAAAGCAATCCTTTCAAAAACCACTCCACAAAACTCCGATTCTCACAACTTGGAAGATTCCAGTACTAAAATAATCCCAAAAGACTTTCTAATTATCTTGCGGCAAATCACGTCAAAAAGATATCTAATAAAAATAACCCTTCAATTCCCAGGCGACTTTAGAATTCAGACTATTGAGCTTTTCGATACTGGTGCTGATTTAAATCTGATAAAAACTGGTATTGTACCAGAAAAATTTAGAGAAAAATCTTGTGAAAAATTAGCAGCTGCTAATAGCACGAAAATCAAAATCGATTCTAAAATCTGTGCATCAATAGATATTGATGGTGTCTCTATAGGAACATCGTTTGTCTTAACAAATGACATACATAGTTCTGTCATCTTAGGAACACCGTTCATAAATCTTATCACCCCTTATAAGGTAGATAGTAATCTTGTATCTTTTAAATTCAATAAAAAGAATTTGAAATTCCGTTTCATAACAAAGCCGAAAACAAGAAGTCTCAACCTATTGAGAGCTTGTTCAATATACGAAGATGGGTTAAATGCCCGAATCCAAGGAAAATCTTACCATCTTCAAGAACAGAAAAAGGATTTTTCTTTTGAAAGATTAAAAACTCTTTTAGAATCACCTGATGTTAAAATCAATATTTCTAAACTCCAAAACTCTTTTGAAACCGATTTATGTTATGAGTTTCCTAATGCCTTCTGGAGTAGAAAGCAACATATCGTAGATCTTCCTTACGAAAGGATTTTGACGAAAAGCAAATCCCTACAAAAGCGAGACCTATCCAGATGAATAGTGATCTTGAACAACACTGCAGAAAAGAAATTCAGGATCTTGAAAATAAAACTTAGACAAGTCATTTTTTTTAGTAAGTCTTTCTCTTTCTACAATTAGAGAGAAGTTGAGAGCTCTTACAGAAATCCCCCTTTAGGTTAGATTAAATACCCATATGATTCAGTTCATATGACCAATATCATATGACTCATATCATATGATCCTAAATACCCCAGAAATTCCCAAGGTTTATCTCCTTGATAATTATCTTTGTAAATTCCAATTTTTAAATGAATATGATTATGGACGGTACTACGTCCTAATATATATGTATATATATATATATATATATATATTCAGCTATAATCATGCTAAAAATGTATCGTTTTACGTATATATGCAGTAAACATATGGTTCTAGTAGACTACTCTAGGAATCTTTAGTATTGAGACTTCAATTGACTAACTAGTGATCCAAAAGTAATAATTCATAATTCTTTTTGGCCAAATTTTATCTGACATTGAAGGATGACTTGCCAAATTACTAAGGATGGCCAGTGGGCCGGGACGGCCCGACCCCGTCCCGAGCCCACCCCAACCCCGAGTAAAAAAAAAAAAACGGTAGTGGGACTCGAACCGAGACGGGACAATGTCTCATCCCAACCCGTCCCGAGCCCGCTCCAGGCCCGCCAAACCCGACCCCGCCCCGAGTCCGTCCCGAGCCGCCCCCAATCCCGCCCGAAAGTCCCCCCTTTGCAAATATAACCGTTGCACCAACGACCATTTTAGATTTTGGCCGTTGGGCAATGACCATTTTTGGCCTCCCCCTCCCCCAACCCCCCCCCCCCCCCCCCCCCACCCCCTTAATATTTATTTTTAACCCATAAGTTATTATATTTATACTTTAACCCAATTTTCCAACTATAAATAACTCATTTTCTCTTCATCTTTCTCACAAATCTTCCTACAATCTCTCTAATCTCTCAATATATCTCTCTACAAGTCTACATTGTTTACTAAATATTCAATTTTATTTATTCATTTGGGAATTGGGAGTGAAGTTGGCAACTAGCTTGAGGATCTTCCATCGAGCAAAGTTTCAATTTTGAACCTCTCGATTACACGTCGACGTTACGTCGGCGTTTGGTACATTCGTTCCTTCATTAAATTATTATTGTCTGTTTATTATTTTATTTAGCGCACTTAATTTTATTATCTTTAATTATTTATTATCATAATTAAAATGAAAGGATTAAGAGGTATGTTTAAGGGTAAGGGTAAGGGTGCTACTTCTAGTAGGGGCAACCAGGGCAAGGGTACTTCTTCTAGTCATCCTATTCCTACACAGGATGATTTTGTTGATACTCAATATTTTCCTATAATACCATTAGATTTAGACGATGAGCTATTTTCTGAAACTCAAGAAGACTTTAATTTAGACGATGATCTAGATGATACACCCACTAATGTTGATGACAACACACCCACTAGTGCACCTTCAACTGAACTACCTCCTATTGCCCCTAGTATGAGACGAGGTCCATTAAAATCAGATGCATGGATATTTTTTGATAGGGACGTAGAGAATCAAGTAGCTAGATGTAAAATTTGTAAAAATGTTTTAAAATTTAAAACTGGAAAAGGTCACGGTGGGACGGGGGGTTTAATTAGACACGTAGTAAGTGCTCATCCAAATAGGTATGCCCAATATCGGGCTTCAAAACCGGGTGCGCAAACACCCGCTCCATCGGGACAAGGTTCACATACTGATACTGTCCCAGACCAAGTACAAGGTCAAATTAACCCTATGACGGGGCGAATTGTAGGCCCTAAATACAATAAACATAGAGATAGGGAAGCAATATCAAAATTAGTTGATGTGGAGGGTTTGCCTTTTTCATTTCCTTCATCTCCCGGTTTTATTCATTACATTAGAGATATATATAATCCTGCTTTTAACGGTTTTCCTAGATCAACTGTTAAGAGAGATGTATTTAAATTCACACATGAATATCAACAATATTTACGTTATTCATTATATGATTTTAATGGCAAAGTATCTATCACGTCTGATATAGGTCGTAGTACTAACGGCCATGATTATTTAACGGTAACTTGTCATTGGATAGATTATAAATGGTCTATGTAAAAACGTATCTTAGCGTATAGATATATAGATGATAGGCACACTGGTACTTTTATTGCAGAAAAAATTTATCAAGTGTGCCATTATAACAGAATAACTGATCAAATTATGACTATTACATTAGATAACGCTTCTTCTAACAATTACGCTATTATAATTTCAAAAAATAGTTTAACTCCATCTTTTCCAGATCATTTTCATATAAAATGTGTGTGCCATATATATAACTTAATTGTAAAGGATGGTCTATCACTTTTTGAAGACATTCTTAGTAAAATACAATTTGCTATAAACTTTATTTTTAAAAGTAATAAAGTACAACGAAGAAAAGAATATAAAAAAACTTGTCACGATTGTGGACTACCTTATAGAAAAATTCCACAAGAAGTATCCACTAGGTGAAATTCTTTATACGAGCAACTACTTGTTGCTTATGACTATAGAAAACCTATAACTTTATTTTTTAACACTCATAATCAAAATCCAGCTGATATGATTGTAGATAGTGATTGGGTAAAATTTTCCGAACTTATTGTATTTTTAGAGATTTGTTCAAGCAACAAAAGAATTTTCCGGTATATATTATCCTACTATTTCAACTATGTTGTTTTATATAACTCTAATATTTTTATTACTTAGTGAATATATGGAAAAACCAAATTATATGACAAACTTATTAAAAAAATGTTTATCAAAATAAAAAAATATTTTATTCTATTCCCACTATTTATATTATTGGTGTCGTATTAAATCCGACTATTAAAATAGACGGTACTAAATCACTTATTGAAACTATTTACGATTGTATAGAAGTACTACCACCTCCAAGTCCAAAAAATCTAAATTACCCCCCACCTATTGAACAAACTAAAGAAGAAGTGTTGTCTAGCGTAGAAGACCATTGCAAAAAAAGTATATAGGTTTTACCAACAAGAAAATGCTAGTAACTTACCGGCTTCCATACCATCTTCTTCATCTTCAACACAACCTCACAAAAGACATGCTGTTTCTGCGGCTAGTATTGAAAGCCTCAGAAATAGAATGTGCGGCCGTACCTCTACTACTAACCAAATTAGCGAGTTGGATATTTTTTTTTGCAGGGTTCTGTACAGAGTCCCCCACCCCAATTTTCATACAATCCTTAAATCTATTCGGGAAGTGGAAAAGTCCACTTTGGTGGGAGAAAAGATGGAAAGGCATCTGACATTTAATGAACTGACATGCATCTTTTTGCATTTAATGTGTGGAAAGCATGTCAAGCTATGGTTGGGCAAAGTTTTACTGCCAGATGGCAAAGTAATCATGAGTTTTTACATTGTATAACCAATATAAACCCTTCCACATCTCCATTTTCACTCTTCACTTTCCATTTTCAAAGTTTCTCGTCTTCCTCTGCATTCTCATCTTCTTCTTCGCCATTTTTGGCTCAAGTTTTTTCAGAGTCTTTTGTTTGTTGTCGTTGTTCTTTTTCCTTCCATAATCCAACCAGCACTTGAACAAAAGCTATGGAACCTCAAAGTCCACTTTATCTAGTTGAGGACCTTCCTACCATTTCGCATGGCTCCATCACCACAGTTATACTTTTGATGACCACTACCACTGGAGAAAAAGTCATAGTTAAAGAGGAACAATCGTTGGAAAAAAGAGCGTAGTCCGAGAAAAACAAGATAATAAAATAATACTATTCTTGAGAGCTAAAAGTGCAAGTAAAAGAAAATCAAGTAAAGCCCTTTATATAGGGTCTATTACATAAGATACAAATGTATTTTTCCAATGTGGGACAAAAGCAATGTGAAAAAGAGTTAATGCTAATATCTCCTCTCAAACTCGCGATGGTGTAGACAGAAGCATCGAGAGTTTGCCAAGAAAGAATCGGTGACGCTTTAAGGTATGCGCCTTTGTGAAGAAATCTGCAAGTTGCATCGAAGATGAGACAAATGGCAAGGATAGAGTGTGCTCCTGAAGATGATATCGAATAATATGACAATCAATCTCAATATTCTTGGTACGTTCTTGAAAGACTGTATTGTGCGCAATCTGAATAGAACTCTTATTATCACAGTACATCGGGTTGGTAAAGAAAGAGAGACACCCATATCAACCAATAACCGATGTAACCATACAATCTCAAACGTAGTAGAAGCCATAGCACGTTACTCTGCCTCAGTTGAAGAGCGAGAAACCACATCTTGTTTCTTACTTTTCCATGAGATGAGTGAATCTCCTAAAAATACACAATAACCGTAGTTGATTTCCGATCGCTTAGGTCACCACCCAATCGCATCGAAAATGCACGAAGCTCCAAGGATGAGGTCGATGGAAACAAGAGACTCGATAAATCATTCCTCGAAGATAGTGAAGAATAAGCATAACTGCAGCCCAATGTACAGATGTAGGAGAGCACACAAACTGACTGATAATGTGAACAACATATGCAATGTCAGGGCGAGTAATGGTGAGGTACACCAGACTCCCTACAACTGAACGATATAAAGTGGGATCAGGAAGAGGATCCCCATCAGTAAGTGTATATCGAACATTAACCTCAAGAGGAGAGTCAACTATACGAGTATCTGTGAGACGGGCCCGCTAAAGAATATCTGCAGTGTACTTAGACTGAGAGAGAAGATATCCCTTCTCAGAATAAGCTACCTCAATGCCTAAAAAGTAACGTAGATGACCTAAATCTTTCATCTCAAAACGGCGAGATAAAGTAGATTTTAGGTTTGCAATACCATCAATATCATCACTTGTAATGATCATGTCATCAACATACAACAAAAGCAAAATACAACCTGCAGGGGATGATTTAACAAATAACGTCGAATCATGAAAGCTGGAAATAAATCCAAGAGATGATACTACAGTGGAGAACTTGTCGAACCAAGCTCTTGGAGCTTGTTTGAGACCATACAGAGCTTTCTTAAGCCTGCACATTTGTCTTAGACTATGTGAAACACCAGGTGGAGGGACCATGTAGACTTCTTCTTGAAGATCCCCATTTAAAAAGCATTTTTAACATCCTTTTGTGAAATATGCCAATGACGAATAGAGGCCACTGCAATAAGAACCCGGACAGATGTTATCTTTGCAACAGGTGCAAAAGTCTCTTCATAATCCATACCATATTCATGAGCAAAACCCTTTGTAATCAAACGAGCTTTATATCGCTCAATAGAACCATCAGACTTTGTCTTAATATTGTACACCCATCGAGAACCAATAGTTTTCTTACCAGTCGGTAGAGAAACCAAATCCCAAGTACCAATTTTGTTCAAAGCAAACGCCTTCCTCATTCATAGCCTCTTGCCAAAGAGGATCACGAGCTGCCTCGAGTAGGATGTAGGCTCACAGAGAGAATTAATAGAAACTAGAAAGGAAGCGAATGATGGAGCATAGCAAGAATAATCAAAATCGGATACCTGAGTAGATCGCAGAGTGCGTTTAGGATAGCAAGGTGGATCTGTATCTACAACCACAAGAGGTTCTGAAATAGGTGTAGGAGGGGGCTGGGTATCAATATCATGGGACCTGCCCGAAGACTGAGAAGGAACAGATGATATAGATGTAGAATCAGATGGGCAATCAACATCAAAGGGATCAATATCAATAAGGTCAGATTTTTTCATACCATGTGAGGTAGGTAGGATGGAAAAGAAAGGAACATGCTCAATAAAGGAAACATTACGAGACACATACAATTTTCCAGAAACTGGATCATGACAACGATAACCTTTCTACCCAACCCCATATCCAAGAAAAACAGAAATGGTGACACGAGAAGATAACTTAGTACGCTCTGCATGTGGACGTAAAACAAAACATGTAAAACTAAAAAATCTCAAATGGAAATATAGTGGGGTGTGACCAAATAGTCTAGCATACGGAGAAATTCCAGAATTATGAGAGGTAGGGATCCTATTAATAAGATAAACAGATGTAAGGACAACTTGTCCCTAAAATTCACTAGATACACTAGCGGACAAAAGCACGGATCTAGCTGTCTCAATAATATGCCTATGTTTTCTCTCGGCTACCCCATTTTATTGTGGTGTATCAATACTAGAAAACTGATGTATTGTACCATCATCTTTGAAAATACCAAAAAGATCCTCACTAGTATATTCACCTCCTAAATCAGCCTGAAAACATTTAATAATGGCAGAATGTTGAGTTTTCACATTGGCTTGAAACTCAGCATAAGTATGAACTAAATCAGAGCGTCTTTTCAACAAATAAACCCAACAATGACGAGTATAATCATCCATAAAGGAAACATAATATCTGGAGCCTCCCTTAGTAGGGATAGATGCTGGCCCCCAAACATCTGAATGAACTAGATCAAATGATGCAGAAGAAGTAGAAGTACTAAGATTAAAAGGCAAAGCAGAAATTTTTCCAAGTTTACATCGACTACAATCAGAAATATCATCGAATTGTAAATCACCAAGAACACCAGTAGTACACATAAAACGCAGGCGAGAACCTGATACATGACAGTCTAGAGTGCCATAAATAAAACTTTGAAGAGGAATGTGTTAAATGAAAAGAAGGCAGATTAACAGGCATAATTGCTGCATGAGTAGGAAGATGCAACTCATCCAAAACATAGAGACCTCTCCCCTTTCTACGCCCTGTCCCAATCACTCTCTTGGATTTTAGATCCTGCACATAACAAGAATTAGGGAAGAGTCCAATAAAACATCCAGAGTCACATATTCGACCAGTAGAAGCAAGATTCATATGTAATTTTGGAATGTAATAAACATCAGGTAATGATATAGTGGATGTATGAATGGTGCCAATGCTTGTTAATGGCATAGGTGTGCCATCAGCAGTCACAACAGAAGTGGAAGGGGGGTCAAAAGACATAGATACAAAAACGGAAGAATCAGGAGACATGATTTCCAGCTCCAAAGTCCAAGATCCAAGAAGACGAAATGATACATGAACCAATAGATGGTGATGAGCCGGAAGGAACAAAAAGAGCATAAGACTGAGAATTCTATTCAGACTGTTGGAAGGCGAGGAACTTCTGAAATTGGTCAGTTAGAGAATCGATCGTGACTCACGAGAGCTTCGAAGCTGGGTGATCAAGAGAGGGCACAAAGGCAGCCTGAGTCGGTGGATACAAGTTCTGGAATTGACCCCCAGAATATGGCTTCTGTTGAGAAGGCTTTTGTCCTTGTCCCGAATATGGAGGCTTAGAACCTGACGTCTTCCGTAGCTTAAGACATTGATTCTTCCAGTGTCCTGGTTTCTTGCAATAATTACAATTACCCATGATAGATGTTCTATACTGGTGTGTAGGGGCTGCAAGGACCGGTGCAGACGAAGGAGTCGCCGATCGAAAGTAGAAGCCTTATGTACCCCTTTTTGAGTCTTCAAACATGTTTCTTCATCCATAAGTTCATTTACCACATCTTCAACAGATGGTAAGGGTTTGCGGTGCAACAAGCCTGAACGACAATTCTCAAATTCTGACCGAAGACCCATCAATAGCCGAACAAGACGATCTTCATCTCTCGCATTTAATATAAGCATCGCATGCTTGCAATTCAATGAGATTCTGTCATAGCTAATCTGATCCCACAAAGTGGTCATTGCACAGAAATAATCTTGAATGCCCAAGTCATTTTGTACTTGTACACGAATTTCATATTGTAACTGATATTTAACAGGAAAATTATTCTGCACATACAATCTTGACAGATAATCTCAAATCTCTTTAGCAGTTTTGAACTTAGCCAATTGAACACCAATTCTTTGTTCAACAGAGTTATTAATCCAAGTAATAATCTTTGAATTATTAGTCTCCTAAGTCCTAAATAATTCATCAAAATTTTCGTCTCTAATTTTAGGGCATTTGGATTTTCTAGACATATAATCCTAAAGCCCCTTTCCCTTTAGAAAATTTACCATGACATAGCTCCAATAGGAATAATTTTTTCCATCTAACCGAACACCAATAGTTTGCAAAGAATCATCACGTCCAGCCATTATGAATTTTAAACAGAAAAATCCCAAATAACAAGCAGCAATCCCAAATAACAAGCAACAAAATAAAAAAGGGCAGATCTCACCAATCAGATGTGGAAGCCTAGAAGACGAAACCCATATGTGGAATCCAAGATCAGAATGAGCACGAGCAGCCAAAACAAGCCAAAATGAGCACAAGCTTCCAAAACAAGCCAAGAACAAGCCAACAAAAAAAATTTAACTAATACCAGGGGCGTGCTGCATGCGAACCCCCAACTAACTCACCGCGGAGTTGGATCCACGATCGAGCTAAAAAATATTAACTTGCGCTCTTGTCTCTGATACCATGATAGAATTCATGAAAGTCTTTTATTCATAACATGAATTCTTACAAAGTAATAACAAGATAATAAAATAATATTATTCTTGAGAGATAAAAGTGCAAGTAAAATAAAAGCAAGTAAAGCTGATATAGGGTCTATTACATGAGATACAAATGTGTTTTTCCAATGTGGGACAAAAGCAATGTGGAAAAGAGTTAATGCTAATAATAAGATCATTCCTAAGGATTGTACCTTTGCTTTGGATTTTACCCTCGAAATCAAATTGAAAACTTCACTGTAGGATGGAATATACTGGTGATATATGAGAAAGAGGCTCATCCAATCTGGTGATATATGAATTATGCAGGATTAAGTCGAAACCAGAAAGAGACTCATCCAATCCATACTTGAATCAATTGGACAAGGAATGACATATGATAAATGTAAGGTAGAAACAATAGACTGATCATTAATGACGCACGAGAGCCTTTAGTGCCCTCATCCATCGCAACTAGCAACACACGCTTTAGCCTATTATAACGATCCTCTATGTTATTTTGATCGTTTAGACTCTTTTTCCCTAAAATACACTTTTCAAAGCTTTAAAGTGATATTTGTAACTTACGGGGATAGATGACGCGGTTTCCAAGGCAATCAGATGAGTATAAAAAACAATTAGTGAAATTGGTAGTTTCTAGTATAAGGAAATGAAGAAGTTTGACAAAGTCAACACCAGAAGTTAATGAGGTCAACTGAGAGTATCATCAATTCCGTGAGATTCGGAACATGACTTATGACTTAGTCGGACAGTTGGCTCGAGTCCTGAGGGATTCTGGTGTGATTCATCTCGCCCAAATTATACCTTTTAATGGTTTATCGCGTCCGCTGTCAAATATAGAGTCCCAACTAGGTTGGGGTCGAATTCCACAAGAAATACAATGAGAAACATTTCCTATTCATTCGTATTACTACTTTACTAGGTACATTACTTCAAGTGGTAACCAATTTGTTTGTTCTGAAAATTGTTTTTAACTAATTAATTCAAGTTAAACAATTGCTTAATACACTAATATGATGGGAGGTTAGGGTTGTGACTTAATTTATGGAATTGGTGATGGGTTTCTACATGATTTAGGTGTAGTAGGTTTGGTATGGATAATGGGCAATAATATTCACATGGAAATTTCTCAATTTTCCCTCTTGATTACACTATTAGGCTTTTTCAAGCCTAAAGCGTGGTTTATCAAAATGCCTATTTTTGACCCTTAGTTGATTCCCTCATATTTCCAGTTGGGAATCATTAAATGAGGTTTAAAGCCCCAAGTCCTAATTAATTTATCAATTTCCTAAACTATAGTCTTCTTTTTCAAGAGTGACTAGAGACAATAGGCAATAAAGAGGTGTTTGCAACCAATCCTTAATCATTTAAAGTGAGGGATAATTAAACCCACAACCACTACACCCATTTTGATTTTAAAACTTAACCCAACCACCAATATCCTTTTTAGCCATAAATCCAACTATAATCTAGCCACTCATGGAGAAATGAAAATAAAGCAATGCAATAAATAACGACATAAAAGAAAGCATAGTATTCTTACAATATTTTTTGTATAAAAAGAAGGAAGAATCTTCAAATGTGTCTCTTCAATAGAAACAAATATTCTCTCCAAAGTGACTTGACAAGACAAGACTATGACTAGTAGAATATTCAATGATTGTTTGACACAAAACCCTAGAAATTACCTTTATAGGGATCTAAAAATCGAAAATAAAAAATTACAAAAATGTCACTATGTCGCACTCTGCACCGCAGAAAAGAATCGCAAAATAGGTTTGCGGTCTGCAATATTATGTTAGGGTTCGCAGAGTGAGTCTTCAGTCTTGGATTCTTGAAAGTGCGACTGGAAATGTGGCCCGCGGAACTGGAATGCGATCCGCAGAAGTGCTCCGAAGCATCGCAATATGAGTTTCGACTTTTGTTGAGCAGTGGTTGGCTGACCAGAATGCGGTCTGCAAAATGAAAGTATGCACCGCAGAATGAGTCACACTTTGAGGCTCTAAAATCCTTTGATCGATGTTAAAATATGTGGCCTTGGTGTCCATCTGCGGTCCGCAATCTGGTTCTGCGGTAGGCAAAGTGGATCTTTGCTGCACTTTCTTTCTTTTTGACACTTTTATCCATGTTCATGCTCTTTTCCCACGTTTTGGTGTCTCGAGGCAAAAATTCTACAAAAAAAATAAGATAAGAAAAACATACTAAAAGTGCATTAAGGATGTTAATAGTTCACAAAAATAGTATATGTGCCATAAATTCGCAGCACATCAAAACCCCCAACTTAAACTATTTTTTGTCCTCAAGCAACCTAAATAATACAAGGTTATGTCTAATGACAAAATAAATATGAATATGGTTGGTTCTACTTATGAGTCTACAAACATGTGTTTCAAAAGATCGACACCCCATCAATTTTCTTCAAAATAAGTCTTAAGAGTGCATTTCTACAAATAATGATTCAATGAAAGTCAAGCCTCAATAGATATCTAAACGGTACTAGTGACTGGATGCGCTTAAATACTAAACTAGAGAGGTCTTTTATTCACAAGGTTCATGCAATTCAAGTTTCCTCACAACAAGGAAAGTCCCAACTTTCATAACGTAAGAATTGTTTCAAAACACGGAACACAACGAAATCACTCACACTTACAAAGAATGTCAAGTATCACAAGTATCATGCCATAGACTTGCCCTTATTTTAAGTCACCACTACTCAAGGAATGCTCAGTTTTAGATCTTAAAGTACTTTTTCAAGCTTGTAATGTAGCTTTATAGACATGTAGGATGTTCATTAGGGTACAAGTGACTTTTCCCTCCTCTAGCACTACATTTTTTCATTCTTTTTGGTCAATTCCTTTCTTTTTCTTTCAACTACCTTTATTCAAGTTTTCCCATTTTATTTCGCTCTTTTGTGATTCATTTTATTTTATTAGTACTACTCACATCACAATATTCTTCACTTCTTTCATCTCATATTCCACCCCCAACTTAGACTTGTGGCCTCAATTCTCACCTTCCATGCATTCAAAGAGGAATTTGGTTCAAAAGATAGTTCGTTTCAAAAGGGTTTTGGTCTGTAATGTGGTAGCCAAAGAAAAAGGTAAAAATCTCAAAAGGGGACAAGTAGTTACTCTCATCACATGGGTAGGCCAAAGAAGTCTCAATCAAGAAGGTTTACTCTCACATGAAGTCCTAAGATCATTTATTCAACCAAACATGTCCTATTTTCGTGGTGACAAACCAACGAGTAAAGTTCTAGATGATACAAGCAGACACAAGAGAGCAATAAAATACTCATCGATTAATGAACAATAACTACAAGAGCCGCTAAAGTTTTAGCTATCTATTGAATACAAGGCTATCATCTAAGGAAGATTCAAACACAAGTAGTCATAGAGTCACAAAATGAGGCATGCTTTCATAAAATAATTATTCAAGTGGAATGCTACTCTTGTTTTCAAAATTCAACTTTTTGAGTGGTGTCACTAAACACCATAAAGAAGCTACACATGCTAGAAATCACATAAAAGTATCAACCAAGTCAAACTATTCTATCACTAGGCCATGGTTTTTGAACATATACCCTTGAAAAAGAAACAGGAAAATAAAAATCAAGAGGAAACTAAACACAAACACAATTGCCTAAAAATACCAAAAATCACATAACATGATTTAAACACATATATACAAAACTAGTTTGTCAAGTCATACAAGTTCCAACATATCCAAAACATACATGGTACCCCACCCGCAACTTTTAGAACATGTGTTATCCTCAATGCATAAAACAAAATAAAGCACAAGGACAAACATTTGAGGGTATCCCTAATTGGGCAACAATGTCTTGTGACTGCGAAACAGGGATGGGTATCTCTGCATCGCCCTTCTCGGGCTCCGAATGTGGTGGTGATGTTGGTAGTAAACTGGTCTCTCAGGCCTATGGAGTGGTGCCTATAATTGGCAGAGGAAAGGATCCTTCGGTGTCAATATCTGCATGTGGCTCCTGGGCCACTCCACTTGTGCCAACCATAGAAGTCTCCTAACGAGACTTCTCTCCTACTGCCTCAAGTATCGCCTGCTCATTCAATCACAGGTCCTTATCAGTTGTCTCAGAGACACTCTTGGCCTTATCAATCCCCTCCTCATTAGTCTCATCATCCTTATCCTCATCACTTCTCCTCTCAGAATCATATGGAGTCTGAGCAGCGCCCTCTATCCAACCCTCAAAAACTAGGCTCACCAACCCTCTGTAGCCTCACGGTCTCAGGCTGGAGTGGATCATCTAGTAAAAAATCAATGTCGGTAGTTTTCAAGCTCTCCACCTCCTTCTTGAGAGTCACCATATTTGCTAGAAGTGAAGACAAGTCACCACCGCTTCCTTTCTCCAACCTCTCTACTCGACCCATCAGAAGGGTGAGTGCATCCTCACAAGTCTTCTATTTTTTTTTCACCTCACTCAATGCCCATGTGATCATGGCTATGGCATTGCTAACCATCTCTAAGATGCTCTTCTCATACGAACTGATCTAGCATCTGTGGTTGTGGCAATCTGGCCTATCCTCACTATTCCCGCCTTTGATAGAACAAGAGCAGGCCCAAAATTAGCTGAAGGAACTAAAGGAGTAGGGGTTCCATAGTGAGAGTGCAAGCCGGTGTAGAAGTACCTGTTGTGAAGGGGATAAAAGATACAGGGGCAGTCGAGGTGGTGGCCTATGTATTTGTCCGCTTAGATGCGGATCCATCCAAGTCAACCATTTTAAAGAGCGGAGAGGTATCTACTGAATCTGAAACAACTCGATGATCAAGCACAAGAAAGGGAATGAGGTCTTATCTTGTTGGTATCTTTTAGCTAGCACCTCAAATATCACATCTCCACATTGACACAAATATTTCTCATAATGAAAACAATGAGAACAATCTTCTCCCATCGGATATCCATTTCACTGTAGGAGGGTTGCATACAGCTGCTCACAAAGTTAAGCCAAAACTTGGCTTCAAACTTCAAATTTTTCTTATAAATCTTCATTTTCAGGGGTATCTGATCTGGTGTCTTATTAGCTACAACCGATGCCACCCACAGGCGTAACTCATCTATATTGCATGTTATGTTGATGGCATGCTCATTCTGATCATCTTTAAGAGAATGATGTATTGAGTTGTTGATTGTTTTACGGCCACAACGAACGGTGACTCCCCGAACCTTCACCTCCTCAAGAAGTGTGTTGGCCTTCCCTTTTGTCTTCTTTGGTACGGCTACAACATATGAGGCATAAGACTTATGGATGAATTCTTCATTGTATTTGGGCAGATGGTCAAGGAAACACTTCCCCCATGGAATTCAATCATCTCCCACACTTGGGGAAATTGGTCCTTGAGACTATTCATAGATATCCACTTCTCTTCGATCATTGTTCTCTCCTTACCTTTTTTATATAACTCTTTGGACCCCTTCATCTTAAATTAGTGAACTTTTTATGCCTTAGCTCAATTGCCTGAGCATTTTGTTCCGAAACGTCCTCATCATTAGACTAGGAGGTGGACTAGTTGAAGCCTAGGAGGTTTGGGATTCCTTATCATCAGACACATAAGTGCCGGGTGCTTTCTTTTATCACCCGGGGTGGTTGCACCCGCTTTTGCCTTTGGCCTCATGGAAAACTTTCCAGTGCTTTTGCTACACCCCATAGTTCTATGTTGAAATGTGTCGTCGATAAAACATAAGTGTTATAAGGATGTATGAGGTTTAATGTAAGGATAGTGATGGCTTAAGGCAAGTTTAAGGAAGTGTTGGGATGTATATAGGTTAAACGAATCAAGAAGATAAGTTTCATCATAACTTGGAAACTACCATGTTTTACAGTAGGAGTTACGACCGTAAAACTTGTGCCTTTCCACCGTGAAGCTTAAAATAATGTTGGTGGTGGAGGAAGTGTTTACAGTGGCTGTTTCATGGAGCGTAAAACTTTTACAGGGGGTTGGCCAGCGTAAAATATTTTACGGTCAGAATTCCCACCGTGAAAGTTGAGGCGGTGGCTGACCATTTTGGAATTGAAAAGAGTTTTAACCTTCTAAACTCAACATTTTCACCCCAAATTAGTTCCGAAAGATCCCCAAAATCCTTTATAAGGGTTCCATAGCTATCCAATCCTGGTTAAGAAGGAAATAATGTGAATATTACGTCGGGAAGCCCGTAACACTTGTCTTCTTCTTACTTTTCTTGTTGCTACTGTTTTGGTGAATTTCTTCAAGAATTAGAGTTGTGTTAAGGTGTAAGCTTGATGTTTAAGGTAAGGGTCTTCCTTCTCTTTACGTATGTAAGTTATACAAGCTTTCGAGATTTCATTTTGTTAAAGAATCAAGAAGAAAGAAGTGAGAATTATAGAATGTTATTGTGTTGTTAAGTGAGCTGGATCTATGAGATTCTTTTACGAATATAATTGATGAATTTGAAGGGTTATTGATGTGGTGATTGTAGCTATTAATATAGAGTTGAAGGAAGAAGAATTAGAAATGGGATATAGTTCAATAATCGAATAACACTATTGGGACTCATTAAGTTTAAGCTATTAACACTAGTATGGTTATCCGTTGTTGTAGATCGGCATATAGAATGGAGCGAGCTTGATCCTCTTCAATAGAGAAGAAACCCTAAGGTATAAGGCTTACCCTTTCCTTCTTTTGGCATGACCGAACGAAAATGAAACATAAATGAATGTTCCTTCAAAATAACTCTACTCTTGATAGCTAGAGATTCTTATGCTTTTCATTCCATTGAGGTATTACATGACTCTTGTTTGTCCCTCGTCGGGAGTATTTTCCGCATCCTATATTGTCTCTCATTATGTGATATTATGTGCTCTTTGTATGTTTCACGACATTTGATGATATGTAGTTACATAATGATAGCCGGAGGATAACGACCTTGTGTCACTCCGACCAAGTTTAGAATGTCCTCTTAATGTCTTTCATGCATTATATATATATATATGTGTGTGTGTGTGTGTGTTTGTGTGTGTGTGTGCGCTTGATAAGAATCACGTTAGGGATCCAAAAACCTGGATAAAAATCAAGAAGTTAAAGAAAAGTCAAGAGACATGCGGAAGCTAAAAAGAAATATCAAGAAATGAAACTAAATCAAAACTAAAGATAGAACGAATTCAAGGAATGATTCTTGAATTCAAGAACGGATAAAGAAGCTCAATAAAGATTCAATAACTTAAAGATAAGTCTATTCTTGAAATTGACTCCTAACAACAACAATTAGCCAACAAGAAACTAATTGCCTTTTGTAGAGAATTAATCTAAGAGATACATTATGGATTCCGACCCTTGTAGAGTAACAAGAACAACAATAAGCCAAAACTTATTACCTTTCTTTAATACCTAGAAGTAATCTAAGATTTAGAAGGAACTAACCTTACCACATTTAAGATGATTCTTGAAGTTTGAAGAATAAATCCAAGAGTAGCCAATACAATAGTTGAAGGATAAGTCCTCTCAATTTTATTGATAATAATCTGAATTGTCTCCCTAAGAAAAGAAAAGAAACCCCTTTATATAGAGGAGGGATCACGAAATTAATGCCTAAACATCCTACTCAAACTTGGTCTCTAACTAATAATGAAGTAGGAAAAGAACTAGCTAATTAAAGAAAAACTAGGAGAAGAAACCCTAACATTCTAGAAATGTAATCCAAACAACTTTAGTAAAAGGAAAATAAAATCCTAAATAACTTAATAAAGTATTAAACATAGTCCTAACAAATTATGAAATAAAACTAAACCTAACTAGGAGAAGAATCTTGACAATCTTGGAACGTTTGACTAGTCTTCTCTCAAAACTTGGGCCGCAAACATCCTCTTTTGTGACTGATTCTTGGACACTTCTTGGCATATATTTACACCAAATTACCTCTATTTAGAAACTTTATTAGAGATCAATTAACCCCATTTAGAAGCTGATAGTTGCTGACTTTTACCGGTTCTTGCTTTGACTTCAAATTTGGGCCTCTTTCCTTTGACTTCTAAGAGCTGAATTTTGACCTCTAACCTTTATCATTGTGAACTTAAATTTGGGAAATAGCAATATAATTATAATACTTGGATAATTTTTCTTTAGTTGCATTTGAAGCCCAACTAGCTTGTGTTGAAGTTTCTTTAGATGAGATCTTGAATGTGCCTTCTATAAGCTTCCAAAGTTTGGTCATTTTTCTTTAATTACCTTCCATGGATTCTATCATTCCCCTCTTCTTGAAGAAAATTCATCCTCAAATTTAAATCTGGAAAAATCAAGAGGATATGCATTATTATACAGCATCCATTAACCGAAAGCAATAATGGTAGGAACAAAACAAGATAGTGATCATGTTTCCACTTAACCAAATTAAGCCTAGCATGTATAAATACACCCTTATAATGCATGTGGACATCATCATCCCTATATAAGCACTACAAAATTCTCGTCTTGAGGGCATGGGAAATGGTACATGGAACTCCAATTTTGTTCTACCAATAAAGTATCCCAATGGACATGGAAAACATGCATTAAATTGAAGAATTTTATGATACAGCCAAGCATCCAGAATTACACCTCCCACATATTTTCCCTCATACAAACTATTCACATAAACACTTGAGCTTTTAATAAAGATAGGAGAACCTTTAAATTTCAAAATAGAATCTCCATTAAATTCTAGCTCATTATTGAAATCATCAAACTCATTAAATTTTAAGTACATGCTCAAATTCTCAAACAAGAAATCATGAATATGTTCAACAAAAATTATTTGATCACTAGTACCATAATAGGCATGTATCTCCTCATCACTAGTAGCAAACACCTTTTTAAGCTCACAATCACCAAGACTTGAAGAATCATGTCTTATCACAGCGAAAGAATCATATTCCAACAAGTTATCACACGAAAACTCGTTCGTCACTAGAATAAATGAGGAAGAATCATCTAACTCATTCGCAAACTTTCTCCCACAAACATCACGCCTCTTTTAAACAATTGAGAGTCCAGAATTAATTTTGGCATGCTTAATTTCAAAATAAAATGAATTACTCTTATGCTTGAACTTAGAGGTTATACCTAATGACTTATTATATAGAAAAATATCATCATCCTCAAAATTAATAAAGACACCAACATGATAAATAAGAGTGTAGTTCATTACCTTCAAAAAGACCTTAGGTGTTCTTGGAATCCCAAGAATATGAATATGACAATTATACATACCGTACTTTATCTTATGTAGAAAAGGAACAACATCACCTCATTTTCCTTTTTGCATTGGAGTGGGGTCACAACTGCCTTGTGGGACTCATTGTCATGAAATGTACATTGGACAGCCCCAAAATAATTTTTTTTACCTTTATCCTTCTCATCAACATGAACTTGTTCCATGGGACACGTCTTTTTGACCACCTTAGGATTAAGTTCATTCAATGATGACTATTTAATATAAAGTTTCGCATGAGTACCTACAAGAGAGTCAAAACAACTAGAATAAGTAGGAATGCTAGTGTTAGAATAAGAAATAATCTCACTCGAACTCTTTTCTTTTTCTCTCTCAATCTCATGATCGTCACTCTTCATTTCTATTTCATGGTCATCTCTCTTTTCTTTCCTTTCAAGCTCACTTTTTTCTCTCTTGATATCCCATTCTCTTCACACAACATATCCTCTCCTTTTTCCTCTTTTGGGATGTCAACATGCACTTCCTTCTCTCAATATTTTCTCTCTCAAAAGTTTTCATTATTGCCCTCAAGCGTTTCTGATCTTTGTAAATCTTGGATGAAGTTAAAGGTGCAAGTATATATTTTCTTCTATTTAGTTCAAGATAAAATCTATCATTTCTCTTATCATGAATTACATTCCGATCAAAAACCCATGGACGCCTAAGCATAATATGAAAATCTTGCATTGGAAGTACATCACAAAGAACCTTATCGGAATACCGTCCAATTTTAAAAGAAATCGAGTATTGCTTAGTCACCTTAAATTCACCAAAATCATTAAACCATTATCGCTAATAGGAGTGTGTTTGATGCATGTAAGTTCCAACTTTTCCACCACGTATAAACTCACCACATTAGCATAACTTTCACTATCAATAATCATAGAGAAAATTTTACCTTTAACCCCACACCTTGTATGAAATGTATTTTTCGTCCTTCTCATCTCAGCTCTAGTAGTGCTCATCTCGATCATTTGAGCAGACATCCTTTGAACTTATTGAAACATGTCATTCATGTAGGTGTCATTCTGCCCTTTTAGTTCAGCCTCTTTACGAGCTCTTTTATCATCATTTCTACCTGAAATAGATATCTTTACCAACAAATCAAAGCAAGTGTGTCTCTCACTCTCTCAAAATCAGCTATTCCCTATTAGAACTCACCTCTCTCTCTCCCACTCAAAGCAACTCTTGATTGGTAATCTTTAGATTTATAAATAAACCTAAGTCACAATCTCAAGGGATAAGTTTAGAGTGTTAGAAAAGGAAAAGGAAAAGGAAAGTGATTGACCAAACGTAGAAAGAATAGGATTGGTTTATAGAAATAAAAAAGGAAAGAACTTAGAGATCCAAACCCAAAGGGATAAGGAAAAGAAATTTCACCTTAACCTTCAAGATCTTGGATTCCCCCTCTTATAATTTCCTTTCTTGAATTGGAAAGTAATATGGTTTCATGAGGAAAAGGAAACAAGATTAATCTATTCAATTACATATTTTTCTTGGGACTAATTTTCATTTTTTTTTCACTAAATCCCCAAGATAATAAAAAATGAAATCCTGATTGAACTCAATATGATACCACTTGATAAGATTCACGTTAGAGATTTAAGAACTTACGAAAGAAAATTCAAGAAACTAAAGAATAGTCAAGAAACATGGGAAAGCTAAAAAGAAATATCAAGAAATGTAACTAAATCAAAACTAAAGATAGAACGAATTCAAGGAAATGATTCTTGAATTCTAGAACAGATCAAGAAGCTCAAGAAAAATTCAATAACTTCAATATAAGTCTATTCTTGAAATTTACTCATAACAACAACAATTAGCCAACAAGGAACTAATTGCCTTTTGTAGAGAATTAATCTAAGAGATAGATTATGGATTCCGACCCTTGTAGAGTAAAAAGAACAACAATAAGCTGAAACTTATTACCTTGCTTTAATACCTAGAACTAATCTAAGATTTATAAGGAACTAAACTTACCACAGTTAAGATGATTCTTGAAGGTTGAAGAATAAATCCAAGAGTAGCCAATACAAGAGTTGAAGGATAAGTCCTCTCAATTTTATTGATAATAATCTGAATTGTCTCCCTAAGAAAAGAAAAGAAACCCCTTTATATAGAGGAGGGATCACGAAATTAATGCCTAAACATCCTACTCAAACTTGGTCTCTAAGTAATAATGAAGTAGGAAAAGAACTAGCTAATTAAAGAAAAACTAGGAAAAGAAACCCTAACATTCTAGAAATGTAATCCCAACAACTTTAGTAAAAGGAAAATAAAATCCTAAATAACTTAATAAAGTATTAAAAATATTCCTAACAAATTATGAAATAAAACTAAACCTAACTAGGAGAAGAATCTTGACAATCTTGGAAAGTTTGACTAGTCTTCTCTCAAAACTTGGGCCGTAAACATCCTCTTTTGTGGCTGATTCTTGGACACTTCTTGGCATATATTTACACCAAATTACCTCTATTTAGAAATTTTATTAGAAATCAATTAACCCCATTTAGAAGCTGATAGTTGCTAACTTTCACCGGTTCTTGCTTTGACTTCAAATTTGGGCCTCTTTCGTTAGACTTCTAAGAGCTGAATTTTGAACTCTAACCTTTATCATTGTGGACTTCAATTTAGGACATAACAATATAATTACAGCACTTGGATAATTTCTCTTTAGTTTCATTTGAATCCCAACTAGCTTGTGTTGAAGTTCTTTTAGATGAGATCTTGAATGTGCATTATATAAGCTTCCAAAGCTAGGTCCTTTGTATTTAATTTCCTTCTATGGATGCTATTAATATTATCTATTTTTTGAACATCAAATCATGCTATAGTCGGTCGGGTACGACACCTACTATGCACACATTACAATTGGGTACGTTATAATAGTGTTAGCCCCTGTGAGTGGCCTGATGATGATATAGCCATATTGTGTGGATTATATATATATACATATATATACAAAATGCATGTCATACTCCCTCAGTGGCATTCAGAGTTATAGGTTGTCTCTCTCTTATCTCTATTTACATTACTACATATATTCATGTTTTACTTTCCTTACATATTCAGTACATTATTTCATACTGACGTCCTCTTGCTGAGGGAATTGTGCTTCATGCCTGCAGGTGGAGGTAGACAGGCTAACGCACCTTCTTAGTAGGTTGCGTGATTCAGCGGTCAGTTGTCATGCTCCATTTTGCCTGGAGTTGTTGTCCCGATCTTCTGTCATGTAATGCTACTTCTAGAGGCTTGTAGACTTAGGTCTATTACACAATTGTTTTGTATGGCCTTGTCAGCCTTCGTGTTGGTCTATGTATATCTGCCATGGCCTTATCGACCTTATAAATGCATATATGGTTAGATTGCCTTACTTTTACCTATTTTCATGTTCAGGTTGTTATATGATTATTACTCTAAAGCCTTGTCGACCAAGAAACTTGCATATCGGGTTATGTTTCAGAGGTGGTACACTCGGGCCACTAAGGCACCGGGTGCAGGCCACACCCCCAAGGTTGAGGTGTGACAAACTTGGTATTAGAGCAGGTGTGTCCTAGGGAGTCTACAAGCTTTGTCTAGTAGAGTCTTATTTATGGATGTGTTGTGCACTATATTTATAAGCAGGACGATACAGGGAATTTAGGATGGTTGTCATTCTTCTTATCATAGATTATGCACTAGAGCTGAGTCGTAAGAATTTGATTCCTAATCCATATCTTGTTTTTTATTTCAGAAATGCCTATGACTAGAAGGCAAACGACTAGAAGGCGAATGACTAGTAGGACGTTGGATGTGGATGCGGGAGAGGGTACCAGTTAGGTGCCACCCGCTAATGTGGGACCGCATGAGCCTCAGAAAGAGGCATTATCTCAGACTTTTAGGACACCGCCACCTCCAGAAGATCTTAGATGAGTTAAAGTACCTCCAGTCCCTCCATAGGATGTCCCTGACCAAGATCTTGATATGCGTAGTGTGGTTCAGTTGTTTACTCGGTTAGTAGCCGCTCAGGCTCAACGTCAGGGTGCTGGATTTTCAGATCGGTCAATTAGTGCGAGAGTCTGGGATTTCATTAACATGGACCCTTCGGTATTCACAGGATTAGACTCGAATGAGGACCCCTAAAACTTCCTAGATCATATGCACAGGACATTGCGGGTGATACATGCCATCGATACTGAGGTAGTGGAGTTATCTTCTTATAGGTTGCAGGATGTTATTTTATAGTATAAAGCATGGGACCAGTTTAGGGGATCACGCGCATCACCAATGTTATAGAAGCAACTTTCTAAGGCCTTCCTGCAGTACTACTTACTAGTAGAGTTATGATGGGCCAAACATGATAAGATTTTAAACCTCCTGTAGGGTAATATGAGCGTGCGAGAGTATAGTCTCTAGTTTGACTCTTTGGCTAAGTATGCTCCTACAATAGTAGCTGAGATGAGTGATTGGGTACACCATTTTGTGAACGGTTTGGGGCCGCATTTAGTTAATGAGTGAACCACAACTTCCTTCAGCCAGGGTATGGATATTTCTTACATTCAAACATATGCTTAGAATTTGGAGGATCGTAAATGGCAACAATAGGTTGATTGAGAGTGCTAGATAACTCATCGTAAGAGGGCCATATTTGTAGGATATTCTAGTGTGTTCAGGTGTAGATTCAGACCACAGTTTTCTAGGCATCCAACTTAACCTGAGGATAGAGTACCCCTATAGTTCCAAGGTTCGAATCGTCAATAATTTTCTTATTCTAGGATAGGTCAGAGTTCGTGGCATCATATTTGCAGTATAGAGGAGATTCTAGTCAATGAGGCTACATTTTCCGCACTGTGATTGGTGCGGTAGATCCCACTTTTAGCAATGTCATTAGGGTTTGGATCTATGCTATTCATATTCTTGTGGGAAACCCAGTCATATCATACAGAACTATCCATCAAGAATAGGGGGTGACATGGCTCAACCGACTAGATCTATGGTTGTTTCTTCATCTTTAATACGCCCTCCTGTGCAAGGTTCTCAAATATCAGCCGATTGAGGCAGAGGTAGAGGTAGAGCATCTAGCTCGGGTGGTAACCAAAATTGTATAGATGCACTGGTGGGTTGACAGGATCTAGAGTCATCTCTGGATGTCGTCATAGGTATATCGTCTGTCTCCTCTCATGATGTATATGCATTGATAGATCCAAGTTCCACTTTATTATATGTTACTCCATTTATTGCTAGTAATTTTTGCAGAGAGCCAGAATTATTGAGTTAACCATTTGTGGTATCTATGCTAGTGGGTGATCCAGTAATTGCTAAATGGGTTTATCGGGGTTGTATAGTGATTAATATTGGTCGTCATACCTTAGCGGACTTAATGGAATTAGAAATGGTTGATTTTGATGTTATTATGGGTATGGATTGGTTAGCCTCGTGTTATGTCAATGTTGATTGTTGGATGAAAGTTGTTCGATTTCATTTCCTGGGCGAGCAAGTTCTAGAATGAAAGGGCAACTCCGTGATGCCTTAGGGTAGGTTTATTTCCTACCTTAAGTCAAGGAAGATGATTTCTAAGGTGTATATCTACAATCTAGTTTAGGTTCGAGATGCTGAGATAGAACCCCCGACCCTTTAGTCTGTCCTTATGATTAGTGAATTCCAAGATGTATTTCCAGATGAGCTTCCGGGCATTCCTCCCAAAAGAGAAATTGACTTTGCTATTGATGTACTTTTAGGCACTCAGCCTATATCCATTCCTCTGTATAGAATGGCTCCTACAAAACTAAAAGAGTTGAAGGAGAAATTAAGAGACTTGTTGGAGAAGGGCTTTATCAAGCCCAATACTTCTCCGCGGGGGTCACACCTATTATTCGTTCGTAAGAAAGATGGCTCGTTAATAATGTGTGTTGATTACCAATAGTTGAATAAAGTTACTATAAAGAATAAGTAGTCGCTTTCGAGGATCGATGATTTGTTTGACCAGTTGTAGGGTGCTAAGTACTTTTTGAAGATTGATCTTAGATTTGAGTATCATCAGTTGTGGCTTAAGGAGAAAGATATTTCCAAGACAGCTTTCAGGACAAGGTATGGTCATTTCAAATTTCTTGTGATGTCATTCGGGCTTACTAATGCACTAGTGACCTTCATGGACTTGATGAATCAAGTGTTTAAACCATTCTTGAATGTCTTTTTGATCGTGTTCATAGATGATATTCTGGTATATTCTCGATCAGAAGCGGAGCATGTGGATCATTTGCGAGCTGTGTTACAGATAATTCAGGATCACAAGCTATATGCAAAGTTCTCCAAATGTGAATTCTGGTTGAATTCAGTATAGGTTGATAGCCTGAAGATTGAAGTTGTAAAGAATTTGTTTAGGCCTACAACTCCTACAGAGGTTGGTAGTTTATTGGGCCTAGCGGGTTATTATTGGAGGTTTGTAGAGGGTTTCTCTTTTATTGCTGCCCCATTGACAAAGTTTACCCACAAGGTGGCTAAGTTTCAGTTGTCAGATACGTGCGAATGGAGTTTCCAATAATTAAATGATAAGCTTACATCAACACTTATTCTGACACCCCCAGAAGGTTCATAAGGGTTTGTTGTTTATTGTGACATTTCGAGGGTTGACTTAGGTTATGTTGTAATGCAGCACGACAAGTTTATCGCATATGCTTCGAGGCAATTGAGGAAGCATGAAAAACTACCCAACTCATGATTTTGAGTTAGCATCAGTGATGTTTGCCTCAAAGATATGACGTCATTATTTATACAGAGTTCATGTTGATGTCTTTTCTGATCACAAAATCCTTCAGTATATCTTCCGGCAGAAGGAGTTGCATCTAAGGCAGATGAGATGGTTGAAGCTACTGAAAGATTATGATGTCGACATTCTATACTATCCCGGCAATGCTCACGTGGTATCGTATGATTTAAGTCATAAGTCTATGGGAAATCTGAGATATGTAACATCTGAGATGATGCCAATGACTAGATACACATGCTAGTTGGCCAGTTTAAGAGTTTGGTTGCTCGATTCAGGTGATGGAGGTGTTGTTATCTAGAATACTGCAGAGTCATCATTGATAGGAGAGGTGAAAGAATGACAATTCGAAGATCCTAAATTAGTAAGAATGAAAGAAGGAATCCCTCAGCAAAGAAGCCGATATTAAGGCTTGGGGAAGACAATGTCCTTAGATATTATGCTCGTTTATGTTTGCCAAATATTAGAGGACACAGAGAACGCATTATGGTAGATATTCATTAGTCACAATATTCTGTTCATCCGGGGTTGACGAAGATGTATCACGATCTCAAGGGGGTCTATTGGTGGAATGACATGAAGAAAAATGTTGTTAAATACATTGCTCATTGTCCGAATTGCCAACAAGTTAATATTGAGCACCAGAAGCCTGGGAGACTAGTTCAAAATAAAGAGCTTCTGACATGAAAATATGAGATGATTAACATGGATTTTATTACAGGCTTGTCGCGTTCACAGCGGAAATATGACTCTATATGGGTTATTGTTGACAGGTTGACAAAGTGGGCTTATTTTCTACCAGTTAAGACCACCTATACAGCCGAATATTATGCCCGATTATACATAAATGAGATAGTTCACCTTCATTGGATTCTAGTATCTATTATCTCTGATTAAGGTGCCCAGTTTACGGTTATTTTTGGAGATCCTTTCAGATAGGTCTAGGTACTCAGGTGAACCCATACGAAAGCATGAGTATGGCATGAACAACAATAAGAAACCAGGCTAAGCAATAAAGATTCAATCTTTAGGTTCATTTTTAAACGAGTATTCGGGAGTGATGACAACATTTAATCACAGTAAGATAGGTAATAAATGTAGAAGAAATAAATAAGGGGCATCATTCCCAATCACGAATCACGCTATCAATCTATGCTATTAGCTAATGCCCAAAGCATGGCATTTAGACCGAACTATACAATAAAAAATGCACAAATTCTCCTAGTATGGAACCGGTACCCAATACAAGTGTTTGTCACCTCACATGTATCGGGACCCCCTTTTTTCCCTGCTACTCCATCTTATTTAGTCTATGTTAACCAACCATGATGCTTTACATAAGGTAAAGAAAGGTCTCAACTTCCCTGATTTGTAGTACAATGGTCACAATAAAGCATTTCCCTTCCGTAGAGTCTCTGAATGATCCCGCTCTATTCAAATACGGATTATTTATTAGCACACAATTCCGTACACACCCATATTACTATATGTTAGTTTCAGACCTAAAATGTCACCCAAAATGAGATCCCGAGTCCCGAAGGATAAAATGGGAAATTAGTATGTAACAACCTATTCAGTCATTATGTGTTTTGATTATTTTACCCCTATTGACTCAATTTCCGAAGTGATCAGACAATCCTAGTGAAAATTGAAGGAATTAGAACCTTTAAGTGAGAGTGTTTGACCAATAGTTGACTTTTTGATAAATGGACCTTTTCTGGAATTTCATCAATTATGTGAGGTTCGGAGGGTCATTTATGACTTGGTGGGATAGTTGGTTCAGTTCCCGAGGCACTCAGGAGTGTTTTGACTATTGGTTGGAGAGTTAGTTTTAGGTCGTTGGGGTTGACCTGATAAAATAGAGCTCTGATGGAAATTCCGATACCACAAGTGAGTCCGTAGTATTTTTTTTATGTGTGTACATATATGATTTGCGTCTAGAAGGTCTCAGGTGATTGTTGGATTTCAGGGTTGAATTTTGAAAAATAGAAATTCTGCTGGTGCATTATACTATCGATGGGGTGAGCCTTAGTGCGCCCCAGCAGATGTTTGGACTGCAATAGTGGAAAGTAGGCCTTTACGGTAAAGGGTTGGGATTTTGGTATGGGCCACGGGTGCAGGCGTAGAGCCGCTGATGCGAGCCCACTATAGCGGACCCGATACGCTGCAATGAGGTGGCGTGTTCCAGATTCATTAAATGCTAGGATAAAACACTTAACTCTCCATCACTTCTTTTATTACTTCCTAAGCATTTTGGGAGCTAATTGAAGAGTTCTTGGCTGATTCTCTCTTGTAGTAAGTCTCCCAACCTAGCATTCATTATTTTAGTTTTACAAGCTTGAATCCATGCTAGAAATCTATTAGAATCTAAGAGGAAAGATGTTGATGATAATTTAATAAAAATGGTACTAGTCTTTCTAAATTAAAATTGTTGGAGGATTTGACTAACTTAATCATAGAATTTGATGATTTCATAGTTTATACGCTTGAATTTTCCATTTATGTTGATGAATTTGACTGTTGAAAAATTAGGGTTCATACCCAAATTGGGAGTTTCACTTGAATCTAGAAATTTGCCTAGTCTTGAGTTATTTTAGCAATTGATTAGTAGGATTGAACTACTAGAACGCTAAATTGCATATTTCACTTTTGAAATGACCATTTTACCCTTGTGGGCCCATTTCCCCTTTCTCCCATAGTTGGGTTAGGTTTAAAGAATAATCTACTGATACGAGTATTGTTAGTTTCCTTTTCTAACATAGATTTCCATAATGTCTAGACTTTGAATACTATAGTGATCCTCAAAAAGGCAAGGCTCATGTGTGACCATTTGTGGATCCCGCTCGACATCCGTGGTAGGTTACGCCTTACCTTCTGTTTAGACTTCGGTTAGCGAAACATATATAGAGTTAGTTATTGTCGGAGAACCACCTGCACTTCAAAAGGGGCCCAAACCATACATACATACATATATATATATATATATATATATATATATATATATATATACATACATATATATATATATACATACATATATATATATACATACATATATATATATACATACATATATATATATACATACATATATATATATACATACATATATATATATACATACATATATATATATACATACATATATACATACATATATATATACATACATATATATATACATATATATATATATATTTATGTATACATACATACATACATACACACACACACACACATATATATACATACATACATACATATGTATGTATAATTATATATATAACCAAGCCGATAAGGCCAACGTGAACACAATAACTCTACCGGATGGCCGACAAGGCCACACATAAAACCATAATACACAACACAACTGTCTACAAGCCTCTAAAGAATGAAAATGACAACATCTGGTCGGGACAGTTCCCCTCCATACCCAACTATATGCATATATACACACACCATACCTATTAACTAACAAGATAGCTCCAGAAGAAAGGTGCGTGGTGACCTTCAGCTGACTCGAGTAAACTACTGAGAGGAGTCATTTGTATCCCTATCTGTACACTCTTGTCTTTCTTTCCTTGTAATTTTAATTTCAATTCTATCCTTGTTTTGTGTTTTGAGTTTCTTAGGGTTTTCAATTAGGATCTTATCAATCAATCCCTTTTCTACTCTTATGTGAATAAAATTTCTAAATAAGTGTTGCTTTTGTTGCTTTTCACAACTGAATTCGGTATTATGACCTTGATTATGCTCTGATGTAATATTTCTTCCTTGTCAAGCTGAATCCTGCTTTTAACATCCATTCTTTTATTCATTTCCTTATTAATCTAAATATTCTCCCATAATTTATTTCCTCAATCTGATATCGTTACTTCGGGTACCATTCCCTCTTCGTAACTTAAGAAGAGTTCTACTCCCTTGTCATGTATAGCCTTGTTTATTGTTCTGGTAACATATCACCTCAATAGTCATCGATTCATGTTCCATACTCATTTAAAGTTCCATATATTCCTTCTCTACCCGTGTTCGGTAGCTTAAACTTAGTGCCTTACTGATCACCTTAGGACGAGGCGACGAATATCCTGACTTTACAAAGCTTCTTTCAATTGATTCTTCCATTATCTTTCTTACCATGATGAGCGATTATATAATGGTCGGTGACAGCTGGTAAGATTAGCTTCTTATCACTTCAATTATATAGACAGATTCAATGGTTGTGGCATAGTCTGGCGATCCACTTACGTGAAAATATCCTAAACCAAAATAGTTTCTAACAATAATGTGATAGTTTACAATGATCTTCGGATTACTCAGTTGTCCTTTTTGGTAGTTTGACCATCGAGGGTAAGTTTTCTTGAGTGTTGTTAATCGATATTCTTAATCCTTGGGTCCTCGTGAGGCTTTCCTTATTGCTTTTACTTCGTGTCATAATACCTCCTATTAGGCCTTAGGCAGAATGCTTTGCCTTGTCACCGCTTATTCCTCCACTATAAGGAAAAGTTCTTTTACTTATAACCTTACGAGAGGTATCATTCGACTTCAATTATGGCCGACCACTTGCTACTTCTTTGGGATGGTTCCTTCTGGTAACTTCCTCAATGGCTCTCATTTCAATAGTATGCGACTCTTTGGTCCATTTCTTCCTGTTTCTTACATCCAGACTTCTTACATTTCATAACACCTCAATTTTCATACCTCTTTGGTGATACAGTATATTTCTAAGATAAGTTTACTCTTCCTTAATGTATTTACTATTCACTCGAGTATCCTTTCTCGATCTACGTCATGACCTAATTGATTTCCTTATTTTCCCTTTTCCATTAAATACTTAAAGCAGGACATTCTTTCTTGTCTATCATGGTTTCTTCTTTTGTCACCCTTATTCCTTAAGGCCCTGCGATTGACTCCGAACTTATGATCTTCCATAATTAGCATTTCCTTCATACTAAAAGCATACATTTACTTTTCATAATTTTGAAATTCTTACGTGTTATGCACACTCCTTTGTTGATTAGGTATTTCTTGTACACTTGTTTTCTCGAAGCCAACCTTGACGTGCTCCTATTATCTCCCAGTATGATTCAGGCTAGGAGTTATCCCCTCTCCTCCTTCACTAAAGGCTTTGCCTTTACAAGGCATTGATCCACTGGTTTTCCTTTGTATTTACTGTAATGCAATCAATGATGTCGTCTTTGTCTCTCTATTTGACTTCTGTTGTACTGATGTCCTTAACTTTGTGATCACGGTATTATTTTTCTTGTGATGTGTTTAGTTCATTCGATAGTCAAAATATTTTCCATTACCTATTTGTTCATCTCTTGCTTCTTTATTCTTATCCTCTAGCTCTTTTCATTATTGCTTGTCTTAAGCCACTCATAATTACCTCATTTTATACTCACATATGACTTTGTTCGTCTTTACTGTAACTCATATATCCTTAGATGTCTTATCGATGTTCGCGACGGACTAAGATTTCAGATCGTGATTGGACTAAATCCTTATTACTGATTTGGGTTCTCTCCCATAAATTGGCATTAGAATCCCTCTCTATTTTTCGTTCATTTTGGATATTACTGATTGGAATTTCTTCAAAGATTCCTCCTCTTAGTGTACTTCCGGCATCGTCATTTATGGACATCATAATCTATATCTTTGGACCTGGAAGCTTAGATACTGCCTCTTTACTTATATGCCTATCTTTTACTGGTACTTCTGCTGCTTAGAGGTCTCATTCCAATCCGTTTATCAATTTTTCTTACCATTACTGACTTCTCGTCGATCTTCTTGTGAAATGTATTTCCTTAACTTTTTTAAATTATTATAACACTTCTTATTCGTGTTTACCAGGAACCCATTTATCATTTGTTGTTGCTTCTCTATTAATCATATCCCCATCGCTAATTATTTCCACTTAAATATCGAGCTAATTAACGTGTAACTCTTTGAGTCCTTTTTCTTCCTTTCACTGTCTTCTAAGCACAACTTTAGGTAACTCGTGCCTGGAAATTCATTTTCCGTATTATTCTTTTTGGAGCCTCTCAGTTCTTTGGATCGTGAATCTCCATTATTCGGGTCATGATTATATATATCCTTGGCGTTCCTGTATTACTTATGCTACAGAGTCTAAGAGTGTTAGATACGTTCGTAATCAATAAATAGTTAATCCTAAATCGTCATACGTAGATCCTTGAACATAATAGAAATTTTGCTTACCACCTTCAACTCCAGTATCTATTTATGGTTCATAGACGTCTTGTGACGCAATCCTTATATCCATAATAACTAACCATTTACTGACATAAATACGATTAGTCTTAGTAAGATTATCAATATACCTGATTGCTTGCATAAATTATAAGTCATATCGGAACCAACTATCCTCTCTGACTCAACCTTGAGCATTCATACACTCTGTGGCGTATGCTTTCGCAATAGTAACATTCTTCCAGATCCCCTGAGCACTGTCCATAATGTACCTGTCCACATTAATGGAATAACGACTGAAAGCTCTCAGGGCACTATCTGGCCCTATGGCCTAAAATTCCACATCTAGAATATAACTCAATGTCAGATAAACGTACTCTGTCGTGTCTCTCTCCACATTCCTGACTTTGTGGTCTACTACTTCCAACGTCTTTTGGTGTTTGCCTGACTACTACTCGGAAGCTTCAATTTGATGCTTCTCTCATTATCAATTCTTCAACACCTGCTTCCATACTGAACCTTTCGGTTTGTTTACTAGTTAATTCTTCCTCGCTTTTACTTGTTAGGGGCGAGCCATGGTTAACTTATTTCCATGATAATGGGCTTTTGAGTCTCTCTAAAGGTCTATTATGTGAATGTATCTGAACATGACCCTGCTCTGAAAAGATAACGGGAGGTGTTGTTGCATACACATGACCACTCACACCCAACCCAAATGGAAACGACAGTTGTGCCGATGCCTCTGTGTTGTACAGGCTTTCCTAAAATTTGGCACTACTACTGATATCGATTGAACTCAAAAGGGTGGTTTCTTTGGAATCTCAGATGGGTCCACTTCCATAGATGTATTCTTAGATAGATCTTCCTCTATAGACAGATCTTCGTCCATGGACGGGTCTTCTTATATTGAATAACTTACATATCTCTCTGGTGTTCTTATGTTCCTCATATTCATACTGGTGGGTGGTTGTTGGCTAGTACCTTCTCCCGCATTCCTACCCTATTTCTTGCTATCAGAACTTTCTCTAGATCTCGGCATTACTGAAAAAAAAAGATCAAGATGAAAAGATAGGTATTTAGTGACCTATAACTTCACTTCTATCACACGATCAAGACTTTCAAGAAAGGTAACACTTTAACTGCCCTGTAGCCTCTTGTTTATAAGTGTGGCGCGCAACACACCCATAAGCAAGACTATAGTAGACATGACATGACATCCCTAGGACTGACATGCTCTGATACCACTTTGTCACACCCCAACCTTGGGGGTGTGGTCGGAACTCGGTGTCCTAAGGCCCGAGCGTACCGCTCCTGATACTTGTGATACACCTAATAGCTCATGAGCCGACTAGGCCTCTGACATATACTCCACTGAATGGGGACATAACCACTTGCACTCAGAAAGGGGCCCAAACCATACATATATATGTATATATATAACCAGGCCGACAAGGCCAACATGAACACAATAATTCTACCGAAGGGGCTGACAAGGTCACACACAAAACCATAATACACAACGCGACTGTCTACAAGCCTCTAAAGAGTGAAAAGACAACATCTGGTAGGTACAAGGCCCCACTATACCCAACTATATGCATATATACTCCCATCATACCTATCAACTCACTAGACAACTTCAGAAGAAAGTAGTGTGGCGACCTTCAGCTGAGTCGAGTCACCTACTGAGATGAGTTATTTGCATCCCTATTTGTACCTGCAGGCATGAAATAATGTCCCCAGAAAGGGACATCAGTATAAAAGATGTACTGAATATGTAAGGCTGAAACTGTAAATAAGTACAATACTGTAAATAAAGCATAAGTTGAGACTGTACTGGGTGTACGACTGTAAAGTAAAGCACTGGAAAGACAACCTATACTCTGAGTGCCTCAGTAGGGCAGAATATGCATAATGAAGTAGAATCGTGTATATAACGCCATAGGCGTCTAGGAACAATATTATCAATACCATATCTATGTAAACTGCGCATATAGCCCCATTGGCCTCTGTGAGAAATATTATCAATCTCATAGTTGTATAACTGCAAATATAACGCCATAGGCCTCTGAGGGAAATATAGATATATAATGCATGCATATGATGACCTCTTTAAGGATTATGAATACTCTCTGAACTTGTCGGAGTGACATAAGGTTGTTGTGCCTTCGACTCCCTTATGAGGGTTAACACTTCATTTGTTATTCTTTCACCGACTATATAGGAACTATAAATCATGTTGTAATCTTAACTTTTAAAAGACAATAAGGATTCGATCTTTATAGACATCAAAATAATACTTTGGCACGAGAATGTAATCTTGACAAAGAATGGTAATAAACAACAACACACTTATAGGAGAATCACTAGTGCCTTCGTAAGGACTTTAGAATAGAGTTCTTATAGGAGAATCCACAATTTAATCCAAATACAATTTTCATATAACCTTAGTTAGGTGTTCTTCGACAACTCCTAGGCATAGGTAATTCTTTAAACTCCTCTTACACGGAAAACTTTATGTGAATTAATCTCACAGCCTTTCAAACCTTATGTTCCTTAATCCACAACATATACAATCAATACCATCATCCAATTCAACTCATACTTAGAGTAAACATCCCAATAATTCATATTACGAAGATTTCATAATTTTTTGAAGTTTTGATCATGATAACTTTTTCATAACTTCCTCCAAATCAACAATTAATCACAATCATAAGTAGTTATGGGTAAAACTTACCTTTTGCATATCCAAATCTCTTCTAAACAGTGGAGTATCTTGCTCCAAGGGTTTTCAAGAACCAACTCCTCAAGAAGATGGAAGTTTCTTTGATAATCACCAGGCTTATTACAAAATTCTTGCAGATTATGGATTCAATTCCAACTTAGGGTGTTGGGTATGATTAAGAAGGTTTAGTAGAGGTCTTAGGGTTTGGTATGGAGGAAAAAGGAATCCTAAATCGGAAAATCCCAATATAAATTCGTCAAAAATTTTGCACCGTAGTAATTTGATTTTACACTTGACGAATCGTCAAACATTTGACGGTCCGACAATCTTCCCCATCAAACTCATTGGGATATTGACGGTTAAAGCTAGGTATTTGATGGTCTGTCAAATAGTTTGACGGTTTGTCATCTATCTTGTCAAGTTGCCCAATTTTCTGTTTTTGTTAAAACGTACTTCCTTCAATCTATTTAACTCTCAAACAATCTGATACCTTTATAATAAACTATGCACCCTCTTTATCCTTTCATAAGATCATACCTCTTCCCGGGACTTCGGTATCTATAGACGTTACGGTGGGATGCGAAACTATGCGGTGTAACAAAAGGACTTGACTTGATAATGATATTGTGATATGTGTCAATGTGTGGCATGATTGGGATTGATATGATACACTTGATATTTTCATCTTGCATTGCATTCATTCTCATTTTCATGATACATTGATACTACATGTCATTGACATGATGGTGATAAGTGAGAAGGAAACATCCATGATTCTTACAACATATTTAATAGCATATTCATCTCTGAGCTATGTGCGGAATGGCTAGTGGTGTGGTCGTTGGTAGAGTCATCTCTGGACTATGTGCGTAATGACTGGTACATGGACTTCGCAGGTCTCCTATGGGTCATGAATGCTGAGATATAAAGATACTCCACTTGGAGCATGTGTATAAGGAGATTACATTTGGAAATTGCATTTCATTGCATATTTATTCATCATTACATTCACATATCCTTAGATTCAGACTTGATTCTCTATACTTAGTTGTTTATTCTTGGACTGTGATGGTGTTTGTACTTGATTGCGAGCATGTCTATTCTTTAGTTTCTTCCTATATATATGTTAGCTAACTGTTGTCGGCCTATGATATCTACTTGTACATAGTCTTTGTATTGATATTGCGTTGCTGCATTCTTTTCTGAGTGCAGAGTACGTGGCTGGTTCCATATCCACTCCTCGAGATTGATCCTGAGGCCTGCTGCGGAGTTATTAGGATGAGCATGTGTGATGGATACGCAGCCCAAAGACTCCTTCCTTATTACTTGTCTTTTCATGCATTTACAGATAGTATTTGTATTTTGGAGACTTGTATTATTCTAGACTTGTAGATTATTCATAATGGCTCTTGTACTATTTCAAACCAATTCCTGGGATTGTATTAGTACTATATTCTGCACCTATTTATATTCACGCTTTAGACTTATATTTCTATTGTCTTATTTACCTTATTTTTGTTGAAATTAATGATCAAGGGATGGGTTCGCCTACCGAGGTGGATATGGTAGGTTCTTGCACAACTAATTGATTTTGGGTCGTGACATAGTCTACCCATGATCCATGATTTCTGTGGGGATCTTTTTCTTATCTATTAACCCTAAAGAGGGTATGAATATAGATTGCAATATACTTAAATTACTTTCAAAGTCTATCGAATAACAAACATGTAGCATGGAAGCAATTATTATTAGATCAAAATTTATTTTTTAAATTAAAAGTCTATAACCTTCAACCAATATTAATATCATAACTACCGAGACTATACTTATAAAGATCATAATTAGAAACACATAGTCTAAAAATCATACCTCTTGTAGATTTTCAGGTCACTGGAATGCTCACTCACCCTAGCACTTGACTCCCTTCTTTCTTCACTGAACTTTAACGGGATAAATGGCCTAGGTGCTAGGAGACTCAACAGACTCTTCCTAAAGAGTCTTTTTATAGATGAGGGTTTTTGGACTAATATGGTTCGAAGTATAAACTTTCAAAGTATTTCTCTCTGGTATTATGATATTGTTCTTGGTATTGATTATAGACTAAGAGAGTGTTTAGCTAAGCATGATAAAAAGTTTTCAGAAGATAAAAATTATTGTATTTCCAAGTTGGTTTCCAATGTTACACTGAGACTCCTTATATAGATAACCTCGACTAATTACATGATTACAAAATGACAACATTTTTTTCAAAAGTCGTAAAGTAAACAGTAATTTGATTACATGATTTCAAAATGACAAAAAACTTTTATCAAAAGTCTAAAAGGCTATAGTGTTTTGTCTGCTATGATTGATTTGTCATCTTTCCATTTTGTCATCGGTCTGGCTGCTTTGTTAAGGTCGGTTGCTACTGTCTTTTCCTGCTGTCTTCATTGGTGTCATCTTTTTTGTTAGCTTTCTTGATATGTCTTGTTGCTTGATATCTTCATTCTCCTTGTTTTTGGTAGCAAGAATAATATGATGGTAGTATGATTTGTAATATGGGCCTTTTTGTAGTTTCACTACATTGAGCCTAATCGGAGTATCATATGGGCTTACATTTTAGGCAAACGGATCCGAAGGTTTTTCTCCTTTTATTGTAGTATTAGTGACATTGTTAACATGTTTAGTACTGATCACATGTCTTTTCTTCTAGCCTGTTAACATTTGATATTGGTCCAATGTTTCCTTGGCGTGTTTATGTTTCAGGTTTATAATCCTTTCATGGAGGTTTGAATCAATAGTATCTTGTGATACTATATCATTATTGTAGTATAAGGTTATCAATTCTTCCACATCTCCACCTTTAGTAGTTCCAATAATACATGCCTTTCGGGCGCGTAACATGTCTTCAATCTTGGATTTTAAAGTTAACAATCCAATAGCTCATTTGGCACTGAGCCATTCTTGAAATTTTTCAATGGTGCAAGGAATTTTCATTTTAAATCTCCATCGTCTCCACTAATATTACTATTTTTCCTTTTTTAAATAGTTGACAAATTACTATAGGTTTTCCTGCCAAGTCACTAGAAGCATAAACAATTTGTATGTCGTATTCCCTTTCCAAAGGAATCATCATTTCTTTTACGGATTCTACAATAATACTTGGTAATTTAAAAATATTATTAAAGTTTCATCAACTATTATTTTATCAATAAAGCCATAAAGAAAGAGTTTTGTTACTATATCAGGGTTAGCATTTTCTCTACATAAAATTTTTGGATATTTTACTAAGTTTAGCACTTCGTAAAATATATGGGTTAGATTTTTAGTCATAAAACTTGTTTATTTTTTCATAAGCACTAATATAATCAGGTGCAAAATTCGGTTTATCACACATTGATGTTGTTGATGTTTGGGAATATGAAGATGGTGTAGTGGATGGCATGGTTGCAAGTTTGGATGCAAAGGTTTTGGAAGTGTAGTAGGAATATTTGATTTTTCTATGGTAAGGTTAGGTGATTTCAAGGCTTTTAGGTTTTGAAAGTCATGTAAAGCTTCTTTAAGTTGGTTTACCAAATGTGTATTTTCTTGTAATTTGGTTATGATGATCTCATGGTTTTGGTTGATGATTTCTACAACATTAGTAATATAGTCTTCAAAATTGTCACTATTGACTGACATCGTTGTACCTGCTAAGAAAATCAGCTAAAATATTCTTAGTTCCAGAGATATTTTTAACAATAAAATCATAACAAAAAAAGAATTATTGTCATTTTCTCCTTTTATTTAATTCTGATAAAGGGTCTATTTTATTCATTATAAAAGATCTTACTTTAGTGTTATCAGTTCTAACAACAAATTTTACTGGTAATAAGTGATAATAAAATCTTTTTATTCCAAATTTTACAGCTAATATTTTTTTTTCATTAATATGATAATTCTTCTCATTTGGCTTCCATATTCCACCTCCATAACTACATATCAATGGTTATTCTTTATCTATATCATCATTATCATAAGCTATGAGGACTGCTCCTCATCCTATATTACTATCATCAGTAAAATGTTCTAGTTGATCTTGTTCTGTCGGTATTCTATGTTTCGATAAGGCTTTTACTTTTTCCTTGATTTTATTTATAGTTTTAGTATGTTCTTCTGTCCATTGAAATGTTATATTGTTCTTAGTTAATTCTTGCAATAGTTTTCTTAAAAGTGGTAAATCTTTTATATGGTCTGGGGCATAATTTACTACTCCTAGAAATTGTTGTACTTCTCTTTTATTTTCTATTTTTTCTTTAAAATTCTTTATTTTTGTTACAACATGTTCCTACAATTGTAATCCTTCTTTATCTATTATATATCCTAAATATTCGACACGATCTTTGAAGATTTCAGATTTCTTTTCAGATAATAATATTCCATGTTGTTTCACAGTTTTTATAAATTCTTCTAGATGTTTTATATGGTCTTCCAGATTGTCACTATATATTAATATGTCATCCACATATACTATACAAAATTCTGTTAATTTTTTGAATACTTGGTCCATTCTTCTTTGAAATATTTGTGGTGCATTTTTTAATCCAAATGGTGGTACATTTTATTCATAGTATCCTTGAGGGGCAGTAAGGTTGTTAAAGGTTTTGATTTATTTGTTAATTTAATTTGCCAAAATCCACTTTTACAATCAAATTTACTAAACCATTTTTTATTTCCTAATCTGTTAATAAGGTTTCTTCTATATAGTAAAAAATATCAATCAAATATTATCTTTTTATTTAATTCTCTATAGTCTATTACCATCCTAGTCGTTCCTCGTTTCTGTTCATTATGTTTTCTTACTAAAAATGTTGGGCTGCTATGTGGGTTTTTACTTTTTTGTATTATTTTTAGATCTAACAATTTCTTTATCTGAGTTTCAAATTCTTTTTGTTCTGTCGGACTATATCTAATAGGTTTACATCTAATTGTATCATTGGGATTTATTAATTTGATTTCAACATATATTTTTTCTTTTTCCCATAATTGTACTAAATTTTCTCAAAAATTCATTTTTAATATATTAAGATATTTTTCTTTTAATAGTTGTAGGTTATTATTCCTATCTGACCTTATATTACAATCGTAATGTTTGTATTGGTAATATTCTTTTTAGTATTATCCATTTATTACAAGGCGTTTGTAGATTTAAAGTATTATTATCTATAACTTGTGTTTTAAAGAAGTCTAAGAAATTATTTCCTAATAATACTTGTTGATTCAAATGATCTTCTTGATATATTATCGATAGTCGAAATATTGTTTTATCTAACATTATTCTCATATTTTCTGCTATTATATCTTTCATTTGTTCATTAAATCCCGATACTCTTATTCTATGAGTTTTAGACCTTTTTCATCTATGTAATTCTAATACTCCTTTTCTCGCTGGACATAAGTCTGCTCCACTATTTATAAAGATTTTTTGTTTTATCATTTTATTAGACTTATATTCTATATGAGCTTCTATATAAATTGCTACCATTTAATTAGGTTGTTGAATCTTGTATTTCTATTCCTTTCGTTATACTATCTATTTCTCTTAACTCTTTTACCGTTATTTCATTTAATTTTTCCCTTATTTTATTAAGGTTTTTAGCAATATCTTTATATCTATCGTGATAATATCTATATCCTGTTCCACTAGTAATTGTACTAAGTTTATAGGCATATTCTCTTTCACATTGTATCCAGTAATCTCTTTCTTCTAACATTTTTCTTTTTTCTTCTTGTAATTCCATTTTATTCAGAACTACTTTCATTATCTGAGTATTGGTTAATAAAGTTAATAGTTTCTGGTTCTATTTCGCTTTCTGCATCAGTTTGGCTGACATAAAAGTGTTCATATTCATATCATTTATTATTATCTTCTTTTATCTGTTGTAGATTCATAATAAATTGTGTTGTATTTATATATTTTACACCTTTGTTTTTTAGTTTTTGGCATTTATTTGCATAATGTTCTTTTTCATTGCAATTCCAACATTTACATTCTTTAGGGTTTTCTTCTAAAGGTTTTATATACTTTTTTTTAAAAAAATTCTTTTATGTTTAAATCTTTTCCTCCTTTCAGGAGTATTTCTATATCTTTTAAGTCTCTTTTCTCTATAAGGTTTGTAGTATGGTTTATTGTATCTATTGTATTTTTGATATCCTTTTCTTTGATATTTTTTATGTTTACGACCTTTCTTATATCTCTTTTCTTTTCTTTTATCGTCACATCCAAATACAAATCTTCTTTCCGTAAATTCACATATTTCTCTTAATCCTAGTTTCTTATCTTTTTTAATCTTTTGTTTCATTCTATATTCTTCACATTTTTGCATTAGGTATGCTCATAGTACTCTTATTCTTTCTCCTAACGTTTTTTCTCTTGGTTCTAGTTGAGTATATTCTTTTGATACTCCACTATTATATGCACAACAACTACCCAATGCAATCCCACAATGTGGGGTATGGGGAGGGTAGAATGTACACAGACCTTACATATAATACGGTGTTGGTAAATGATCATAATAATGTTGTTGTTATATTAAACCTTCTTGTGGTAAAAATCTTGTTTCATAAAAGAATTTACTAAAACTTATTTTATATTCTGATAGTTTATTAATTTTACAACATTTCATGTTATTTAAATTCATTATTATTTCAGTTTTCTTTCTGCAAATACATTTTCTCGTGCTACTAACCATTTTTCTCCTAAAAATCTCTTTTTAGTACAATATCAAATATCATTAGCATAGATTTTCAGTCTCTTGCATGACTAAATACTTCTCCTCTTAATTGGTATGCTATAGATTCCATCTAATATGCTACTTTTCCAATTAATGTTTTAGATATTAAATTATAAATATAATCTAGGTTATCAGTATGTGTAGAGTTCATTAATGATATATACATTCCAAGATTCCAATCATTTATTCTTCTACCTATTTCTTGTTCATCATAAACATTATCCAAATCTAGAAAGTATCCATTAAAGTTTACACCTTGTCACATTGATCCTATAAATTCTTTAAATTCAGTTTGTTGTCCTACTGGTATATGTTTTGGTAAATTGTTATGTCATCTTGTTATTACTTCTAAATTAGGGTCTATTAATTATTTTTCAGGATAGTCATTAGTATCTTCATTTACTATATCATTTGTCTCTATTTCTGTTTCTATATATTTGTTAAATTCATCTTCTACACCGCTTTCAAGTTCTTCTTCTATAATTGCATTTACATTTTTCAATTTTTCTAAAGCTTCCATTATTTGATTATTTTCTTTTACTAATTCTGAGTTTTCTTCTTTTTCTATTTCTTCTATAAATTTTACTACGTGTATTTCTTGGTTAGTTAACTCATTTTCTGTATTACTATCGTTGTCTGTATCTCTATTAGTTTTTCACTACTAGTAATACTTTCATCATTTGTTTTATATATTTTCCTTGCTTTTTTTTTTCCTTTTAACCTTATCATTTGTTCTTTTAGAATATTTAACTCTTCTTTTAACTCTTCTATTTCTTGTTTATCTTGATTTAATTCCTCTTCCATTTGTTTTAATTCTATTTTTGTTTCTTTTAGCATTTTCTTTGTATCTTTAAATTTATGTTTATATTTTTTATATTCACTCAGTCATTCTTCATTATTATGTGATTTTAATTTTGTATTTTCTTTTTGTAATTCTGATGTTTGTTGTTCCTATTTTTCTAACTTTAGGTGTAAGTATTCAATTTTTTCTGTGTCAGTTAAATATATATTTTCACCTTTTTTATTATTATTGTTATTTGGTGTATTTTTAAAGTCTTTCTTTTTTATTGGTTCAGACTTGTACCTTTCTCTTTCTATTATATCTTTTCCATGATTTTTAAGAAATGTGATTACACTATGTTCTTGATTTCCCATTAAAATTGTCCTTTTTATGTAATATTTCTAGGTTATCTAATATTTTGCCTACTGATTCTGATAAGTTAGGTTTTATTTTACTAATATCTACCATTATAGGTTCTTTACTTCATCTTCATGCATCTATTGGTACTAGTTCTGGTTGTTTAATTGTAGTATCAACTATTTTATCAATTATTTTTTCTTGGCTTGTACTAGATTCATCTTAGTCTCTTACTTGTTTTCCTTTATTTATATGTGCTACCAATATGTTAAGTTGTTCTAGTATTATTTTAAATATTGATACTTCAGATACATTCCATAATTTTGTTAATTCTTCTCTTATTAATTGTTGCATTTATGTTTGATTTTCTCTCATTTCATCCATTATTATTAGGGTATTTTTATTTGTTCTTTTACTATTATTTCGTTCCATATTGCATCAATTTTTCATTAAAGTTACTCAGGATTATTTATTATTTTCTTCCATTCATTTCCCATATCTATCCATATTTTATCAAATTTCTTACATTGTTGTTCTAGTTATTTTATTCATTTTCTAATTTTATTTATTTTGCACTGTATTCTAGGTATTTGAGTTGAGATATTATTTCTTCTGATAAAACTGTTTTTATTATTTTTATTTTTTCTTTTTTCTTTTGTATTTTTTCCTGGATATTCATATCTTATTTATAAATCTTGTTTTTCCTTGATCGTTCACTTCAATTCCTTCATTATTAATTCTATAATCTATCATAGTTAAAAAATCACTTCCTAATAATAGTTCATTAAAACTATCGTATTCTATTACTCCTATATTTATTTTATATTCTAGATCTTGAATTTTGAATTTTAAATTATTACTTTTGATTATTATTAGTTCTCTTTCATTTTCAGGATAGTTACAAGTTTGTGGTTCTATTAGATTACAGTCTTTTTCGTTAATTTTGCTTATATGTATAAAACTTTTAATAGCTCGTGTATTTATTTCAGCTATACAATCAGTTATTATTATACCATTGAATATTAACACTTTAATCCTTAATCTATTGCTGGGTATATTTATTAAGTCTAATGTTCTGGGTTGAATAAATTTTAGGCTAGTTTGTCTTGATATCATTGGTTCTTTTTTAATACTTAATCTAAATCCTTCTATTTGTGGTCTTAATCTTTGTGATGGTGTTAGAGTTCTAGTAGTAAAATCCATATGTATTTCTTCTGGTATAGTTATTTTTGAATTTTCTTTGTGTTCTATTTGTTCTAATATGTCTTGATACATCTTTGGTACTAAAATATTCATTTCAAGTTGTTTCTTTACATGATGATTTTCTGTTAAGGCGTATATCATTTTTGTCTCTATGCTTATTACTTTACTACCTGGTGGCATTTTTATTCCATCTAATTTATAATAGTGTTAAAGCTAATTCTTTATGTTCGTCTTTTAATGAAATACTACAATCTGTTGTACTTGTGAATTTTAATTTTTGATATATTAAATTTCCTTTTATTACGATATTAAAGCATCTTGTAAATTTCCTAGTATTCTATCATCTAGTATGTATATTTGTATGAGTATGTCTATATTTCTCTGAAAATATGCTTTTATAGTAAATTATACTCCTCCAAAGTATATATTTCTGTATTTTTTAGCTTCTTTAGTAGATAATTTTTCTAATTATCTTTTTATTATTTCATCTGTTATAAATTTTACTTTTTGCTCTACCATTTACGTTGGTTGTATCTATTATATTTTGATATTTTTATGCTAAATATCTTACTTCTTTATTTCTTTCAAACCATTTAGTTTTAAATATTTTCTTAGTTGATAATTCTTCTTTTTCATCTTGTATTTTTTGATATATTTCTGGCTTAAAACTTAGTATTTGTATTATTCCTCCTTCATATGCATTCATTTGGTAATATGTTTCATTTGGGTTATCTACTATTTCTTTTCCTTTATCCATTAATTAACATGTTAATATATTTGTACTGTTGTACTATAACATCTTTTTGGTCTTTTATTTATTCATCTCTCCTCTCAATTTCTCTTCTCTCAGTTTCATATTTTCTTCTTCTTTTTGTCTTAATCTTTCATCTTTTAGTGCTATCATATTTCTTTTGTAATAGTATTTTCTTGTTCACATGTTTGTTGGGAATATTCTTGTAAACGTTGATCTCTTTCTTTTTTATAAGATTCATACTTATTCTGCAACTTACTATATGTTGGTTTATATCTCTATTATATGTAAAGGTTTTTTTAGCTATTTTTTGAAGTCCTTCTAATTGATTTTCATCCATAATGACTTGTAGTCATCCATAAATCTGTGTTTATATCTGCTATAAAGTGAGTTTGTATACTTATTTCTCTGTGTAGGCTTAATAGTTCTCTATATGCTCTTATCATATCATTTAGATCTGTGCTTCTCTGTGCTAATTCTTTATCATCTATAATATCTTATAATTTTCTTAATGATAGTATTCTATTTTGATATTCTATTAGTATTTTGTTTTGATTTCTTCTTTCTATTAAGAGAAGTCTTAATTCTTTATATAATCATTTTGTTTTATTTAATCTATTAATTTGTTCAAAAGACGGATGTCTCTTCATGTTAATTTTATTCCTTTTTTAGGCTCTGATACCAATTTATGTGGGGATCTTTTCCTGATCTATTAACCCTAAAGAGGGTATGAATATATATGGTAATATTCAATTTTTAACCTAGTGTTCATAAATCTAAATTCTTACTTTAAATCATGATTTTCGAGATGAATTTTTTTATCAATAATATAATGGTAAAAAGAGGATTAGAAACTTACCCACGTGAAAAATCTTGTAAAACCCCTCCCAAATCACTCCCAACCGAGGTCTCAAGCTCCAACAATAAGGAATGGAATGTCCAAGTTCGAAGAGAGAAAGTAATATAATTTGCCCAACAATTTTTGCAGATGCATCCAAATTCTCGCACCTGCGGGTTCACTTAAAGTCAAATATGGATATTACACATATTATTATAACATACTATATATTTGGCTAGTGGTGCTTATGTATTTTCAATTTCAAAGGTAAAAGCATATATTAGCAGTATTATCAAATATGATGCACATATTTAAAACAATAACAACAATAACGTACTCATTATAATCCCACAAGTGAAGTCTGGGGTGGGTAGAGTGTACACAGACCTTACCCATACCATGAAAGGTAGAGAGGTTGTTTCCGATAGACCTCGGTTCAAAGAAAGCAAACCAAAGCAATCCGCAAAAGTAATAGAAGTAAAGAAGTTAAGACAAAAATACAAAATAAAGTGTGGCAAAACAGTCTGAAAAAACAATAACATATTTAAAATAGTATATCTAATATATTCTGTTTAGTTACATATATTATATTGTATATATACAAATCTTAATTTTTTTAGAATACATATAAATAGAATATATTTTATATTAATAGAATTTTTACATTATACAAAACAGTAAGAATATATAATATAGTTGAAATATATTAAAGGTATATTTTAAAGAAAAATTTATCCATAACACAAACTCCCTAGGTGGCAACCTCATTAAAGGGGAGGATCTTTGAGATGTTATTCCTTTCATAATCTTTAAGATATTTCAGTAAATTTTTATTTATGGAAGAGGGAAAAATTATGGAAGAGAGATTAAAGAGTAACTGTATAAAAAAACATTGATGGAAATTTATTTCTCTTTTTCAAAATTTTATATTTGTTATAAAATTTGCTATTTTTATAATGTTTGAAAAAAAATATGTTATTCTTGTATTTGTTTCATATCAACTGATCTAATGGGTAAAATTTTATTAACATTTTACTTTGGTTTTCTTTTCGTAACCCAGTTGAGAACCAAGCATAGATATAACTTAGTTGTTAATAATTTTATCTGGTTTAGTGGTAAATACTTGTTTCTACTTTACAAATGAAATTGTAATATCAGACCAACTTAAACTCACACTACCAGTTAGTGTTGAGTTAAATTCAGTCTTTTAAGAGTTTTAACGAATAAAGATTTGGAATGACAATTCATTTTCTTAGTTATGTATCCGAGTTTCGCTCGTGTACTTATTTACAAAAATGCTTGCAACTGTTTTAAATTAAACAAACAAATCCAGATTTTGACTTGCACGAACTCAAAATGGTAAAACGGTTTTTAAAATACAAACAAATTTTCAGAACTGGTTTTTAATAACAAATTCCAACAATTTTTGATAAAAAAAGATTTTCAGAATCTTTCAAACTGTTGGGTTTACTGCAGACTTGAATTGAGGCCCAAAACAAACAAGAACCAAATTTCAGTTTGGATTAAGACCCAACGCATATTTCAAAAAACAAAAAATGGGTTTGCCAATTACAAGTTTATAAGCCGTGTAAATTTCTCTTACAAGTGGCCGAAGGCGCAAGACTCACAAAAATGACTTACGAGCGCCTCTTATATCTTTATAGTTGTTAAATGAAAGTCCATTTATTCATTAAGCTTTGGAAGTTGAAATAATTCATTTAATTTCAAGCCTAAAATATTGTATGAATATTCACAAAGATATTTTCAAAGAAATGGCAGATTTTGTAAAAGTAACCAAACTATTGAAGTAATTCACTAAATTATCATTAATAGTTAAGCGATCGTCACCTCCATATATGTTACCCATATATACGTAGTATATTCAAATTTATCATTTAACTGGAAAAATATCCTATCGAAGTCAAAGTCTTAAGTTACCTTAATTTGCAATCTTTCAATCACCTCCATATTGTAAAATAAAAGAAATCAGACTAAAAAATCAACCAAAAAGTCAAACCCAAACCTCCATGTCAAAATCACAACCTTGATATATTTTTTCAATACCAAAGTCCCACAAATTCAATTCTACCATCAATTTTCAAATCCGATAATGAATTGACCATCAATTTCACCATTAGTCCATTTTCAACCAAGGTAAAAAATCTCAACATTTTTATTTCAAATACGTAAATCTAGGCGTTAGAAACAAAGTTAATCAATAATATAACTTAATTCTAAGTGAGAAACACTTGGGGCCGGTTTGGAAAGGCACCCATGTAATTGGAATTGAGTGTAATTGAGTGTAATTATACAGTTTGATGTGTTTGTGTTGGTACTCTATTGTACTTTATAAAGCAGTACGGGAAGTAAATAACTATTACAAGTATTCGAAAGGATTAACAAATATTCAATCTTCAAAAATTGAATCTTGTTGAACATATAGGCCAATCTTCAAAACTGCCACAAGCTTGTTGTGTCTTGAATCTTGATAACCTGAAATCAAGAAACAACTAAATCTGGATGGTTACAACGTTGTGTGTTGAGTCGAGTGATAGCCCTCTGTCCTTAAGACAAGATTGCCCCGTATATATGCTTTTACGTTAGCGGGCAATAGTCTCCCAAGATAAAACAACACTTTAATCTCAACGCTACAAAGCCAATAGGTTGAGCCTGACGAAGAAAACAAATATGAATCGACTTGCTGAAGATATGGAATAGGAAGGAAGAGTTTCTCTTTACTCTTCTCTTTTGTCTCTGTGTATATAGTGTGTCTCTGTTGTGTATATCTTGTGTATATGTGAGGGTTTGGTCACTGTTTTGCTGAATTTCAGTCACCGTTTTGCTGAATTTCAGGCACTGTTTTGCTGAATTTTCAGCCACTATTTTGCTGAATTTCAGCCACTGTATTTCTGTTTTTCTGTTTCTTTTCTTGTGACTGAATTGAGCCAAAGGAGGCTCAATATATAGCATGGAGGAGGGGCTAAACAACTGCCCAAAACATGGCTGTTAATGGCTATTAGGAGGGCATTAAACAGCCAAGTAATGGTTGTAAATGGCCATCAAGAGGGGCTGAATTATGGACATGAAGGAGGGTACATATGAAACTTCAGGGATCAAACTGTACATCTGGCAAAGTTCTCTGGTCCAAAAAGATAATATCAGAAAGTCCCCACAGCCCACGGCCCAACCCGGAACCCGAGCCCGAGCCCGAGCCCGAGACCGGACCGGACGGGACCGGCGGGCGGCGGCAGCGCGTGTGTGGGCTTAGCCTTGAACCCAAGCACATCTAGGTCCTCCCTCCTTTAAACACATGGGATACCCCTTGGGGTCCCAAACCCTTTACCAATTAGAGACTTATATAGAGAGCAATTCTTTCTATTCCCACCGATGTGGTAGATTTGTCACACACCACATTTCTATGCCTCAAACACCTTACTTTATGGACCAATATCTCTTTCATTTCTCAACGAAATTTGATGATTCTTGACCCTACGGTCATCTACTCACTTCGTAGATCATGCATGTGCGAAGAGACAAGGTCTCTAACATGCAGAACACTAGTGTTTAATTCATCAATGATGGGTGGACGCATCTCCCCGCCAAAGGCAAATTTCCAACAGTTTGTCATATCAAGTAATTACATGGTCAGCATGTAATTTGGTGTAATCAGGAAGGGGTAATTACACTCTCCAATTCTCAAGGGGGTTGAAAATTGGGTATAGTTACACCCTGTAATTACAAGGTTACTTTTTAATTTCATTTTCTTTGTAATTTATTTTATCTTTATGTTATTTAATTTCTTTTTATTTTTACATTTTAAATTATTTTTATTTTTGAAAAATATTTTTATTTTTTTAGTTTTGCATTTTCAATTATTTTTATTTTTAAAATATTTTTATACTATTTATCTTTCATTTGCTCTTTCTCATTTTCCAACCTTTATTTCTTGTGATTCCGTGTAATTGCTCGTATTTTTATTAAAAAAATTTCTTATTTTCTTCATTTACCGTAACTACGTTATTTATTCTAGTTTTTGAAATTACACTTCCTAATATTACAAAGAATAAGTCATTAACAAACTTGACATATATCGGGTGATGTTATTAAAGTAGAACTCCATTGTTGAATGAGGTTATAGACTTATAAATAATTTCACTTTCTTTTGAATTATATTTACTTAAGTTATGTTGGAACTTATTTTATGTTATGTTGGAATTTGACATAAAAGTATCATGTTACATTTTAGATCTTTAGGTTATATTTGCGATTTTAATATATTTGCTTTAGTATTATTCATCCATGTCTGAGTCTGACCGTTTCTCTTGCTTTTCTTTGCTTGTGATTATGCTTTGTCTTGAGCCGATGGTCTCCCGAAAATAGTCGCTCTACCTACCAAGGTGGAGGTAAGATCTGCATACACTCTACCCTTTTCAGACCCCACGTTGTGAGATTTCACTAGGTATGTTGTTGTTGCTTTAGTATTATTCACTTGTTGTTTTACATTGTATATTATTCTTTTTCCACTTACAATTGATAGATTATTTTTTGTCAAACATTTGAATAGTGTTATGATATTATATGTATAAATATTAATATTTTTGTCAAACATACAGCCTGTGATGTTCTTACAAAATTTGTGCTTTTAATTCTTATAATTAATTAAATTAAAACATTATTAATTTGAAAATATACTATTACATTACAGTATTATTTATAAATATGTGATTATTGATTAATATATTTTAAAGAAATAATATGTATCTTAAATACCTAATTTAATACATATCATTTATAAAGGCACATATTTGTCAAGAATTAATTTTTATTTTTAAACTAATCTAATTGTGCAATTACACATGTGCAACTAAACAATATGATTGTAATTCACTGTAATTACGTTATGACAAACAAACAGGTCCTCGTAATTACTTTACTATGTAATTACTAGGCTGTATAATTAATATCATGATAATTACACCAATTTTAATTACCAGATGGCTTTCCAAACAGACACTTAATCAATTATTTGAGACGAAAATCCACTTTTGACTTGCTCCAAATTGAGTATCCAACTCCTAAACATGTTTGAAATTTTCAAAAACCCGATCTGAATATTTATATATTACCATGACTCCCTTCTTCGTGACGCGATAGAGACTTGCGATTGCAAAGTGAGATTAGAAGAAGACCCTACGCGAACGTGGAGGACACCATGTGACCATGATAAAAGCCTAACCAACCATTTTCAATGGCGACCACCACCCTCGCGATCGCGAAGGTCAGTTGCTACACTAGAAAAAAGAAATTATTGTACCTCAAGTGTGTTTTTGGCATTCGAAACTCACCCGAAACCTCGAATTCCAATCCAAACATACGTACAAGTTCAAAAATCATCATACAAATCTATTGGAACCCTCAAACCATGAATCTAAGTCCGTTTACTCAAAAAAATGATTTTGATCAACTCTAGCACTTTAGGCCACTAGTTAAAGTTCTAGTGCTCCAAAATGCTCCCGAGACCCTCAGGATCCATGTCACCCATACCCATAAGTCATAAATTACCAAACAAATCTATGAAAAGTCTCAAATAGAGAAACAAGGTTCTAGAACTCAAAATATCGGTTGGGTCATTATATTTCTTCTTAAACTTGAAGAAGTAAAAGCCTCATCTAAATTATATCTCACCGGAACCACCGCTATAGACAATAAAATACCACGAACCACGGTAAAACTCAACAAATCCTTGAACACCATGAAAACACTAGGAAACACCAAAATACGGAATGGTTAGGGAGGCACCTTTACTTATCCGGGCTTGTCATCTCGGTGCATGTACTCACAATTTTGCTGAACCCTTCTACCTTTTAAACAGAACATTCTAAATTCTTTTTTGGCCCGATCATTCTATGTGGCATTTTTTTACACAACTGCGTGTAGTACACGCCTTTAACGCGCGTCAGCCTTCTAAAAAGGTACCATCTTCTTCCTCATTTTTTCATTTGCCATTTTTGAACAAAAAAATTCTTCAAATGTTTCCGATTCTTGTTGGATTTTCCAGATTTGATCATATTTTTGGCAAATCGTGGCAAGATTTGTATGTCCCCAGTGTTGCTCCGACGTTTCACTGTTGAAATAACTGTGTGATACATTACTAGAAAGGATAAACTAAATATTACAACAAACTGGAATCAAGAACGTTACAAACTCCTTGTGATTTGCTGAGTCGAGTGATGACACTCTGTCTTTAAGACAAGATTTATATCCTTTTACGTTGTCGGACAATAGTCTCCCAAGATACAACAACAACTTAACAAATGAGCAAAGGAAACTCAAGTGTTACTCTAAAAGAACTTTGAGTATAGTAAACTTGCTAGAGAGGAAGAAGAAGATTTCAGAAATTTTTTGTAAGTGTTTTATTGGTGTTCAACAATTGAGCCAAATTTCTCAATTTATAGTGTAATGAGATGAACCCTCAACTAGCCAACTAATGGCCTTCAATAGCCATGTAATGACACTTATTGAGGGGTTACATTTAGCCAAATAATGGCTGAATTCATGTGCCAAATAATGGAGATTCAATGCTCCAAAACCAGCCCAAAAGTCAGAACTTTCCATCTTTCCGTCGCAGCATTCTGCCTTCGAAGCACCGTGGCTCTACTGGTTGAACACCTAATTAGCGCCGCGGTGCTCCGGCGCCTTGGCTCCGATGGGGCTGTGCCGCGGCAATTTCCGACTCGTTTCATCTTACACTTTGTACACTTCTTCCTTCGTTTACCAACGTGGAATACTTGTTATTTGGCCAATAACCGTCCATCATTCTATGTCTCAAACCTCTCACTTACGTACCAATATCTCTTTCACTAATGAAATTTGCGATACTTGGCACTACGTGTGCACGTGTGTGGAAACGATATTTCCGACGTGTGGGGCCCTAACTGCTCGAGTCATAAATAATGGGATAAACTTAATTCTACATTAGTAAATTTCCAACAATCCCCTCTTGAAAGAGATTTTGGCGCACTCACAAGGTGCCTATTTCTAGCAATCTTTTAGCGGACAGATGTTGCATATGGATAGGTAGCTTCCGCTTTGAACATTCCATAGTGTAATACCATCGAACTTACTTACTGCTTGGTGAACGTGATGTCTTGAACCGTCAGTGTTTAGTGTAAGTCAAGTCAAAGGTACCAACACAACAACTACCCTTACTCTGTTCTTCGTAATATTTTGTCCGTTGTGGCCGTGGACACATCTTGGATTCTTAAGTGCGTTCATTTGAGGCAGCCTGTCCCCGCACTTAAATAGGTGGTCTCCTATAAGGTATCCTTCTATACCCCACTTTACAAGTGTTAGGAACCATTAAAAGTTTCCCCAAACCTAACCTCAATCGTTGAGGATTATTAAAGGTTTTGGAAACTTAACGTTAACCCACACTGCAGATAGCACTTAACGTCTATCGTGGGAACGGCTTTGGATTAGATGATTTTTTTTACAGAAATCACTATCCAAAGTTCTCATGCTTCCATCGAAGTGCTCAACTGAACCTTTACGGCTTAGTTTTCCCATTGAACCTAATTCGTGGGATCTCCAGTCAGTAAGGTTGGGTTACCACCGTATTGGTCCTTATAGCTTGGGTTTTAAGCTCATTCCCCTAGACAGGCAGAACATCTGATCTTTAGGTAAGCCCTTTGTTAGTGGGTCCGCTATGTTATCCTTTGATTTTATGTAATCAATGGACATTATACCCGTGGTGATCAGCTGCCTAACGATCTTATATCTCCATCGAATATGATAATACTTGCCGTTGTACATAGAATTTCATGCCCTTCCTAGAGCCGACTGACTTTCGCAGTGCATCATTATAGAAGGTACGGGTTTGTCCCAATAAGGGACATCCTCTAAAAAGTCGTGAAGCCACTCAGCTTCTTCTCCTTCTTTGTATAAAGCGATAAACTCCGATTCCATCGTGGATCGGGTGATGCAAGTTTGCTTAGAGGATTTCCAAGACACAGCCCCACCACCAATTATAAATATATACCTACTGGTGGACTTAGTGTTCTTTATATCATATATCCAGTTTGCATCACTGTACCCCTCTAGTACAACTGGATATCTCGAATAATGCAATTCGTAAGTTAGCGTGTATTTCTGGTATCGTAGTACCCGATTCAACGCCTTCCAATGATCATTACTCGGATTATGGGTAAACCTAGCCAACTTGTTGAGTGCATAAGCAATATCAGGCCGGGTGCAGTTTGTTATGTACATCAAACTCCCAATCACATGTATATATTGCTCCTGGCATACAGGTGCACCATGATTTTTATCAAGTTTTTGATTTCTATCCAGTGGTGACTTCATGGGCGAACTGTCAAACATCTCGAACTTTCTCAACACATCCTCGATGTAGTGAGACTGAGATAAGACCAGCCCGTCAAACGACTTAGAGATCTTTATCCCTAAGATGACATCTGTGATACCCATATCCTTCATGTCGAAGCATTGTTTCAACATGTTCTTAGTCTCTAGGATCAAGCTATGACTGCTCCCTATGATCAACATGCCATCTACATACAGGCATATCATGACGAATGAGTCAATGTTACCTTTCGTGTAGACACATTTGTCACACTCGTTAATGGATGAACCCTTCGATAGTAGAGTACTATCAAATTTTTCGTGTCATTGCTTCGGGGCCTATTTCAGCCCGTACAGAGATTTGACAAGTCGATAGACTTTCTTCTCTTGCCCTGCAACCACATACCCCTCGGGTTGTTCCATATAAATTTCTTCTTCCAAATCACCATTTAGAAAGGCTATCTTGACATCCATTTGATGTATCTCAAGGTCACACAACACTGCGATCGCAATAAATACTCATATGGATGTCATCCTAGACACCGGGGAGTACGTGTCAAAATAGTCAAAGCCTTCCTTCTGCCGATAGTCCTTAACTACCAGCCTTGCCTTGTACTTACCTATAGACATATTTTCTTTATACTTTCGTTTGAGTATCCATTTAGAACCCAAAAAACAATTTATTTCCTAGAGAAAGATCAACCAACTCCCAAGTATGGTTATACAGGATGGAGTTTATTTCACTCTCAATAGCTTCTTTCCAGAGTGGTGTCTCTAGAGTTGACAATACTTCAGCAATTATCCTTAGTTCGTGATCAACAATATAAGCTACAAAATCAGGACCGAAGGATTTATCCTTTCTGGCCCTTTTACTTCGCCTTGGTTCCATATCTGGAATCTCCAAGTTTTGAGATATTCAGCCACTTCGAAGTCCACTAGATCTGAACCATCTAGATCCGGGCAGTCAACGACTCCCGGTTCCTGAGAGCTTTGTTCATAACTTCATTTGCGAGAGGTTATGTCTTTTTCCTTTCTAGGAAAAGTATCCTCAAAGAATTGAGCATTCTTTGATTCCATTATTGTACCCCCCGTGGATATCTAGAATAACTTACTTATGCACTAAGAAGCAATAAGCACTACTGTTATTTGCATATCCGATGAAAATGTAATCTACAGTCTTAGGTACAATCTTGACCTGCTTTGGCTTGGGCACTTCGACCTTTGCCAAACAACCCCACACTTTTAAATATTTATAGGTGGGTTTCTTTCCCTTTCATGATTCATATGGAGTTTTGTCCTTACCCTTATGTGGGACTCTATTAAGAATCATATTAGTGGTAAGGACGGCTTCTCCCCACATGTTTTGGGGAAAACCGAAATTGATGAGCAAGGCATTCATCATTTCCTTCAATGTGCAGTTTTTGCGTTCCGCAACACCGTTAGACTGAGGTGAGTATGGAGCCATCATTTGATGAACAATGCCAGATTCGACACAATATTCCTCAAATGGCGCTACGTATTCTCCCCCTCTATCGCCACGAATGGACTTAATCTGCATGCTTAGTTGGTTTTCAACTTCTGTTTTGTAACGTCAGAATGCCTCAAAGGCTTCATCTTTACTTTTCAACAAGTAAAGGTAACAATACCTTGTGCTATCATCAATTAATGTCACAAAGTACTTGTTCCCCCTAGTTTGTACAAACTTCAAATCACATACATCTGTGTGAATAAGTTCTAGAGGAGCGGTATTCCTTTCGACGGATCAAAAGGAATAAAGGAATCTTTGTGAGTTTTGCCTCTACGCACACCTCACACTTATGTTGAGGGTTTACGTCGACAGACGGTAATAACTCCAACTTAACCAACCTTTGGATGAACTTATAGTTAACATGTCCTAATCTATGATGCCATAAATTAGAGGACTCAAGTAAGTAAGAAGAAACTTCAATATTATTGCTTGCACGTATTACAGACATAGCGTTAACTTTGAAGAGGCTTTCACAGACGAATCCTCTTCCCACAAAAGTTCCATTCTTAGTGATTACAATTTTATTGGACTCAAATACTAGCCTAAAACTAGCAATGACCAATAAATAACCTGAAATTAAATTTCTCCTAATCTCAGGGACATGCATCACCTCCTTCAGAGTGAGCTCCTTTCCAGAAGTCATCTTCAGGACTACCTTTCCTACCCCCAACACGTTAAAAGAAGCGTTGTTACCCATGAACAACTTCTTATTTGTAACTGGTGTATATGTGGAGAAGGCATCTCTATTGGAACAGATGTGTCTGGTAGCACCTGTTTCCATCCACCATTTCATGGGATTCTCAACAAGGTTTGCTTCAAGCACCACCGCTGAGAACTCCTCAATCATGTCGTCAAGAAGCGTGTCTTTGACGACGTTAGCATGTGCCTTGCCTTTGGCCTTAGCCTTCTCTTGTTGCTCAGTCTTGAGCTTGCAGCAGTCCTTGATCATGTGACCAGGTTTCCCACAGTGTTGACAGTTCCCCTTGAACTTCTCCGCCGCCTGGGTCTTGCCGTCTTTCTGGAACTTGCACTTCTTGCTTGGGTTCCCATTGGCCTCAGCCAGATTTGCCTTTGCCTCAGCGAGTTATTTACCCCTAGGCAAGGCCTTCTTATTATCTTCCTGAATCTGGAGTTTGATAATAAGTTCCTCAAAGGTCATTTCATTTGTCTTGAGTTTTAAGTAACTTATAAATTCATTCCACGAGGGAGGTAACTTCTCAGTCAGTGATGCAACCAAAAACTGCTCATTTGGTTTCATACCTTCCAAATCCAGGTGATAGAATCATTTGGAATTCCTGGACTAGGGGCATCACAATTTTTCCATCCACCATTTGAAATTTCAGGAATTTCCCAACGATGAATTTCTTCGTACCAGCATCTTGTGCTTTATACTTCTTCTACAACTTTTCCCATAACTCTTTGGCGGTGCCTACGGCGCAATACACCGTGTAGAGTGGGTCTGACAAACAATTCAGAATATAGTTCTTACACATGAAGTCACTATGACTCCAAGCACCAAGAACCATCTTCATGCCATTGACGACATGGATATCTTGGCCCCCTCCAGTCGTTTCATTAGGCTGAGGGTCCACTTCATCTCCAGCTTGTGGAGGATCTTCTGTTAGGAAATGAGTCATTCCCATAACAGTTAGTTAAAACAACATCTTCTACTATCTTTTCTTGAAGTTGGAGCCCATAAACTTCTTTGGGCGTTCATTGTGGAAACCGGAGGGTGGAGGAACAATAACATTCCCTTGAGCAACCTAAAAGGCATTGGATGTGCATTGAGCAATGGAGAAGGTAGAGGGGTTGCCTTGAGTAGCAGCTGCAGCAGAATCAGAAGCGAGTTGTTCTCTTCCATTCATCTTTCTAAGCACTTACAACAATCTTGTCTTAAAATTGTGGGATACAATAATCACAGGAAATGGGAAGTAAGTAAATATTACAAATTGCTAGAAAGGATAAACTAAATATTACAACAAACTGGAATAAAGAACGTTACAAACTCCTTGTGATTTGCTGAGTCGAGTGATGACACTCTGTCTTTAAGACAAGATTGCTCCGTATATATCCTTTTATGTTGTCGGGCAATAGTCTCCCAAGATACAACAACAACTTAACAAATGAACAAAGGAAACTCAAGTGTTACTCTTGAAGAACTTTGAGTATAGTAAACTTGCTAGAGAGGAAGAAGAAGATTTCAGAAAATTTCTGTAAGTATTTTCTTGGTGTTCAACAATTGAGCCAAAGGCCTCAATTTATAGTGTAATGAGATGACTCCTCAACTAGCCAACTAATGACCTTCAATAGCCATGTAATGACACTTATTGAGGGTTACATTCAGCCAAATAATGGCTGAATTCATGTGCCAAATAATGGAGATACAATGCTCCAAAACCAGTCCAAAAGTTAGAACTTTCCATCTTCCCGTCGCAACATTCTACCTCCGAAGCCCGCGGCTCTGCGAATTAGCGCCGCGGCTCCACTGGCTGAACACCTAATTAGCGTCGCGGTGCTCCGGTGCCTCGGCTCCGACGGGGCTGCGCCTCGGCCCTTCGCGGCTCCGCGACGATTTGCAACTCGTTTCATCTTATACTCCGTACACTTCTTCCTTCGTTTACCAATTTGGAATACTTGTCATTTGGCCAATAACCGTCTATCATTCTATGTCTCAAACCTCTCACTTACGTACCAATATCTCTTTCACTAATGAAATCTGTGATACTTGGCACTACGTGTGCACGTGTGTGGAAACGATGTTTCCGACGTGCGGGGCCCCAACTGTTCGAGTTATAAATAATGGGATAAACTTAATTCTATATTAGTAAATTTTCAACAATAACTCCATTAGTAGCCCGTGCTGTCAGGATACTCCATCTTCGAGATCTTCGCTTACATGGCGGTGTTGAAGTTTTTGCAAACCAATTTTCTCATGGTGGTGGCGTTGACGTTTGTGGTGGTCAACAAAATCTTCAAAGATTAATCAATCAACTAACCCTCAATCCCAAATCAATTGGGTAAAAAAAACTTCAAAATAATCAAAACTTATACAACTCCCACAATAGAAAGATCGAAAATTTTCACACCCATTAGCTTTGAAAAGGGAGAGCTCGAGCTAAGCAACAATGGTGAAATCAGGTATAGAGAGAGAAAGTTGAGAAACGCTTAGAGAGAGGAAGCAGTTGGAAACTTCCATTTTCATTAATTGACCCACTGACTTTATATTTGTGTATCTATTATATATACACTGTAATAACATAACTAATCCTCCTAATGAATAACTAATCACCTACTAACAATGTACAACTATCAGTAGCACACTAAGATGTAAATGTACAGCTATTCTAAGCACACCTATTTTCTACAGAAATAATCAATCTACAAAAATGGTATGCGAATCTTGAATTATTAAGATTTTTTTTTTCAATTCAACATCTTTCTCTGTTTTTCCTTTTGGTGTATCGGGAGTAGAAATACTTCTGCTTGTAGCCAGAGAAAGACATGGATTAATTTGTAATTTTTAGAAAAGGTTAGCAAATGGGTTCATGTGTTTCAGTGCACAAAGACTCTGAATCAACCATGAAATTTAGTCTTTTTTTATGTTCCAAAAATGACAATCTTGTAACCCCATCACCTCTCAAAGAAAAACTCACTAATCTTCAACTGAAGTCTCAATCTTCACCGACTCCTGCTGTTAATAGCTTTCATGATTTTGGTAGCTCAATGGCGGCAAAATATTCTCTTGTAGAGTAAAATTCCATCGGAGCTGTTACCAAACATGTTTTAGGGTTAATTTAATTTTTAACATTTCATTTCCTACGTGCCATTTTAAAATAACATGGAAATGACGTGTGCGAGGTTGCATTACATGCATCGTTGACCGGGCCAAAAAAATGGTTTAAAATGGCTATGTTTTAAAGGTTAGAAAGGTTTAGTTGACAAAGTTATAAGTATAGGCATCGGGATGATACGTCCGAACAAATAAAGGGGCCTCCGAGGTCATTTCGTCGCACCAAAACACACTTAATTAAAAGAAATCATAACTTTACAAGTATTGTATCAAATGGACGTTGAGCAAAACTTTGACTAAACTGAGAGAAAGTATAGGAAGAAAGAGTGGATTGAAATCTTCTCAAATACTACGACGATAACATGATAATCTCCAGATTCAAAGGAAAATCAAAGAAGAAAAGGGTAGAAACCCCTAGGAGAAAAGAGAAGGGCTATTAGACAATCCTGTATCTAGCCGGGCTATTAGATAATTCGTTGTTAAATAGAATTAATAATGTTTTTTTCTTATTTAACAACATAAGTTGTTCATCTCTAATTTCTGCCTTTTAAGTTTATTTATATTTTTTGGAAAACTTCCTTCATTTTAAAATGTTTGTATTACTTTTCTTTTTAGTCCATTTCAAAATGTTTGTCTCTTTATTTTTTTTGCAATTCTTTAATTATAATTTTCCACTTATCATGTTTAAAATCACAAGATTAAAAAATATTTTAATATATACTTTTTTTATATAAAATTACAAAATAAAAAAAAAATTCTTAAACTTCATATCAAAAGAAGTAATAGTTTATAAGAATTACTATACATAGCGAGATTTTAGGTTTTATAGCAGAACTCCCAAAAAGAGGTGTAGGTGTACCCCGTATATATTAATTTCTTCTCCCCATCGTCGTTGCCTCTATTTCTCTCTCCATCGCTGGTGTTCCGATTCCTCCTCTTTTCTGGCGAGATTTGTGTGTCAAAAGTCATTAGAGAATGTTATCTTTGTTCCTGTCGGCTACAATTTCAGCAATAATAAAGGCATTCAACGACAAGTATATGAAAAGCCATATCTGTACTCATCGAACTGAATTGAATTGAAAATCGGGAGCTTTTAATTCTCAATGATATGCTTTTGGGGTTCACTTGAAATCGCCACCCAACTCGATATTCGCCAGTACATTTTCTCCACCTCCAGCATGTAGAAGCCCAGTGAATCAGTAAAATGATTTGGGTTAAAGTGATGCGAAGTTGACATTGACTTCTAAGTAGGGGTATGAATTGAGTGTTGCTATGGTTACTCATAGGTAGATCTTGGTGGTCCATTGTCGTTCTTTTTGTTGTGAAGTTGTCAGAGAAATGGGTAAAGCAACAGAGAATTCAGGTCCTTACATTGTTGAGATTGCAGATTATGATGATATTTAAGTGATGTTTTGTGGTGGTTGAGGTAGTTTATGATGAGGATACAAGTGTATCTTATAATATACATGATAAATATACATGGTATATGCCCACGGTTTGGGCTACTAATTTGGTATTGTTTGTTGTAATATTTTAGTGTAAATATTACATTATTAGAATTGTACACTTACCATAATTGTATAGTTAGGTCCAAGTAGAATAAGATTTATGAGTAGAAAAGGAATATGATTATCCTATTATGGAAATTGTAAATTGTATATATACTCTTTCATTAATGAGAATAATCAAGAGATTATTTCTTTCATGGTATCAAGAGTCTAGGTTTATTTTCTCTCCCAAATATTTTCGTCCAAACAACCCGAAATCCGACATCCCTTCCTCTGGTTTCGTGCCCGGAAATTCTTTTTCTTCTCAAATTTCTTCTTTCGAATCCCTATATCACGTCTTGAGTTGCTATTATGCTAAGAACACATTTCACCTTGCCCTTGTTGTTTATAGTATCAAGAATCGCATTCCTATCGTTCTTGAGATAGAAAACGTCCATTATGCGACGTGGAACGAATTATTCAAAGTTCATGCACGCTCGCATCAAGTTCTCCATCATATTAACCCAGCGGCTCCTACGGATACGGAGGTGCCCAGACCCGAGGATGATCCTAAGTTATGGACGACATTTGATGCTACTGTTCTTTAGTGGATTTACTCCACTATTTCTACTGACCTCTTGCAGACGATTATCGAATCAGACGCCATGACGATGGTGGCTTGGAATAGAGTACGTGATATATTCCAAGTTAATCAAAATTCTCGTGATGTTACCTTGGAGCAGGAATTCTCCCGCGTCAACATGGAAGATTTCCCCAACGTTTCAGCATATTGTAAAAGATTGAAGGAGTTGGAAGACCAACTCCGCAACGTTGGTGCGCCAGTCACCAACGACTGTCTTGTCCTTCAGATGGTTGCAGGCCTTTCAGAGGTATATAATGGTGTTGGCACGCTTCTTCGTCAGAGCAGTCCTCTTCCGCAATTTTATCAGGCTAGTTCTATGCTTACACTCGAAGAAGCCGGCTTGGCCAAAAAGGCGGCTACCGGTGCTAGTCCCGTAGTCATGATGACCGAGTCTAATTTTCCTCCATCTGGTTCCAACACCTCGGGCCAAAACCGTAACAACAGTGACGGCAAAAAGGGTCAAAATCAAAAAATTAATGGGAAAAATCACGGCGGCACCACAGGTGGTAGCAGGAATAGTGGCAGTGACGGTGGTGCCCCTCGGGTCAGTCAGCAGCAGCAGTTTTGGGCCCCGCAGTGGCAGTGGGCCAGCTATTTTGGGCTTAACAGTGGCGGGTTTCCAGCTTACTACCCGGGAAATTGGGGACCAAATTTTCAACAGCCCAGACCCAGTTTTCAGGGTCTAGTCTTGGGTTTCAGGCCATCTTATGGGCCGGGGCAGCAGGCTAGCGTGCTTGGGCCTCGGCCCCCGCAGGCCCATCATACAGCGGCCCCCACACCAATCGACATTGAAGCCGTCATGCATACACTTGGATTAAATCCACAAGACCCGAACTGTTATATGGACACCAGAGCCACGACCCACATGACGTCCGACCAAGGTACTCTCTCGTCTTATTCCAATTTGAGTTGCCCTCTGGTATAATTGTTGGTAATGGTAATTCAATTCCAATTCGTGGTTATGGTCATAAAACATTTTCGCCCCCTCATCCACCACTTATCTTGAAAAATACCTTTCATGCCCCCAAATTGATTAAAAATTTAGTGTCTGTCCGAAAATTCACCATTGATAATTCTGTCTATTGAATTTGATCCATTTGGGTTTTCTGTGAAGGATTTCAAGAGGGGAGTCATCTCATGAGGTGTGATAGCATGGGAGATCTTTATCCTATCACGCCAAGTTCTGGTTTCTCGAGTCACGCATTGCCATCAACTTTTGTAGCTCTGGCTCCTTCCTTATGGCTTGCTCGTCTAGGTCATCCAAGGTCATCTATTTTGTCTTCCTTAGATAAAAATAATTTTATTTCTTGTAAGGGTACACGTAGTACTTCGAATTGTCAATCTTGTTCTTTAGGAAAAATTGTTAAGTTGTCATTTGTATACTCTAATTCTTATACTTTAATGCCATTTGATATTATTCATAGTGATCTATGGTCGTCTCATGTTCTTAGTTCTTTGGGTCATCGGTATTATGTTCTCTTTTTGGATGATTATTCTAAATTTTTGTGGACTTTTCCAATAGCGAAAAAATCTCAAGTTTTTTCCATCTTCTTAAAATTTAGAGCATTCATTAGAACCCAATTCGAACGTGAAATAAAAATATCCAATGTGATAATGACAAAGAATATGACAATTGGGTGTTTCGGGAATTTTGTGCAAATAATGGGATCAATTTTCATTTTTCTTGCCCTCATACGTCTTCACAAAATGGGAAAGCCGAACGCAAAATTCATACCATTAATAACATTGTCCGCACTTTATTAAATCATGCTTCCATACCCCCGTCTTTTTGGCACCATGCTCTACAATGGCTATATATCTTCTTAACATTATTCCTTCCAAATGATTGACAAATTCGTCCCCCCTTCAAATTTTATATAATAAGACTCTTTCGTATTCACATCTTAGGGTCTTTGGGTGCTTGTGTTATCCACTTTTTCCGTCCACTACAATTAACAAACTTCAGGCCCGTTCTACCCCGTGTGTGTCATTGGGTTATCCGTCTAATCATCGTGGTTACAAATGTTTTGATTTATCATCTAATAAAATCATCATTAGTTGCCATGTAATTTTTGATGAATCCCAATTTTTGTTTGCTAAGGTTAGTAACCCCGTGCCGAGTTCGTATAATATTTGGGATGATGGTATATCCCCGTATATTATTCACCAGTTTTTGGACATATCTCGCACCCCAAATCCTCCAGCGGGCCCATTGCCTGCTGGTCTTACTAGTCAATCGCAGTCACTTGTCCCCGCCTCATCATCGGCCGGGCCGGTTTCAGCGATTGGGCCGATCTAGCCCAATACCGGAATCGGTCCAGCTTCTCGCATCATCGGCTTCTTCTGCTTACCGTGTTGGGCTAGCAGGCCCACTGCCTGCTGGCCAGTCTATCCCGAGTCCAGAAAATTCCCAAAATTCGCCTAATACCTCATCGAGTCATAGACCGGTCACTCGTAGTTAACAGGGTGTTTTTAAACCAAAAAGGCATTTTAATTTAAATTTTAACGTTTTTAAATCACCCTTACCCTGTAATCATGTGTCTGCGTTAAATGACCAGAATTGGAAAATTGCTATGACCGATGAATATAATGCTCTTATTGATAATAAGACGTGTGAGTTGGTTCCCCGTCCATCTGGTATTAATATTATTCGGTCTATGTGGATTTTTGCTCATAAGGACAATTCAGACGGTTCGTTTGCAAGGCATAAGGCTCGGCTTATGGGTGATGGTAAGACTCAGCAGGTTGGTGTGGATTGTGGTGAGACGTTTAGTCCGGTGGTCTAGTCGGCTACCATTCGCACTGTTCTTAGCTTGGCTCTTTCGAAAGCATGGCTCATTCATCAGTTAGATGTGAATAATGCTTTCTTACATGGTGATCTCAAGGAAACAGTCTATATGCATCAGCCCTTGGGGTTAAGGATCCCAATTATCTTCATCATGTCTTTCTGTTGAAAAAGTCCTTATATAGGCTTAAGCAGTCTCCACGGGCCTGATATAAGAGGTTTCCCGACTATGTTTCGACTATTGGGTTCACTCACAGCAGGTCAGATAATTCCTTGTTCATATATCGTCGTGGTTCTTCCTCGGCTTATATACTATTATATATGGATGATATTATCTTGACTGTCTCTTCCGATACCTTACACCAGTCTATCATGACAATGCTCAATTCTGAGTTTGCTATGAAAAACTTGGGGCCATTGAGTTATTTTTTGGGGATTGTTGTCACTCGTCATTATGCGGTGTGGATTGTTCTTATCACGAGGAAGTATGCACCGAGATCATTGAGATGGCTGGGATGTCATCCTGTAAGTCCACTTCCACTCCGATTGATACTAAATCCAAATTGGGTGCTGCAGCTGGCTCCCCTTACGAGCATCCGACCCGAAATCGCAGTCTTACAGGGGCCCTTCAGTATCTTACGTTCACGAGACCAGATATTACATATGTCGTACAACATGTGTGTTTGTTTATGCATGATCCCAGGGTTGAGCACATGAATGCGCTCAAACGCATTATTCGGTACATCCAGGGGACACTTGACTATGGCTTGCATTTATATCGGTCATCGACGTCTACACTTGTCTCATATACTGATGCTAATTGGGGTGGATGTTCGGACACCAGACGGTCTATGTCTGGCTATTGTATATTTCTTGGTAACAACTTGGTCTCATGGTCTGTGAAACGTCAGTCGACTTTATGCCGCTCCAGTGCAGAGGTCGAGTATCGAGGGGTAGCCAATGTGGTCTCTGAATCATGTTGTTGGTTATGTAATCTGCTTTTTGAGCTTCATTGTCCTATTCAGAAAGCGACTTTGGTTTACTGTGATAATGTTAGTTCCATCTACCTTTCTGGTAATCCGGTTCAGCACCAACGCACTAAATATATCGAGATGGCCATTCACTTTGTTCGTGAAAAGGTCGCTCGTGGACATGTACGCGTCTGCCATGTCCCTTCTAGGTATCAAATTGCAGACATCTTTACAAATGGTCTTCCCTCGGTCCTTTTTGACGATTTTAGGGACAGTCTCAGCGTACGAAGGCCGCCCGCTATGACTGCGGGGGTGTGATAAATATACACGGTATATGCCTACGGTTTGGGCTACTAATTTGGTATTGTTTGTTGTAATATTTTAGTGTAAATATTACATTATTAGAATTGTACACTTACCATAATTGTATAGTTAGTGTCTGAGTAGAATAAGGTTTTAGGAGTAGAATAGGAATAGGATTTTCCTATTATGGAAATTATAAATTGTATATATACTCTTTCATTAATGAGAATAATCAAGGGATTATTTCTTTCAATACAAGTGTCATATAGTGAAATACAAAGTTAATCTCTACCGTCCTGAATATAGAGTCGTCTTTAATAGAAAGCATTGTGTAGGCTTAGCTGAAAATGGATAATATCGCATCATATTAAGAGAATTTTATCCCAACACACAGGTCATGTACCAACCGAGTATGCCAAGCTAATGAAGAGTTTGAAATACACTTTACTATAAAATTGAATTTAAGTTCTATGCACTGATACTATAAAACGTATTTAAATATTCGTGTCACTTAAAATGTCACTGTTGATAAATTTATCTAACAACATTAACTGATAATCTAGAATAAATAATAAGTAATTTTGTATAAAAGATCAAATTACACTGAAATGTAAAGTTCGATCACTACAAGAAATCTGAGTTTTAGTTGGCAATGTCACGTCGCTAGTCACGAGGTCGCCACAAAATCCTATTAAAGTTTGAACAAACGCCAACTATAGTTCCCAGTGAGGTAAATCCCCTTGGATCCAGTGGTTGCCATCATATGCAGTTGTTTAAAGAATCATGACAGACTTGGATTGGAGTTGATTTTCAAGATAGTGAAATAAGTGGTTGGTGTAATAACATATCATATTTGTAAAAAAGTTCCCAGTGAGGTAAATCCCCTTGGATCCAGTGGTTGCCATCATATGCAGTTGTTTAAAGAATCATGACAGACTTGGATTGGAGTTGATTTTCAAGATAGTGAAATAAGTGGTTGGTGTAATAGCATATCATATTTGTAAAACTTCCACGGGTTTATCATGAAACGGAAATGTTTTCATTAACATGGTAATTACCTATCAAACATAATTGTGTTTTATTGACTATATAGCTCTTTCACTATCACATTCGTCTGTTTTAAACTTGTTGATGTGGGTAAGTATTGAAGATAACAATAACATATGCATCCCATTTTTAATTTGATCACATTAATTTGTTGATATGCTTAATTTATTGGGGGAGGAGATATGTGCCCATTACGTGCATGAGCATTTTAAAGGATAGAGAAATTACTCCTATATTTTCATCACCTAACGAATGAAATAAGTCTTCTCTACGCGTTCATAATTTTGAGGGGTAGAAGTCATAACAAAATAACTAAAAGTGTATTTTCTTTAATAGCTTTAGTTTTTTTATGAGAAGGTTACATACTTTAACATGATATTAGAGCATATAGATATCCTAATTAAGTTCACTGTTATCCATTATAAAAAAAAAATCACGTGTTTAGCTCATGAAAACAAATCAAGCCCATGATGAAGGGGCATGTTAAGGACATTAAAAATAATTTAAAATGTACTCTCTAACAGTTTAAGCGTTTAAATGAGAAGATCAGACACTTCTAACATGAAGTGCTCAACCTTGTACTTAAGAGATTTAAAACTACAAAAGGTTTGTGGTGGAATTCTAAGTACTCCTCCATCCTTAACCAGAGGTCTGAGATTCGAGCCCTGGGTATGGAATCGCCTTTAACATAAAGCATTTTACCCCCAAAAGTGGGACTTCACAGCACGAATTCAGATTAATCAGACTTCAAACAGATACCAGATATCGGGTGAAAAACAAAAAAAAAAGATTTAAATTATGGAAGAGAAAAGGTGAATGAAATATTAAAAAGGCCAAGTAAAAATAGAATTAGAAGAAAAGCTAGCTAGAAAAGAAAATTGCATCCCAGAAAATCATCTCATAGATTAGTGGCATAGTGAATTAAGTAAAACTCATTTTAAGAGGGAAAATGTGAGCCGTTTTCCATTTCATTGCATATATATCCGGTACATCGGTCTTGTGAACTTAGACAAACTCGTGAAACTTCGACACGCAGATGCTCTTATATATATAATTTAATGTACCCAACTTTGCTGATAGATTGGACGGTCCCAAAGAGGAAAGATATGTGATTCAGATTGTGAATTCAAGGAACGAAGTCGTGATAATCCACTTAAATATTGCAATCATAATCTAAGGCACGATACATGTGCTTGGCATGAACATTATTAGGTCTTAGAGTTCATTCGGTCTCTATAGGATATGATGAATGATGTTTCTTTCCGGCTAAATGATTCTAATAAAAAACACAGTTAGAGATTGTATTTTAGGATTTAAAGAGGTTGTATTCGATCCGGAGATCTCCTTTAGTGAGTCTAGTATCGCGAACTAGGTTACGAGTGTATAGAATAAAAGGCTAAGTAAATATAAGAATAAACAAGTTAAGCTAGTAAAATGAGTATAGTAAGCTAGATTCAGGATGAACAATAGCAAAGAACAAATGCTTTGTGTAGTATATTGTTGTTCTAGAGAGAGAGATTAGTCACAAATGTAGGCTTAGAGAGAATACAATGTGTCATTCCTTCTCTTCAAAATCTTGCATATATAAGAAAAAATTAGACTATTATGCCCCCCGTGAGCGTGTTGATGTCACTACACCCACGCGCACCGTGGCGCTCTGATCTAGGAGGGATGATGTGATGGGGGTTGTCGGAAGTGGGTGATAGCTGTGTGAAGGCTCGGGCCGTTGGAGTTTACAGATACATCAAACGACTCGGAGGCATTCTCACCCAAAACAGATAGTCCCCCACTTTCCGGGCCCTTAATTTCACAAGTCTGGGAAGTGGAAGTCTGTGTGCCTTTTCAATTTTTTTGCGCAGGAACTGAAATGTCACATCATTTCCCTCTATCAGACGTTTCGTCAAGTGATAATTAAATGCGTTCAGTCGCTCATGCGACGACGCACTTTCAGAGACACTGATTGACGCTTACTGATAGCGCATACTGCTTCATTTTCAAAGGATAATAATTACCCTAGCCGGCTATATAAACCAATGATCCCGATCACTTTTCCTTACTCTAATTCCCATCTACCCCTTTTAAGAAATCACAATTTCTTGTTTCTTCAATCCATATTATCACTGTCTACTTTTTCATCTTCTTCCGCTTCTTCATATGATCTTACCCTCACCAGAATAAGGGAAGAACTTGGTGCCACCACGGTGACTTCTATTCACCGCCATCCATCGCCATCCGGCATTACCTAGGCTATCGACCTAGGTTCATCTGCCTCCGAAATCATCCCCTCTAATTTTAACTTTGAGAGGGATTTTCGCGTGAACCTTCACTATAAGTTTGTGGAGGGAATTACTTCGCTGATCGAGGATTCTACTATCCCTCAAGTCTGCATCGACTATCGATGGCGTCTTGACATAGAGATATTCCCTCCTCCGGCCAATGCCAATATCACTTTGGACATCTCTGGGATGTCCATGATTTACACCTACCATTTTATTATTGGGTTTGGCCTCCCAGTTCACCAGGTCATAGAGGTCTTCTATCTCCGTTATGGCGTATGTTTGGGGGCAACTGGCCCCATAAACTTGGATAATAGTCCGTTGCTTGCAGCACTTGATAGATCTCACCCACCTTCCCTTTAATTTAGACCACCTGATACATCTCTACTCCCCCTGTGTGCTTCACGGGGGAATAATTAACTTGGATTTTTGGGGCTCTAGAGCCCTTATAACTAACGTTGAAGATGATCACGTCAAGGGTTGTATGATTGGTTTTTTATAACCCATGCCAGTCGCCTCCACGATGCCAATTTTGACCCTTTGTCGAAGTAATCCAATAGTGCTCGTAAGTATCTGTACTTTTGTTTCCAAAATTTCTTCTGCTTCTTTCTTGATCATGTTGTTCTTTATTCTTCTAGCGGTCCTTGATTCCCTGCAATCTTTGGTTGGGTGATGGGTCTGCTTCGCGCCTCTTATGGCGCTGAGTGGAACTAGAGAGCCATTTATGTTAGCAGGTGGAAAGGAAAAAGCCATAGTGAGTTTTCTTTCGCTAATTTCGTGTTTCTACTGACTAAGCGTCGATATGCCATTCTAACTTCTTCATCTTTTTTTTCTTGAAGGTCTCCCCGCCCGAAGGGGCTTGGCTAGGAAGTTGCCCTCCTAGGATGAGGCCCGAGCTCGTATTGCTAGGGCCACCACAGAGGCCAAGGAAAGCTGGAAGCGCGTGCTTCCAAACGAAGTTGTGGCATCCACCTCTAGGATCGGCTCACATGTGAGAATGTGTCACCGATTCAATGATTATTGTAGAGAAGAGATGCAAAAGGTAGTCAATGTGGAGGATGATGAAAGAGAAGCCGCAACACCCGAGGGTGCACGTATCCCTTCTACTAAAGTCGTTAGGGAGTCAGGAGTTAGTGAAGGAATACGTGGGTGCTGGCCCTTCGGTTCTGTCCCATCCTACTATTTGTTCTGACCTTGGTTTGGAAGCCTCCCAGGCCCACCTTGCGGGCATCTTTATTCGGTATCCCGAGTCTTTTTTCCTCATACCATCTATCTTTAGAGTGAGCGCATGAGCTAAGTTTATTCCATCTTATCTTCTTTCAGGGAAATTCTATTGTCTCCTCCACCATTGAACTTTTAAAAAACATGCCCTCGTCTTCTCAGGATGTGAAGAGGTTGATAGAGAAAAACCGAGCATAGAGATCTCTTGGAATGAAGGACCACCCTAGAGGGTTGGTGGGAAGAGGCCAAAAAAGCTTTGGCAAGTCGGTAGGAGACTTTTTGACCATGACCCAGGCTCGACAATTGATAGATGAGAGGTTGGTCTAGGCCGATCTTGATCGTGATGCTGCTCTGGCATGAGTGCAAGCGCTTGAGGCTTCCCGTGACCGACTTCAAGCCCAGAATCAACGCCTTATGCTTTGCCGGGAGGTTGACTGACAAAAGGCTATCTTGCTTCAGGACTATGGTGTCCTCAAGACCTAGTTCGAGGTCTTGCAAGGCATGGATAAGGGGAAGATTGATGTCTCCTCGGTCCTTATAGATGCAAAGGAGGATTTGGGAGCAGTTGAGGCAGACATGGATAAATTACGTGAACAGACGCCTCCCTTTTCGGATGCTTCTACTGGTCCTCTGGTGGCGAGGATGCTACCCCCGACTTAGCTTTGTATGTATAGAGCCTCTGGTCATTGGTTTGGAGGCCTTCCAAGGGTCTATTCTTGCGGTGATGATCAGCAGTAATGCCGGTGGCTGGTGTTGACACCTAATTTTTATCCTCCATAAATTTTAGTTAATCATTTTGGAGTTCCCGAGTCACAGACGGGGTTTATCATTTCATTTGAAAAAATATCGCTTGGTATAGATATTGTATATTATATCCTAATTTTACACATTTTGGTCATTAATTATGGTTTTAGAAATTTTAACCGACAATTATAAATGTAATTGTCTTAAAGAATTTTCAAAATTGAAGGATTAATAATTCCACTCCGTCAAATTCAGAAAATTATTTAATTAAATACAATAAAGGAATTACACCTTAATTTTAAATCACGTTTTAAATTAAAAGAGACTTTGCTTGATTTAATCATAATTAGTATCAAATTTAGGCTTAAACAAAGCTTTTATTCTAATTAGGTCATTTGCAAAATTATTCGATTATTTTCTAATTTAAAGTGTGACCACATTTGCAAATGTGACCACAATAGATTAGTTAGATTTTAAAATATTTTGGGCCTCATATCTCGTGTTAAACGAATGAGCCCAATGCCTAAAGATCAAAGGCTCAGCCTAAGCCCACCAGATGAAGCGTAAAGGGGCAACAACTCTTCACTCTTTGAAGGTTACGATTGGGAACCCTAGCTGCCGCTCTGTTGCCTTTTTCCATTTTTGGTGAGGTACAGAGATCGTACAATGCTCTTCTTCATTGGTTGCTTCGTCAAAAAGGGTAAGGGAATTAAATGCCCACCCCTTTCTCACACAAGTACGCCACCAGACCTCCCATACCTAGGTGAGGTCACCCCTCCATTGTACTATGCTTTTGCTGCTAGCATTTATTGCTCTTGTTCGATTTAATTTTTGAATTCCTCATTTTTATTCATTGAGAATCGGATTCAAGAGAAAATTCCCCCCAAATTTGAGTTCTCCCACACCGATTGATAGAGGTTTGCTAGGGTTTCATATCTCCCTATAAATACAAACCTATTCCCATAGTTCTAAGGGTCCGAAACTCGATTCTTAGCTTTTACATTGATTAAGAGTTGAGTATAGTTAAATTTTGAGCAATTAGGCTTAAGTTGGGACTCAAGCCCTTTGGCGGAACCCAGAGGTAGTTTAATTACTAGTTCATTATTGAAACTTTTTTTTTTGTGTGTGTTTGTGAGTTTGAGATCGTCGGGGGTGAAGAACAAGCTCAACTTCAACCCTTAGGCTGTCTCCACACAAGGAAATTTCTTCCCCTTTTAAATTTCCTATTTAATTAGTCTAGTATAACTAGTATTGTGTGTTTATATGTTTGTTAAGCATGCTTAATTACCACTTGAGCCTATTTGATTAATATATGAGCATGTCTAGGAAAATTAGGTGTTGTTTACATTAATTAGGATTGTTATGTAAGCATGTTAAGTATTGTTATGTTAAATAAGTATGATTAGCTAGATTATGATTGTTTAAAACCATTAGATTAGCTATTAACATGTGTTTGCCTAAGCCAGTTGTTGTTTGAACTTCTTAGGTCAATATTAAGGATGTTTTAGGTTAAATTATGTGTTATTTATGTTCATTAGATCATGAATTAGTAATTTTGGTTAGAAGCGGTTCACCAGCCACTACATCTGTAGATCCCACCAAATCATTAGGTAAGATAATTGTTGATACTTGTCATCATGGCTGTTGTGTTTCTTAAGTTGATGTTCAGCATGTTTGATTAGTTATATCCATTGTTTAAATGTATTGGGATAATTATTTGTGTGTTGAGTGTTCTTTATACTAGATCAAAGTAGTTTAATCATGTGTACATCTCTGAAGTCATAAAACCTGTGATCAAGTTAATCATAATCTAGTATAGCATGTCTAGTTAGCTTCATTCTCTATTTAATGGTTTCTTATATGTGTTTAGGCAAATAGAAGCCAAACCTGTTAGTTTAAGGATGGTTATGTGCACATACAAGTCATCTGGTTAGTATAATATTTAGTTTGAGGTTTACTTAATCATGTGTAATCAGTTTTAGGTAGTCAACATGTTGGTATGGTTTGATTCTAGTAAAATATGAGTTGGTTAAGTTAAATGGAGTTCAGAACAATGTCAATCTAAAATTGGTTTAGTAGATAGGCTATATGATTATATGTTCCATTTCGGTTAGTATTCGTGCTTCTTAGGTTCATATAAGGTATGTATGATGGAATTGCTAACATGATTAGGTCATATTGTCCTATAAGAGTCTAAAAGATGAAGATAAGCATAAATGACACTGTGTTCATATCCTGTATTATGTATTACATGCTTAGTATGCCAGTTTAAGTTTTTTTTTGGAAAACATGTCTTTGTTTAAACTAGTTCCAAGGTAAACAAATGATAGTCTAAAAGCTTGTTTAGTAATATAGATTGCCTAGCTGATTGCTATGTCATTCATCCCATTTGAAGTTTATTTAAGTGAAGGATAGGCTGTTTAAGATTATTCAATGCTTGCATAATGTGAGTGTTGGTTACTGAAGGTCATGTCTAGTTGATACATAGGGTGAATACTTATGTTGTGTCAATTCAGTTTCTTTCTAGGTTTAAAATAACTTGACATGTTGAGAGTTTAGCTCAGTTTGTGTGTTTTATCCTAAGGAGGCCAAGACTACATTATGTTTTATGTAAACAGAACCTAATTGTATAGCTTAAGTGTACTAGTCATTTCTCCCTACATTCAACATGTCTCCAGTAGCCTTTTAAGAAGTCCAGTATGCATCTATTCATAATCTTATCCTTTCTTCATGCACACGACTCTACATCTAGTTCAGTTTGGGATAACTTGCTTTTCTTGCTTCTATTTGGATTGGTTGCCTAATCTGATATAGTTAAAATCTCATTCAAGATATGTTAGCACTGGACTGTGGTTTTTTCTGGGATGAGTTTAGTTAGTACATAGGGATATATAGCCATGACATACTATGACTAAACCTCTTCTTTAAATTTATTTCTTGTGTTCTTGTCTTAAAGGAAAATGCTAGGGTATACCTATGATATACAAGTTATATACAGTCCCAAATATGTTAATATTTCTAGTAGATGAAGTATGTATACATGTATATCACCCATTGCTCTCATACACATGATCTGTCTGGGCTTGGCCCATTTATGTGTTTCTATGTTTTTTTTCATACTGCTATGTCTTTGGGCTTGGCCCACTGCTTACTTCTGCCCTTCTCTATTTGCTGACTAATTTTTGAGCCCATCTACTCTATCTTGTTTTATTTATTCTAATTTATAGGTTGATTAGTTTAATTAGTTTTTAATTGCATTAGATAATTGTAGATACTCTCTAACTTACACCTTTGTTTTCCCGCTGCATCACCACAAGATGGGCCCTTACTGGTGCCATCACTTCTATTCAGACGAGTCATGCATCTCACATTCATGCCGAATGGGCCGAGACCCAATCACATTTGTTCTGGCCGAGATAAAAAGTGCAAGGGAAGCTATATATTTGTTGTAATAAATATACTTATGATAATATTGGAACTTATTTATGATTGGGATCTAGGATAGGTAAACGATGTGTGTATCGTTTAGTTTATATCACCAAAGTAATTTTGAGTGTTGTTTAAACCTAAAAAATAGGAATAAAAGGACTGGTTGATTAAAATAATGAGCTGTTTTGGTTACTTAAAAATAGGAAATGGAAAACTAATTTTTGACTAAGTTTCAAATTGATTTTGGAGTCAAAAAAATTTGGACTTTAGATCTTAAATTCTGAATTTGAAATGAACTGATGTCAAAAGGATTCAAAATTGGGCCTGAGTGATTTTAAAACAAAAGTGGGCTGTTAAACCAAATTTGGACCTAGAGATAAGTATTTTTAAAGTCACCGGGCTGAGCCCAATAGGATAAATGATTTGGACAAATAAAAGTCTATCTTGGACTTGAGTTAAATTAAGGATTTTGGAGTAAATATATGGTTGACTTGGGCAATATAGCATGCTATGAACAAAAGAAAATCATTTTGCTATCCCTTTTCAAAAACTCATAATTATATTTTTAAATGTTATTATACTACTTTTGAAACCTGAAAAGATTTTGGATAAAAGATGCAAGTGTAAAATAATCAAAAAAGTTGGACTAAATGTGGAATTCTACTCAAATTCGCGTTTGAGTGTTCTTAGTCCGAAAACTAAATTGATTAAACATCTCATGCATACTATTTTTCGCAGAGGATTTTAGCTCTTTGTTTAAATAAAACCTTGAGTTTCTTGAATACATGAAATGACAAATTATTTTGCGGATTTTAAATCTTAAGCAACCTAATCATTTTCTAAAGCATGTTATAGAACCCGTAGGTCAACCATATTCTATGAATCCTTAATACCGGGGTGCTAACACCTTCCCCGGGGGATCACGAGAACCCTTACCTTGACTCTGGTTCAGACAGGATTTTTTAAAGGAATTTGAATAAACCCTTTCACACTAGCTTTCCTAACTTACCTATAAATTAGGTGGCGACTCTAAAACACCTTATCCAATTTAGAGCACCATCTAAATTCTTAGTAGCTCTTTATGCGCTAACCCCTATAAAAAAACAAACCGTAATAGATGGCGACTCTACTGGGGAATAAACCTAGGTTCTATCCATAAGGGTTCCGATACAACTTATTTTTTGAATAATGATATCAATTGCTTATGTGCTTAAATATCGCAATTATAACTATCATTCATGCATTCATCTTCCGCCAAATGACATGCACACACACTTACATCTGTGCACAAAAGTGATAATGCGAATTTCGCACTCACCCTCTAGTATAAAAACAAATATATTTCTTTGGAACACGTTGAAGACGGAGTTGGTACGCGGTCGTTCCAACAGTCGACAATAGTTCACTCTGGGTTGTCCACTCGGGTGCCTAAGTCATTTTCTAAACCACTCTAGTACAACTAGGACAGAGTGAAGCCAAATCCCTTGAATTAGCGCATAATGACTTAGATAGGTTCGGGTATCCCAGACCTACCTAGACCTGACAAGTTGACTCCCTCATGTTCTAACGGTCTCCGACTCGAAGGCACTGCATCCAACTACTTGCTATGAGGAAGCATTTATGTGCCTTATGTGATGAACCATTGCTCCTGGGAGGGGGGACCTAACTGTGCTTTATTTTCAAGATGCCTCCCAATTTGAAATTTGATATGGCTATAAAATTACCCAAGATGTTGAAAATCTGGTGGTCATGGCTAAGTGCCGCACAACAAAAGGAAGTAACGGACTGTCTATGACACCTTCCCTCCCCTATGACTATGAAAGGTAACCCTGACCTCTTAGAAGTCCTTACCGAGTATTGGGACAATGAAAGAATGGTCTTTAGGTTTCGAGATTTTGAGATAACCCCGACCATAGAAGAGATCTAAGACTGCATAGACAGTGTAAGTACCTGTATGAGGCGGAGAAAGAAACCCGACCACAACCTTCTAGCCTCATAAACCAACTCCTGGTGAGATTCTGAAGATGTTATCCCTAGCTAGTGCCAATTGGATATTTGGCCCGACCATAGCTTTTATGGATCTCCATACCCGGTTTGGGTCTACCTAGAGCTATGTAGAGCATTCTATAGAATTCCATTATTTTGCCTTTTGGGAAGCTACCCTACCACTGGCCTTCGCCATATGCCTTCTAGGAACCATGGTATTTTCAAAAGACCGTTACCAAGACATATATATCGGGGTCATATTTGTCGCCCATGCTATCTTTAATGGAATAACCACCAACTGGTTAACCAAATAATATAACCTTGTCCCAGTTATCCTGACCGACATTTACCGAGCCTTAGGTGTATACTGAAACCTACATGGGTACTTCCAAGGTTGCAACCTCATAGTCCAATGGTGGATTATTAAGCACCTCCAAAAAATCGAGGTTCCATCATACTGAGATCCTGCACGTAGAGAAGATGACCTTCTAGTCACTTACCTAAACTTCGGGACCCAATCGAAAGAGGGGAGGACTCTCAGCTTTTCTAGGCTCCAAGAGGATAGTATCCAATGGAGGTTTCCGAACTTCTACTCCGAGACCATATCCGTGAGAGGCCGAAAATTCCTTTTTCGACCACTTATGGCGATCCGAGGAATCTAACTATATGCACCTCTTAGGATCCTACGACAGTTCGGAAGGGAACAAGTAATCCCCCAAATAGAGAATATGAGGGAATATGTGATGGACTATAAGGGTGACAAGATTAGAGGAGTTGTCGATATCATCCGAGAGCGGAATGGCCAAATCAGGTGGGATCCAGAGTCTTTAGTCGATGACCCTCTTCACCCAGGTCGTAATGAAGACTATGTATATTGGCTGAGAGCAGATTTACAAGGTACCCTGGCATTGGATCCCGACCTCTATAAGTCCATACATGATCGGGATTCAAAGGCCGAGATCAGAGCCCGCCACATTAAAAAACAGGCAGATAATTGAGATGCCCGATACCAAGAGAAAATATAGCATGACTAGATTATCATAGCTAGCTTGACCAAAGAGGTAGATTTCACAAACGAGTGTCTTGAGGATTTAAAAGCTCATATAAAGGAAGTTATGGGCGATGCCGCACCGATGACCCGCATAGAGAGGAGTCGATGGGTTGGTTCAGTTCTGATGTCTACTCATCTCTGGATTCAGGCCACCTTTCGAAAGAGCCAAGAAAGCTCAGACTGACGGAGCTTCTTCATCAACCACTGTGGGATTTTTTTTTCTGATTTTACTGTTTTATTCATGTTTTGTAACCCCATTGGGGAAGATATTATTTTTAATAAAATGATTATGGGGGAAATGATTTGATTAACATTTGATACACTTATGATTCAAACAATTAGAAAGCCCTGGAGTAAAAAGGTATAGGAACGCGAATATTATAAATGTTTATATGCTTCAGTGATATAAACTGCTTATATGTTCTCTAATGTTCCGTCTTGAACTCTTGATTGGTCCCACATTGCGGACACCTACTCAAAAGAAAAACAAAAGAAAATACCAAAAGTTGACTAAATTAACCCCCTTTTAAGGTTGATTTGCTACCTATGGAGACTCTAGAAATTCAAAGCACCACATCGCCACTCATTGACCTGGTCAGTGACGAAGAGACCGAAGAGTTGCTTCAGGACAAGTTCCATAAAATAGATGCGAATTTTGAGTTCGCAAGAGCCAAGTTGAAGGAAGTTGACAACTAAACCGATTTGGTAAATATCAAAATAAAAGAAGTACACGAGATCTTGTAGTTTGTGGATAAGTTGACTAAAAGGTCTCCCGAAGAAAAATCACAATGCCAAATCCTCCCCGAAAAAGTCCAAACTATGATGGACGACTATGTCCCTATGACTCACCTACCAAAAGATGACCCAATATTATATGGGGAAGAAAGTGGTAAGCATGACAGAGTTACCACAATCATCAACGGATCAGCGAATCAACATGGGATGCCATAAGGGCCCTCCCGTAGATCATCTCCGATGTGGTGGGGCCCTCAAAGCCCATGGATCCTATTTCAGAGTCGCACCAAGAGAAGTGAGAAACACCGAGGTCTATGACGGGATGAAAGTTGTCGGACTGGCACACACTAGCCCTAAGGTCCTTCCAACTTGTGCACCTCTTTTTGCTCACAAAAAGTACATGTACCACAGAAGCCAGCTTGATCACGACACTGATGAATATGTGGCCTCCAAGAAAAGAGCCATTAAACTGATTGAGAAGAAAGTCATCCGCAACCTGTGGGAACGTTACTCTCTACTAGTCCATGACTCTATTATGCTTGGCGAAGGAATCACCATAAACACACAACTCTGGCGCTATGGTTTCACTGCCTATGAGGATTCGTATGTCTATATATTCTCGGTATTGTGCCACACCGGTAAGGTTTAGCCTCTTAAAACTACCTACAAACTCTTCCCAAGCACTTCGAGGATGAAGATATGCTTGTATCATTCAGGAGCTCCCGGACATGACATTGAAGAATGTGAAGACTTCAAGTTCAAGTTGGAGCATTTGGTTAATACCGGTCAGATCTGGTCCGTCATACAAGGCTTTTTTTAGAAAAGCCACTAGAAAATTCATGGTCGTAAGGACGATGACCCGCCATGGCTTCAGGGAGAAGCCATATTTTGGGTAGTGTAGGCTTCCCTTTTATAAGCTTTCAATTAAAGGTATCCCCCTCCTATTTTTTGTAAACGAAACCACGTTCGACCTGATGTTCTGAGAAGGGATATGTGGGAAGCCCATATTGGGCATGGTCAGGGTAAAAACTAAGATTCGGGTAGAAGAAATTAGGATATGATTTCAATGTAACCTAAACTACGGCAGGGCCTAACTTTCCGAGGAGGGACACATAGGCAGTCTGTATAAAACTCGGCCCCTATATTATATAAATTAGAATTGCCCCCTATTTATACAACAATTTCGGGTTCAATGACGACGTGGTGGCAAATCAACCACTAGCCTTCAAACAAAAATTGGCCAAATAACCAAAATACCTCGGAATGGAAAAATCAATCAAGAGTTATCGAACACATGAATATATGTGCCTTTTTTGCAACTTATATGTGATATATTGTATTATGACTTCCAACTAACATACTAACGTCATTTTCTTTTGAGTTGTTTTTCTTCTTAACGAAAAAGGTCGATTCGTTGCGATAAACTGGCATACTTCATTAGATATAAAGCTGCGGCAGCATCCCTAAACCAAGACAACCAAGAAAACATGACTAGTACTCCCGAGGATACTCGCAACAAGAATGTTATGATTGAGGACGTAATTCCTCAAGATCTCCAGAATGCCTCACACACTGAGGACGTAATCACTTTGTTGTTCAAGCAGGTCGCGTACCTCCAAGACCAGGTCGCAAGAAAGAAAGCCATCAATACTTCTAGAGAAACGACTGTTGCTGAGGCAAGAAGGCCTCCACCACCCTTTCCATCTCTAAGTTTGCATGTGCCCGAACACTTTCCAAATGCCCATATTAGGGCCTCTTACCAAATACCACCTCCACTAAATTCCACCCACATAGCTGGGATCTCTCAATTTGTGCCCACCTTTTGAGGCGCCACCAGCTTACGCTAATCCTAGCATTCACTAAAACCCTACTACCTGTACTACTCCCAGAGCTGCAGGCACTCCCAAAAGTTGCCCTACTCATCCTAATGTAGCCTTCCATAACCTAATCACTCCTATTGACTCCTCGCCAGAATTGGATCACTACAAACAGATAGAAAGAGCTTAGAGGTCCAAGAAGGACCGAAGAGAGAGAAATGGAATAGGAAATGATGGATCTGTTCGAGAAAGGTAACAAATGCTCCCGTAAAGTGACAGGATTGAGATACGATGACCTATGCATGCATCCAGATTTGGACATGTAGGAGGGCGTGAAAGTGCCCAAATTTGAACCCTTCAACGGCACGGGAAACTCCAAAGCATAGCTGAAAGCTTACTACGACCAGCTGGTCGGTGCGAAAGAAAATGAGGCATTGTTAATATGGCTCTTCAGCTGAAGCCTCACATGTGAAGCATTTTAGTGGTTCACAGTGCAAGATACCAGTCGCTGTCATAAGAAGAAATGACTAAATCCTTCATGGCTATATTCAACTTCAATGTGGAAAATGTGCATGACCGCTACTCTTTGGAGAAAATCTGCCAAAAATTGACAGAGACCTACCGAGAGTATGTAAGTAGGTGAAGGGCCGAAGTCACTAGAGTACATCCTACAATGAGCGAGGAAGAACTAGTTTTGGCATTCATCCGATATCAAGATTTGGATTGTTATGACAGAATGTTAGCTATAATCGGGAGGTCATTTTCCGATTTGGTCAAAATGGGGGAGACTATAGAAGATGGTCTCAAAGTAGGAAAAATCATCAACATCGTGAACAAAACTGGCGCATCAAGCTCTGCTGGAGCTGCCAAGAAGAAAAATGAGAATGTGGCAACCGTCTCTCACACCCGAGCCCGAGGAATCGTAGAAGAGAAAGACCACATTTATCCTTTGATGTATACCAATCTCCTCATTCTAGAAACTATCTACCATTACCCTATAGCTCTGTGCTGGTATATTACGCACAATCGAACTACCAAGCTCCACCAACAAATTACCAAACATCTACACCTATCTACCAAAATCCATTCTAAATTACCATAACCCTGCACCCGCGCATCAAGCGCCTTAAAACCAGCAAAATCACTGTAATCAGTCGCCTCCGAATGCATACGACCTGCCACATCTGAATATTGAGAAGAATTATCCTCGGATATTCACCCTGCTTCTAGAAATGTGAACCAGTCTATTTGCCAAATTAAATATCGCCGGTCTTATCAAAGTCGTGCCGCTAAAGTTTGCCAATCCTGAGAGTCATTTTTACCGACCTAATCAAACTTGTTCTTACTATTTCAGGGGGAATGGGCATTCAATAGAAGACTGCATCAATCTGAAGCACCAGTTGTAAAATATGGTTGATAAGTCAGAGCTCATTCTAGAGGCCGCAGCGCTGAATGTGAATACAAATCCCCTTCTGAATCATGGTTCCACTCACATACATATGATTGAAAAGGAATAGGATTGGGTGGCGTGCCAACCATTGGCACAAGAGGTATCGAAATCCTGGAGCACACAATCATCTCCCTCACGCTTCAAGAAAACCCTATCTTTAAGATACTGATCTCGTCCCCAAAGAAGTTGTTCATCATTCAAGTACCCCAAGTAGTCATCCCAGCTCTGAAAAAGGAAGTTGCAGTCGTGGCTCAAGGTATGACAAGATCAGGGAGATGCTACACTCCCGAAGAAGCGGTGCAAGAAGCACCCCGCAAAGAAACCAATTTAAGAAGGACCATCACTGATGAAGAGGCTAAGGACTTTTGGCACCAGATTAAACCAAAATATTACTCCATTGTGGAACACCTTAGAAAAACCGACCAGAATCTCAGTGATGTCATTACTGTTGAGTTCTATGCAACATTGTTTGGCCCTAATGAAGGCGTTAGATGAGGTCCACATCCCGACAGGGACTAGTAGTGAAAGATTGGCCGACATAGGCCATGTCATCAGGTCACATCATATTTCATTCACTGCCGATGAGTTTCCACGAGAGGCAATAACTCATAAAAAAGCTTTCTACATCACCATCAAGTGTCAAAGAAAGATTATCTCATGAGTACTTATCGATAATGGGGTCGGACTCAATATATGTCCCGTGTCAATATTGAAGCAATTGGGCTATGATGTTGGCCAGAGTCACACCAATATGAGAGAATTTTGATGGGACACAACATGACCCCACGGGTGAGGTGGACCTCAACATCCAAATAGGGCGCACCAAATTCAACACAGAATTTCAAGTAACGGATATCAGTACCAACTATAATCTCCTATGGGGAGACCATAGATACATATGGTCGGAGCTGTGCCATCTTCTCTACACCAATCAATGAAATTTATCTGGGAAGATCACTAGGTCGTAATCTATGTAGCGGGAAGTATCCACAACTATCTCGACAACTCTGTGCCTATAATAGAAACAGTCCAAATGGATACGGACTTCTATGTACTTGAACTTATGGGATCCGCCCACCGAGGGGATGATGAATACATTCTAATGCCACCAACCTACAAGATTGTCTCCATAATTATGCTCTAGAATAGGTTTGAGCCTGGTAAAGACCCAGGATGAGAGCTCCAAGGCATTCGAGAGCTAGTGACACTTTTAGAAAATGAGTATCGCTTCGGCCTCGGGTACATACCAAGTTCAGCAGAATCCTCTGAGGCTGCAAAGAAAAAGAGAGGATCTCCAAAGATGAGAAAGTCATTCCCAGATTTGTACTAGTCATTTCCAGTCCACACACCCACACATAATGGTGGGGACCCAAAAGAAGGTTTGGGGATGTTGTTCCAAGAGGAGGAGTGTGCTGCTATACTAGAGGAATGCTTTGAAGCACCCACAATTTGCGATGCTAATCTAAATGAGCAGTTGTCCAACTGGACCTCTACCCCACTTTTTGCTCCTCGGTAGAGAGAGAATTTTTAAATATGTTTTCCAAAATTGGTGAAGATCGGCTTGAGGCTTGAGACTTTACCATTTATGTATTTAACTTTCCACATGTTGTTAAAAAAATGGAAATGACCCGATGATTAATCCGAGTCAGGACCACAGTTTGTACTTTTGTCAAAAGTTAATGAAAAGCCTCAGCTTATGCAAAAAACAATCTTTATATATATATATATATATATATATATGAACATGTTTTTACACACTAATGATGCTTTGCCTTATTTTAAGTAATAATGTAAAAATAACTCATAATGTCATAACATGTCGTGAGACAAGCAAGTCAAGTGACACAGAATATGAGGAGTATGATGAAGAAATAACATTACCTGAAGACCTCATGGATGAGAAAGATCAGTATGAGAATAGGCAGACGCCTAATTTGGATGAGACAGAAGTATCTAACCTCGGAGATGGGAAAACAGTTAAGGAAACAAGGATAAGTACGTATTTGAACACTCCTAGAAAAAAAGAACTAATTAACCTGTTAAGAGAGTACATCGACGTATTCATGTGGTCATACGCGGATATGTCCAGGTTGAGCACATATGTCGTAGCTCACAAGCTACCTATTAATGAGGGATTCACTTCGATTAAGCAGAGGATTTGACAATTCAAGCTTGATCTCAGCATAAGAATAAAGGATGAGGTCGAGAAACAGATAAAGTCGGGGGTGGTACAAGTAGCTCCATACCCTACGTGGTTGGCCAACATCGTTCCAGTATAAAAAAAAGGATAGAAAAATCAGGATCTGTGTGGACTACAGAAATATTAGTCGAGCTAGTCCTAAAGATAATTTTCCACTTCCAAACATCCACATCCTCATCGATAATTGTACAAAGCATGAATTGCAGTCATTCATTGATTGTTTCGTCGGTTATCATCAAATTCTGATGAGCGAAGAAGATGGTCAGAAAATGACATTCATCACTCTATGGACAGTATTCCACAACATGATGTATAAGGAAATCGAGGTCTATGTGGATGACATCATAATCAAGTCGCGAGAAGGCTCCGACCATATCATACACTTGCAAAAATTCTTCAATAGACTCCGCAAGTTTAATCTGAAATTGCATCTGGTCTAATGCGTGTTTGGAGTACCTGCCGGGATTTTTCTAGGGATCATAGTTAATCACAGGGGCATAGAGCTAGACCCTACAATGATTAAGGTCATTCAAGAGCTTCCACCACCAGTTACCAAGAAAGATGTAATGAGCATTCTGTGAAGGTTGAATTATATCGGGTGCTTCATAGCGCGATCCACAATAATCGTGGAGCCCATCCTCAAGCTACTAAAAATGATGTGCCCACTAAATGGACGGATGAGTGTTAGAAAGCCTTAGACACCATTAAGAGATACCTTTCCAATCCACAAGTTCTAGTTCCTCCCAGGCCAGGGAGCCCACTATTATTGTACTTGTCCATGTTAGAAAACACATTTGTATGCATGTTGGCTCAGCATGTTGCAATAGGAAAGAAAGAACGCTCTATCTACTACCTCAATAAGAAGTTCACCGCATGTGAGTGAAGGTATACTCTGGTAGAAAAGACATGTTGTACACTACATAGATAGCATAGAAGCTGAGACATTACATGTCAGTATACACTACTCACCTGATATCCAAGATGGATCCATAGCCCATGCCTATAGGGAAACTGGCCAAATGACAAATGCTTCTGAGTGAATTCGACATCAAATACACAGTCAAGAAAGATGTCAAGGGGCAGGCATTAGCTAATTTGCTAGTAGAAAGTCTGGTCAATGAAGAATTGACATTGTTAAGGACATATTTCCTGGACGAGGAAGTAATGGCAATCGAAGAAGAAGCAGTCGAATAATACTCAGGATGGAGAATGTTTTTTATGGTGTAGTCAACAACAAAGGTTTGGGAATAAGTGTTGTTTTGGTTTCAGAAATAGGTCAATATTACTTGATGGCAGCCAAGCTCAACTTCCAGTGCACAAACAACATGACAGAATAGGAAGAATGCATCTTAGGTCTTTGTATGGCCATGGACATGGATATACAGGAACTTCTGGTAATCAGAGACTCAGACTTGCTAATTCACTAGGTCCGAGGAGAATGGGCCATCAAAAATGAAAAGATCCTACCATATGTCAACTTGGCACAAAGATTGTGCAATAGATTTAAAAAGATCAAACTCAGGCATACGCCAACCACTCAGAATGAATTTTACGATGTTGCAACTATAACATCCATGATTTAGCACCCTGAGAGAAGTCACATTGACCCGCTAGAGATCAGCATCAAGGAAGAACATTCCTACTGTTCCCATGTGGAAGCGGAACTCGATGGTAAAGCGTGGTATGTCGATATAAGCATATATCTTGAAAAATGAAAGTATGCCGAAACCACAACAGTCATCCAAAAGAAGACCATCATAAGAATGGTCAATGGTTTCTTTTTTAACAATAGAGTACTCTACAGGAAGATGCCCGATCTAGGGTTACTCCGATGTGTTGATGCCGCCGAGGCCGCAAAGCTACTCGAAGAGGTACACACTGGAACTTACGGACCTCATATGAATGGGTTCGTCCTGGCCAAGAAGATTTTAAGGGCAGGCTACTACTAGATAACAATGGAAACTGATTGTAGCCGATTCGTACAAAGATGCCACCAATGCCAAATTCATAGAAATCAAAATATCTTTACCCCGGTATCAAACGATGTAATTCCAGTTGAAAGGTTGGGGTCTTCATTCTAAGAGTCAGGTGATGTAATTTTAGTCAAAATGTTGAGGTCTTTATCCCAGTGTCGAATGATGTAATTCTAGTCGAAAGGTTACTGTATTTATTCCAAGAGTCAGGTGATGTAATTCTAGTCAAAAGGTTGCGGTCTTTACCCAGTATTGAATGATGTAATTCTAGTCAAAAGGTTGCGGTCTTCATTCCAAGAGTCATGTGATGTAATTCCAGTCAAAATGCTATGGTCTTCACCCCAGTGTCGAATGATGTAATTCTAGTTGAAAGGTTGCAGTCTTCATTCCAAGAATCAGGTGATATAATTCCAGTCGAAGGGCTACGGTCTTTACCCCAATGTCGAATGATGTAATTCCAATCAAAAGGTTGCGATCTTCATTCCAAGAGTCATGTGATGTTCTAGTTGAAGGGTTGCGGTCTTCACCCCGGTGTCGAATGATTTAATTCCAGTTGAAAGGTTACGGTCTTCATTCAAGAGTCAGGTGATGTAATTCCAGTCGAAGGGTTGTGGTCTTTACCCCCAGAGTCGAATGATGTAATTCCAGTTGAAAGGTTGCAGTCTTCATTCAAAAAGTCAGGTGATGTTTTTCTAGTTAAAAAGATGCGTTCTTCATTCTAAGATTCAGGTGATATAATTCAGTTGAAAGGTTGCGATCTTCACCCCACCCCCAAGTCCGAATGATGTACTTCTGGCCGAAAGCCGTAGTCATTGTTTCCCTAAAATCAAACTACAAGACCAAAAACATCTACCAAGGAGATCCAGACAATGTCGCATATGACACCCACTCAAACAAACACTCCCCAGTAAGTCAACAAGAGAAAAAACGGTGTCACAAGTGGCATCCGCTCAACAAAATTCAAACAGAACTAGATGGTGTTGAAGGAGGGGCCCTCTCAAAGGAATTCACCTAAGAGGGTATAGTAAAATAAAGTCGCGCAGGTATGAAAAATATAAAACTAATAACCAACACGCAGGTCTCAACATAAGGAAATAGGTCAAAGCTACCAGAGGTGGAAAGCACGAAGAACAGTTCCCTATATGTGGAGGAAACGTGGAACTTGTTCTTAGGCAGTCGGTCGAAAATACGTGTCAACACGAGTCAATCTCTATGCACATAAGCTTGGACATCACTCCGTATTGACCTCGCTCGCAAATCACGAAGTTTTATTTTTAAAACACGTAATCAGTTGGGCATATACCGGAAGGGTCAAAGGGATTCCTACATAAGGGGGTACCCTTTTGGGCCATCGAGTCAAATTACAAGTGACCTGATTCTCGAAACCTTGGATATGTAGGCCACTCAATCTTCGAGGATTGGTCACATTCCAACAAAATCATTTCGAAACTTCCCAATCTGATATTTTTGTTTTATCCGCTTTTAGCAGTTTAACTGAGTTGAACTACAAGTGGCCTGAATTTTCATACAACCTGTGAGATATGAAGGAAACTCATAAACCAATGTCCGGCCACACTTTTTGAAAAATTGCATAAAAATGAGAAGTAATTTCTTATTGGTTGGCAAAAAACTAGGTTAGTCAAAATTCACTGCTCAAGAATGGTCTAGCCATCCCCGAAAAACAAAGGGGCAGTTGTAGACACCTAATTTTTACCCTCCAATAATTTTATTTAATCATTCGGAGTTCCCAAGTCACAGACAAAGTGAAATATACTTTTCACAAGGCAAATATGATTTTACATAATTACTCCAAGAGCATTTTGTCATTTCATTTGACAAAATATCGCTTGATATCTATATATATTGTATATCATGTCCTAATTTTACACATATTGGTCATTAATTATGATTTTTGAAATTTTTAACCGACAATTATAAATGTAATCGTGTTAAAGAATTTTCAAAATTGAAGGATTAATTATTATGCTCCGTCAAATTCAGGAAATTGTTTAATCAAATACAATAAGGGAATTACACCTCAATTTTAAATCATGTTTTAAATTAAAAAGAGACATTGCATGATTTAAATTTCTATAATCCTAGTCAAATTTAGGCTTAAAATGAATCTTTTATTCTAATTAGGTTATTTGCGAAATTATTCGGCGATTTTCTACTTTAAATTGTGACCACATTTTTAAAATGTGTCGACAATAGATTAATTAGCTTTTAAAATATTTTGGGCCTCATATCCCGTGTTAAACGACTGAACCCAAGGCCAAAATGATAAAGGCTCAGCCCAAGCCCACCAGATGAATCGTAAAGGAGAAACAACCCTTCACCCATTCAAGGTTATGATTGGGAACCCTAGCTGCCGCTCTCTTGCCTTTTGCCATTTTTGGTGAGGCATAGAGCTTGTACAATGCTCCTACCTATTCGTTGATTGCTTTGTCAAAAAAAGGTAAGGATATTAAATTGCCGCCCCTTTCTCACACCAGTACGCCACCAAACCCCCATACCTATGTGAGGTCTTCCCTCCTTTGTACTATGATTTTGCTTCCAACATTTATTACTCTTGTCCGAATTGATTTTTGAATTCCTTATTTCTATTTGTTGAAAATCAGATTGGAGGGAAATTCCCCCCTAAATTTGAGTTCTCCCACACTGATTGAGAGAGGTATGCTAGGGTTTCATGTCTCCCTATAACTATAGACCTATTCCCATAGTTCTAAGGGTCCAAAACTCGATTCTTAAATTTTACATTTATTAAGAGCCGAATCTAGTTAAATTTTGAGCAATTAGGCTTAAGTTGGGATCCAAGCCCTTTGGCGGAACCCAGAGCTAGTTTAATTGATCGTTCACTATTGAAACCTTTTTTTCATTTTGTGTGTTTGTGAGTTTGAGATCGTTGGGGGGGGGGGGAATAACAAGCTCAACCGACCCTTCGCTTCCTCCACATAAGGTAATTCCTTCCCCTTTGAAATTTTCTATTTAATTAGTCTATTATAACTAGTATTTTATGTTTATATATTTTTTAAGCATGTTTAATTACTGTTTGATCCTGTTTGATTGAAATATGAGCATGTCTAGTAAGATTAGATGTTGTTTACATTCATTAGATAATTGTAGATGCTCTCTCGATTGGCACCTTTGTTTTACCCTTGCTTGTTTTCCTACTTCATCACCACGAGATGGGCCCTTACTGGTCACATCACTTCTATTCAGATGAGTCATGCATCTCACATTCATGCCGAATGGACCGAGACCCAATCACACCTATTCTGGCCGAGATAAAAAGTGCAAGGGAAGCTAATATTTGCATAAAGGTCTAACTATGGGTAAAAATAGCCAACTGGTGGGCTTAGGTAGGCCTACCAAATTAAACTCAACCTCTTTCAAATTCATATTTGTATTATGTATATATATATATATATATATATATATATTTGTTGTAATAAATATACTTATGATAATATTGGAACTTATTGGGATCTAGGATAGGTAAACGATGTGTATATCATTTTGTTTAGATAATCCAAGTAATTTTGAGTGTTTTTTAAACCTAAAAACGTGAATAAAAGGACTGGTTGGTTAAAATAATGAGTTGTTTCAGTTACTTAAAATCAGGAAATGGAAAACTATTTTTTACTCAGTTTCAAACAGATTTTGGACTCAAAAGAATATGGACTTTAGATTTTAAATTCTGAATTTGAAATGGACTGATATCAAAAGCACCCAGAATTGGGCTTGAGTGAATTTAAAAAGAAAAATGGGTTGTTAAACCGAATTTGGACCTAGAGATAAGTATTTTTTTAAGTCATAGTCTGGGCTGAGCCTAATAGGATAAATGATTTGGACAGAGGCCAGGATCTGAAAGAGAGGATTCAGTTTCTGAAATTCCAAGTGACATAATTCATCCTTCAGAAGCTAAAGTTGAATGATCGAAGTCTTATTTAGGTTAAGTCGAAGTCTATCTTGGACTTGAGTTAAATTAAGGATTTTGGAGTATATATATGGTTTACTTGGGCAATATAGCATGCTAAGAACAAAAGATTCTAAAAAGCAAGAATCAACTGGTTTAGTGTAAGGATGTCCAAGGCGCCGGGTCGGCCCGTTCCAATCCCAGCCCCGACCCGACCCCGGACCCCGCCCCGATCCCCCTAAAAAAATTAGTTTTTAATGGTGTCGGGACTCGAAACCGGGACGGGATCTGGGCTCGTCCCGCCCGGGCCCGTCCCGCTTCGACGCGCCCTGACCCTGTCCCGACCCCATCCCGATCCCCCTTCAACTTCGATTACACGTCGGCTTTTGGTACCTTCGTTCCTTCTTTAAATTATTATTGTTACTTTATTTTAATTATCACACTTAATTTCATTATTTTAAATTATTTATTTGCATAATTAAAATGGAATGAATTAGACGTATGATTAAGGGTAAGGGTAAGGGTGCTTCTTCTAGTAGGGGTAATAAGGGCAAGGGTACTTCTCATTTTGCTATCGCTTTTCAAAAACTCATACTTGTCTTTTTAAATGGAATTATACCACTTTTAAAACCTGAAAAGATTTTGGATAAAAGATGGAAGTGTAAAATAATCAAAATAGTTGGACTAAATGTGGAGTTCTACTCAAATTCACATTTGAGTGTTCTTAGTCCGAAAACTAAGTTGATTAAACATCTCATGCATACTATTTTTGGCGGAGGATTTTAACTTTTTGTTTAAATAAAACCTTGAGTTTCTTGAATACATGAAATGACAAATTATTTTGCAAATTTTAAACCTTAAGCAACTTAATCATTTTCAAAAGCATGCTATAGAACCCGTAGGTCAACTGTATTTATGGATCCTTGATACCGGGGTGCTAAGACCTTCCCTGGGAATCACCAGAACCCTTACCTTGACTCTGGTTTAAATAGGATTTTTCAAAGAAATTTGAATAAACATTTCCACACTGATTTTCCTAATTTACCTAAAAATTAGATGGCAACTCTAAAACACCTTATCCAATTTAGTGCACCATCCAAATTCTTAGTAGCTCTTTATGCGCTAACTCGAATAAAAAAATGAACCGTAACAACTGGTGTTAGTTCTTTCATTAGAGAACTCTTGATGGGCTCGTGTGTCTTTTAATGAATGATTCAGTGATGGTCCTGCGTGCTCGATGATAAATGATTTTTGTTACTGTATTGGCATGTGCGCCATTTGGTGGTTGATGGATACTTTCGGGTCTTTGTGCCATTTGTTGTTTTAGTTTTTAGCCTTTGTGCTTTATTTTGCTGGATCTTTGGGACGTACGCCCCCTTTAGTGTAAAATAAATGTTCTTGTATGAGTGTTTCATGGTGCTTTAGTGTAAATGATAATTACTAGTTTGCCTTTCTTTTATCTTTGTCACGCTTTGATATATGTTTTGTTTTTTGCAACAATTGTGATCATATAATGATTTGTTGGCTTTTTAATATCACTTAACCATTGAGGTCTGATCGTTGCGCCCGTCTACCAGAACTATGATAATATTTGAGTGTTTGTTATTTAAGCCAAGGTTTGACGAATGGTGCACGCTCATGTAATTTTTGTATTTTGTGTTTGAGGTCATCTTGCCTCGACCCAATTAGGGAATGTCACGTTCGGGAATGCTAGCACAAAATTGGGAGTTAAGACATCCAATTTTGAAATAAATGAAGATACTCTATTTTCGATTCTGATAGGGAAGACGTCTCAACCCATGTAAAGGAACAAAGGTTCAAAGAACCTGCATGTGTGGAGGCTCTGTGGCTGATTCGTGTTGTTTGAAGTGATTTTACGGGGCCGTATGGATTTCGAGTTCGGTTTTTCCTAGAACATTTTTTTCAATGTACAACTCAGTCAGAGAATGAATTCATTCTTTTAAGATTATGATGGATGATTTATCTTGTACATACATGATCCGTTTTTGGGGCTTTCACAATATTTACAAAATAGAAACCAGGCGAGTGCAACGACTGCCAATAGTCCCAGTTTGGGAAAGTCCATCCTCGAAGGGATCTCGCCTCTTGAATATGTAGATCTATCCTCTCCCCTGGAACTCGAGTGTGAGGCCACAAGGAGTCGAGTTTCGGGATGTGATACGCTAAGCCTGACGTGCTTTTGAATTGTTACCTCATTAAGAACCTTGCTAGGAAAATCCAATTGGGACAAAACCTCAGCCAAGGAAAAGTGCAATGTGTATCCATCCCTTCTGGCAGGATTCAGATTTCATGGGCAATCCCTATAAAGGAAAGAGACAATAAACTGAAAATAAATGTTATTTGAAGACAAAATATACTTACCTCATTTCAAAGGTAGACTCGTCTTTGATCTGGTAGGATTATTTTCCCGCAATTCATGTTATCTGATATGGTCCTTCCCATTTTGCTTGTAGTTTATCCGCATTCGGATCCCTCATTGCAAGAGTAAATTTTTGGAGGAAATAGTCCCCGATTTTAAGATGGCTCAGATTTATCTTCTTGTTAAAGTACCTCTCTACTATTTGCTTCTGTGCAGCCAAATGTATGAAATCCAACTCTCTGTGCTCCTCCAATAACTCTAATCCTACCGTCATAGCCTCCTTATTAGATTCTTCAGTGGCTTGGGTGTATCGTAAGTTAGGTTCCCCCACTTCCACGGTTATCAGGGCCTCGACTCCGTAGACTAGGGAGAAAGTGGTTTCCCCGGTGCTTAATTTGGTTGTAGTCTTGTAAGCCCACAACACCCCTGACAACTCTTTTGACCACTTTCCTTTTGATCTTTCAAATCTCTTCTTGATGATTTGGATGATGGTTTTTTTAGTCGACTCAACTTGTCTATTTGCGCAAGGGTGATAAGGTGACGATGTGACCCTTTTGATGTTCAACCCCTCCAAGAATTTGGTAACTTTCTTTCTCACGAACTGCAGACCATTGTCGCAAGTGATCTCTTTTCGTATCCCGAACCGGCAAACAATGTGGTCCAAAATGAAGTCTATCATCTACTTCTTCCAAACTTTTTATATGTTTTAGCTTCAACCCATTTGAGAAATAGTTTGTCAGGATTAACAATAATCTTACCATTCCCACAACTACCAATAATGGCCCCACGATGTCCATTCCCCATTTTATAATGGCTACGGGACCACCACCGAGTGAAGTGGCTCGATGGGTTGATGTATCATAGGGGAGTGATGTTGACACTTTTCCCAATTTCGAATATAGGCTTTGGAATCTTCTTCTATCCTAGACCAGTAGTACCCAACCCTTATTATCTTCTTTACTAATGAGTCATATCCGGAATGATTTCCACAATTTCCCTCATGTACCTCTTTCATCACGTACTCGGCTTCCGTTGGTCCTAAGTATTTATCCAAGGGCCCAAGGTAGGATCTTCTGTACAATTATCCCTCGTGCATGCAGTATCTATCCGCCTTGGTTCTTAAAGCCCGAGCCTCCTTACTATCTTCTGAAAGAGTTTTTGTCTGTAGATAATTGATGATATCAATCTCATATCAGGCTAGTAGAATTTAATTTGTGTAGGCCAGGATCTAGGACCGAGCATAGGATATGTACTATGGATTCTGATTCTCCCTTAGTTGCAGCGGACGAGAGCCTAGGTTAGCTATGGCGTCAACTTCAAAGTTCATTTCTCGAGGGATCAGCACCACTTTCCACTTGCTGAACTAGATCAGCAAGGTGGTGTCTTTGCTTAAGTATTCTTGCATTCAATTGTCTTTGGCCTCGTATTTGCCAATATTTTATTGACAATCGGTTGTGAATCACTTTTTATATTGATAATTTTGGCCCCGAGCCCTCGAGCTAATCTAATCCTACAATACATTTAATGTATTGCCTAATTGTAGCCCCTGATAGTGCAATCAGGACAATCCCCAGCCCGATACCCTTCATGCTTGTGGCACCGTCCGTATATAGTACCCATTCCCCGGATGAAATTTCGGTTTCCCCAACCACCTCTGAATGAGCACGGGGCATCATACTCGGACTATAATCAGCCACGAAGTCAGCCAAGGCCTGAGACTTGATAGCAGTCCAGGGTCATTATGTAGTGTCATACCCGTAAATTTCAATCGACCAGCTTGCCAGCCTACCTGAAAGTTTGGGTTTGTGCAAGATATTCCTTAAAGGGAAAGTGGTGACTATACATATGGTGTGACATCAAAAGTACGACCTCAGCTTACGAGACGCAACTACCAGTGCCAAAACCAATTTTTCAAGGTGAGAGTAGTGGGATTCAGCCTCGGTTAAAGCCTTGCTAATATAATAGACAGAATATTGCATACCATTTTCCGCTCGGACGAGTACAACACTTACAGCTTCGGATACAGTAAGATAAATCCATAAGAGTTATTATTTATCTGGCTTCGCGAGTAGGGTGGCTTTGTCAGATATATTTTCAGATTCTTCAATGCTTGTGGCATTCCGGGGTCCATTAGAAGTCTTTCTTTTTCTTTAGAAGCCATAAGAATTTCTGACATCGCTCAAACAACCTAGTTATGAAACTCCTGAGCGCAATTATTCTCCTAGTAAAACGTTGCACTTCTCGAGCATTGGTGAGTACATTTGGTATTTGCTCGATTGCCCTGATATGATCCGGGTTGGCCTCAGTGCCTCTGTTTGATACTATGAATCCTAAGAATTTTCCTGATCCGACTCCGAAAGCGCATTTCTCCGGATTCAGCTTGAGGTTATACACATGGAGAATCTCAAATACTTCATACAAATGTATAATATGTTCCTCTGTTTCCATGGACTTAACAATTATATCATCTAAGTAAATCTTCACACTTCGAGCCAACTGATATTTGAACATCCGCTAGGTTAGCTGGTGGAAGGTGGTCCCAACAGTTTTTAAGATAAATGGCATGACATTATAACAGTAAGTCTCGTGTTCCATTATGAATGAAATGTTTTCCTGGTTCAATAGGTCTAACTGTATTTGGTCAAATCCTGTGGAGACATCTAGGAAGTTGAGTAACTCGTGCCCGGCCACTGCGTCGACAACATGATCCAGGCGGGACACGGGGTACGAGCTCCTCAAGCATGCTTTGTTTAAATCTAAGAACATTTTGAAAGTATCAGGTTTCTTAGGAAGTACCACTATGTTTGCCAGCCAGTTTGGGTATTTTTCCTCTCAAACCGCTCTTGTCTTGACGAGTTGGGTCACCTCCCTTTTGACAAATTGGTTGCGTCCTGCCGAAACTGGTCATCTTTTTATTTAACGGGCTGACACTCTGGATTGACGCTCAGTCAGTTCATGGCCAATTCTGGATAGAGGTATTTTGTCGATACCATTTTTGCTCAATTTTTAGATTAACCCCAGAATTAGATGCCTATGATTGCTCACTGTCATTTTCGACCGGCTCTCATTTTCCAGTGATCAAGGTGATATCTGCTTGATTGAGCTCATTATCCCCCTGTATTTTAGTTGTTCCCCAAGGCAGTGGGAATTTCATGACCTGATGAAAGGTAGATTGGACCGCCTTCATGGCGTGTAGCCAAGGACTCCCAATCACCAAATTATAAGGTATTCCTTCTTCGATGACGTTGAGCAGGGCCTTCAGCGAGACTTCTTTTATGTGGGTGACCAATTCAATTAGCCATCGGGTTATTTTGCTGGATAGGTTAAAACTAGTCAAGACCTTTATTACCGGGACCATCTACCCTGTCAACTGCATCTCCTTGATTACACGGAGTTACACAACATTCACAGCACTACCTGGGTCAACAAGCGCATGTTTAATGTTAAATTGAAATATTTGGATAGAAATTACAAGAGCATCGGCATACGGGATCTCGATGCTTTCCCTTCCACTTTGCTAAATGTGATAGGGTTTTCAAGCTCATCCCTTATCCTTTTTCTGGACGGAGGTGGCTCCTCATGCTGCTGCATCTGAGACACTGCCTTGACTATTTTTCATTCGACGATCATGTTAATCGCTCCTTGTTGCGATGGGCATTCCCATGAAGTCTCAATCCTTTTTTCTATAGCATATTTAGATCGACTACTAAAGAATTCCTTTAAATGCCCCCTTCTTAGCATGTCTTCTACCTCACATCTTAAGTTCTTACAATCCTCCGTTGAGCAACCCAGGATCCGGTGGAACTCACACCAGAGCTCTACGTCTGCACCTTGTTTGTTTGGGTTGGACTGAATTGCTACAGGGAACCAGACTTCCCTCATGATTTTCATCATCATGACTAGATCCATGACCTCTACGTTAAAGTTGTAGGAGGACACGCTTGGCAGCCCCAAGTCCTTCATGGAATTTTTCTACGGCATCTCTCTTTCTCTCCTAGGTTGACCCTGATCATACCTCGACTTATTCAGTCGACCTTCTTGTATGGATGCTGGTCAAGTTGAATAAGGTTCATACCAACCTCTATGGTCTTTTTGTCTATATGGGTAAATGTTTCGAGATTTTCCCTACTGTCCTCCTCCGACTTCCATCTGGCGTTGGCCCAATAATCATCCTCTATCCTCATATTGGCGGTGCATCTGTTATTCATTTTGTTCCACGACTTGGCTAGGAACTACCTCAAACTTTTCTTTATCTTCTTTGATGCTCCGAACTATAGACATTCAGGCCGTCAGTAAATGTTGCGACAACCCAATCCTCAGAGATTGCTGGTAATAGCATTCTCTCCCATTGAAAATGTTCCACGAAGCTGCAAATCAACTCATTTTTCCTCTACTTCATTGTGAAGATGTCCTCTTAATGAGTTTCGACCTTCTGGGCCCCATAATGGGCTTTTAGGAATGCATCTGCAAGAGCAACAAAAGAATCTATAGAATTTTCAAGTAAGAGAATATACCAAGAAAGTGCTCCGTTTGTGAGCGTTTGGTTAAATTTCTTCAGCATGACAGATTTGATTTGATGTTGCTGCAAGTCATGCCTAGTGACCGCAGCCTCAAAGGTCACTATTGTTACACCCCATAACTTTTTTCGTACAATCAAACATACAGTTAGATAATTTGAGTTCTGGTAATCCGAGACCATTTCCAAGGGTCACATATGACTTATATAATTTTCTAAGAGGTATACGGAAGGTTGGAATTCAATTGAATTAAAGGAATAACATCTCAGCAACGATTAGGTGATACGCTAAGCAATCCACCCCACGAAAGCTGATCCTCCTCGCGGATAGGGAAGTAGATTAAACCCACATTTCCTCACCTCACTGCCACCATCTACGGTGGCATATGCAGCTGCAGATAGTGATCTGTGGCGCAAAACCAGCCGCAGATGAGAGGCGGTGAAGAGGCCTATTTAATGCTTAAGTCGAGCCAGCCCTCTCTTCATTTCATTTTTTACCTAGGCAGCTCCAAGTTACTCAAAAATACTATCCAAAGGCCCCTTTATCAATGAAGAACATTTTCTTAAGGATTTGAAGTGATTTCCCCCTTGAATGATCAATATCACTTCGTAGTCTTCTCTAGTTGATGTTGGAAGCTAAGGATCTCTTTGAGTTTGATGGAAGACTTGATATAGAGTGTGTTCTTGCTGCTTAAAGTAAGTCTCTACTAATCTTATATGTCTCCTAGATCATACTTGTTTAGCTAGTGGAATTGATAAAGATAACACATGAGAATTGAGCTAAACTCTATGAAGAAGGTGTGTTGTGTGTGTTTTGCCTTGATTGAGTTCTTCAGATGATTATAGCTATAAGTTGAAGGATATGGGGTTAGAGGTTATATAATATGGATGGTATGAAATTGTTGTTGTTGTTATTGAAAGAAAAGTGATGGCATATTAATAGCCTTGTACACCATAGTTGAGAAACACGCCTTTTAGGTGCTCGTTGAATTGTCCGAATGGATCAATTTTTAGTTGGTTGATATTATTTTGATCCAAACCCTCTATATTGCATAGATGATCACTCGAACAGTGTTCGAGGGTTTGAGAGGCATTGGTAACTAAGAGAGGCAGGTATGTAAGGCTATTCTCTTCTTTCATAAGCATGACATCCAAAGTATTTATCATTTTCAGAAAGAAACGCCAAAGAATAATTCTATTCACATGTTGATCATCCCTTGTCGGGAGTAGTTCCATTGCTTTTATTGCATCCCATGTTATTGTTGATTGTCCGATTGAAACCATACTTCCTCTTGATGGAGTCTCTCAAGTCAAAGTCATATATATCAAAAAATTATCATTGAAAAGAAAAAGAAAAGATCGAACCAAAGTTAAGAGCTAAAAGCCATGGTTACCTTCGAAGTCGAGTCCTATTCATGATTTGTTATCCTCCATTGAACATACATTTGTTCTCTCTATTGAGTTGTGTGTATTTTGTTTGTCTCTTAACATCATAGACCTCTAAAAATGAGGATTTTAAAGAATTAGTCATCAAGTCGACCAAGAGTCGTTTCAAAGAAAAATCAAAGAGTTTATATGTTTCAAAGAGACCAAGAGTCATTGTTATCACAGTACAGTACCGACACCACCGAACCTATGTCAATGGGAAGTTTTATATATATATATATTATTCACACCACCATTGTGACCAGTCGGTGGAAAGTTGTACAATAAAGTATACACATCACGTCACGCTATAGTCGGACGGGTAGGCACTTATATGTGCATCCATACATACACCTCAGAATATACCTGAGGGAAGTGACATATTACACCTCAGGTTATAATACGGGGGCAAATTACCAACCATAGTTGCTATACCATGAGTTCAGTAGAGTTTCAGAGTTTCACTAATCGCCTGATGTGGCATACAGGTTATCAAAGTATCAGATTGCTTTTATGATTTTCTTCACAACTCATCTCTTCATATTGCTTTTATGCTTCTCTTTACAGCTTACATTTTCATATTGTTATTCATGCTTTACGTACCAGTACAGATCATTCAAACTGATGTCCCATTTGCCAGGGGCACTGCATGTCATGTCGCAGATTCAGATAGAGGTGCGGATGATGTCCTATAAATTCATGTTGTTATGGCCTTGTTGGTCACAATTTCTATTCAGTTTACATGTAACATTGTAGAGTGGTATGCTCGGGCCAGTCCTGCATTGGGTTCCAGCCACACACCCCGATTTGGGGTATGACAAACTCGATATCAGAGCAGGACAGTCTTAGATAGTCTGTAAGCCATATCTAAAAGAGTCTTATGTATGGGTGTGTTGTGCACCACACTTATAAGCGAGAGATTGTCAAGCATTTAGGGGTGGTTTCTGTTCTTTCATCTCACAGATTGTGCAATAAAGCTGAGTTGTATGAGTTTGAGTCTTACTCGTGCTTTACACAGTTTCAATTTTGACAATAACTAGAAATGCTTTGGTTAACTCGTATTCATAGACAGACCACGAAAGATCCTGATCAAGACTAATTACATGCCAGAGGTGCGAGTATGATATTGAAATTTTAGAGTGTGAGCAACTGCCTCCCCCATATACAGAGAAAGTGATGCGGGTTCGAAAAGGTGAAGTATTGACCTTAGAATTGTAAAGAAGGCAAAGTAATAGAGGTACTCGATGTCTGAAATACAGAAGATGGTAACGAGACCAAAATTCAGATAACAATAATAAAAGTCTTATTGTCCGTCTTCAGCGGTGATAGAATAACAGTGAAAGCTACTTATTTTTGTTGTTGATTATTGACGTCAATGAATGTAAGTTTCAAAAGAAGTGGGACCTTGAGATTTAGTGAGAACTTAGCACGATCCTCAGCATGAACACTGAAGAATAGTATGGTTAGGCAGTGATACCCCTTTAGAGAACGTGTACATAATGTAACTAGAAATTGTTAGGCAAATGTGACTTTGGAGGAATTTAAAGATTTAGCAGGCCATGTATGGAACCCTTTGTGTAGAAAGTAAACGCTTCCCTCGGTGAGCCTCCTATCAGAAGATAGAGAAAAGGAGGAGGTTAGACACAGAAAATATTATATTATAAGGAAATAAATGAGGATAAAGGGTGAGATTGGTAGCAAGAGAATAACGCAAAGAAACATTAGAATAAAGGTATGAAACGATGTAGAGTCGTGAGATAAAGTATAGGAGAATGGCAAGTTGTGGCCAATAAAGATAAAAAGCAATGAAAGCAGCAACGGGTGGGGCGTCGAGAGGAAGGTTTCATGAGGCCGAGTATCTATTATGAGATTTGGAACAAGCCAGAATTCAACGGGATATGCCGTCAAGATGATTTAGTCATTAAATTAAGGGGCATTAATGATGAGTTAATCCTTCGGGTAAGATAGAATAAGAGTCAAAGACTCTCAAGATGATATAATAAGAGATATAGCGACGTGGAAAAATAAGTGGGTGGCCAGTTAAAGAGTAAACTGCAATGAAGGGTGGTCCCTGAAGGTCAACATAGAATGAGTCCCTCAGGTTAACGTCTTTGTTATCAGAATTTAAAGTGTCAGTCATAAATACATGACCCCTTACTCATACAAACAATTTAGTGACATATCAAGGATATTTCTTTAAGGCAAGTTGTAAGTTGTTAAAGGATTGTATATTATGATGAACGTGAATTAACGACCTGGTATCATAAAAAGGGAAATCCCGGAGGCATGAAGAGTGACCCATAGGAAATGGTGTGGGATGTAACCGATATAGAGTCATACAGTGATTTAGTAAGCAAATGCAAAGGTTGCACAGAGAAGTTTTGCGGCGGCTAAGGTTGTGTCATCCAAATTTTTCTATGAATATGTCATGAGTAACAATGGATATGTACGTACTAATATTAAGAAAAGAATAGTAGTGACCTCCTATTTAGAGGGGTTAAAATGACGGTAAAGACCGCTAGACTTATGGAGTTTGGAAAGGGAAACCTGGAGAGTAATCATAGAAAAAAGGCATATGTAGGCTCAAGAGGAGCTACTCAGAATTTATGAAAATGGGGTGAGTCAATTTTTCATCGAGAAAGGATTTATGCATACCCTAGAAGAATATGAGTTAAACGTAAATGGTCGTATGAGCCATCAGACTATGCAATATCTATATTAAGGAATGATCTTAGCACCAGAGGCTTTGATCTCGCAAATAAGCGGTAATAATTCTCGAGACGTATTTTGAGTAGGAAGTAATAATAAGAAAGACTAGTATAAAGCAATCGAGTTGAGGGGCTATAGAGCTGGGAAGTAAAAACCCACGGTTAAATATGATGCCTGTAGTGAACAAATTGAGATATAATGATAGGGAGGATGAGCTGTAAAAGATTGGAGGTATTTAAGATCCTGTGGGAATATATGATTACAAAACAACTAAAAGCATATCACTAGTAGATATCTACTAAGAGAAAAAGTAGGATTTAATCTGCATACAGATGGGCATGACTCATCGGTAATGGTGATGGTGGATTAAGGATCAGGATTTGATCCCCGAGCGGAGAGTGAGACCAGATATATAAAGAACCTCTAAATAGTAAAGATCGAGATCAGTCAATGCACTATGAAGTACCTACCTAGAAGAAACAAGAGGATAAGATTGTTTATACCTAAAGCCTGGGTGGGGAAAAGATAGGCCCATGACTTAGGGTTGGCAATAGTGAGCCCACATCAGGGAATAACCACGAGGACCTTCAAAATAAAAGTTGAGGCGAGGTCCTCTTACTAATGAGTAGAAGAACCCTATCAGATGGGTTGCAATGGTATACAGACTTATGAGCCCTCTTAAAGAGAATAACAGTTCTTGGGAGGAAAAAAGAAAGTAAGTAAGCCAAAAATAGACTCAAATAATGTTAAAAACGTGATCCTCCTTATGAGAAAGAGGTATCAGAAATTGAACTTCAACGAATGAGTATCCCGTGAATATGGTGGAAGGACAAGAGCATAGCATTGTTCCAACCGACAGATTGAGAATCTGAACATGGTACTAAATCAATGATGGAGGTATTATACAGAGCTCAGTGTTGTCCCTCTATTGAGGGATGGAGTGGAAAATAATTTTATAAGGGTTCGATCCTATTACATTTCAAGTAGTACGTTCAGCGGAACATAAGGATAGCCATCAAAGCAATCGAAAAATGAGATTTGTAAATAATTTAACCTATCTAGAGGCTCGAAAAATGAGCGTCTAGCCAGGAAGCTTCAACAAATAGCAATTTTAAAGGTTAAATTTCAAGGCTCCGATGATAATCGAGTCGTACGCAAGAGATGCTAGTATCACCCCAATAGCACAAGAAAAAAAAATATCAAGGTAAGAGTTGGAAGATTGACACTACTGGAAGATAGGGTACCGCGGGAACAAAAGCCAATGCCAGAGTTGAAGCGATACAGAGTTCTCAAATTACCCAATCAACAGGGTGTCCCAAGTTTAGCTGGGTTATAAAATAAGATCAAACTAGAAGTGATTTGTTCCCCCTATTTCATTTGGCTGGATTTGATGAAGGTATACTATGATATTAGAGTAATGAATTGATGTGGTACCAAGAATCAGAGCAGTGCCGAATGAATTTTATCATAGCACCCCAATGATCAGCATGGAAGGATCGAGCAGTAGGGGCCCCGATGACTAGTGTACAAAATACAGATTTCCACCTAGAGAAGATAGTGTGGTCTGAAGATAAAAGCTATGTATGAGTTTGTGAGTCTCGCTCCCCCACAGTTGATAGTTAACAGATTTACATAGTTGACCCCGTTCTTGCCAAATAAAGTTATTCGCGCAGTTGATGATTATGTTAGCTGATCATTGACAAGAGGTCATAAAATTCTAGGATGTCAAACACCCCGTACCTCCAGTAGAAGGGACTCAATTCAATACAATTCCAAAATAGGTTGCCGAGCGCATGATTTAGATGCTTGAGGGTACGATATATGAAGGTATGCTTGATCTATAAAAAGAATGGGATGATCGTCTACCCTATCATGGGATGTATATTATGACAATTATTACATTATCATCAAGATGCATTCCTATAAGACTTAGTAGGATCGGGAGCATAAGTCGTCGATCTACTGCCTTAACATAAGAAGTTAAACATTGTTTAAACCGGTATAGATCTCGTCAGTTACCATATTTTTTAAAGAAGTAAAGTTCCTACCAGAGGGAATGTCAACCGTCTAGGATTTCAAGAAGTTACCAGCCAGTGTGCGATGCTGAGATTTAAAAGGTGATGGGATATCCTTGAGGGCTTTACCCATAAAGGTGTAACAAGAATTTGGCCAAGATGGCAAGTTTAGCTCCAGATATAACAAATTATATAAGGTTACTTAAGGATTTAGCCAAGTGACCTTCGTTCTTGAGATTACCTCTGGAATGAGAGGGAGTTCACTCAATTTTTACACATTGATATCACCAAAGTATATAGGAAATTTTTTTCGTATATTTCCTATCAAAAATGTTCGGATTACTGAAGACCTATCCTAAAAAGAGGTCTCGACTACTATCCTTTATCACTGAGTCCAAAGGTTTCGGAGTCATGAGATGGCATTCGTTACAGTATTATGGAAAAGTAATAGCATAGGTGTAATGATATGGACAGCTGAGCAAGGCATGAGATCTATATATTCTTCCATAATTCGAACATCAGGTTCGTGTAATACTCGTGCGATACGATCCCCTTGTTCCTACTCTATAGTGGTGAACTTGTTTTGTGTACCTGTACAGATGATAATCATAGCACATATATTGTAGACGTTGATATTAGATAGTCGAGATGGGTTATGGCTTACCCTTTTGATTACCATGATAGATAGACGGTCGTGTGAGGATGGTATAGTATTATATCGCTTAGGATAGCCTGGAGTAGCAATTATATTGGTTCTGGATGTTTGGAAGGTTGTAGGTTACTACTATTTATAGAAGAAACCCTGTCAAAATTCTATTGAAATCCAAGAGTTAAAGTCTCTCAATGCAATTCCTCAACATTTGAGGACGAATGTTCCTAAGGGGGGAAGGATGTTACACCCCACAACTTTTTTCATCCAATCGAACATACAATTAGTCGATTTGAGCTCTGGTAACCCTAGACCCTTTCCAAGGGTCACATATGACTTATATAATTGACTAAGAGATATATGGAAGGTTGGAAGTCAATTGAATTAAAGGAATCACATCTCAGCAAAATTCGATGAAGATTAGGCGATATGCTAAGCAATCCGCCCCACGGAAGCTGATCCACCTTATGGATAGGGCGGCGGATCAAATAACCTATTTCCTCACCTTACTGCCACCATCTACAATGGTATATGCGGCCGCAGATGTTGATCTGTGATGCAAAACCATCCGCAGATGTTGATCTGTGATGCAAAACCATTCGCCCTCTCTTTATTTCATTTTTTACCTAGGAAACTCCAAGTTACTCCAAAATACTCTCCAAAGGCCCCTTTATCATTGAAGAACATTTCCTTAAGAATTTGAAGTGATTTCCCCCTTGAATGATCAAGATCACCTTGTAGTCTTCTCTAGTTGATATTTGAAGTTAAGGAACTCTTTGAGCTTGATGGAAGACTTGATATGGAGTTTGTTCTTACTGCTTAAGGTAAGGCTCTACTAATATTATATGGCTCCTATCTCATCCTTATTTAGCTAGTGGAATTGATAAAAATAACACATGAAAATTGAGCTAAACTTTATGATGGAGGTGTGTTGTTTGTGTTTTGCCTTGATTGAGTTCTTAAGATGATCATAGTTATAAGTTGACGGATATGGGGTTAGAGGTTATGGAATATGGATGGTATGATATTGTTTTTGTGGTGGTGGTGGTGGTGGTTGTGTTGTTGTTATTGAAAGGAAAGTGATGGCATATTAATAGCCTTGTACACTAGAGTTGAGAAGCACTCATTTTAGGTGCTCGTTGAACTATCCGAATGAATTGATTTTTAGTTAGTTGATTTTATTTTGATCCAAACCCTCTAGATTATGTAGATAATTTCTTATCCAATGTTCTAGGGTTCGAGAGACATTGGTAACTAAGCAACACAGGTATGTAAGGCTATTCCCTTCTTTCATAAGCATTACATCCAAAGTATTTATCATTTTCAGAAAGAAACGCCAAAGAATAATTACATTCACATGTTGATCATCCCATGTCGGGAGTAGTTCCATTGCTATTATTGCATTCCATGTTATTGTTGATTGTCCGGTTGAAACCATACTACCTCTTGATGGAGTCTCTCAAGTCAGAGTCATGTATATCGACAAGTTGTCATTGAAAAGCAAAAGAAAAGATCGAACCAAAGTTATAAGCATAAAGACGTGGTTACCTTTGAAGTTGAGTCCTATTCATGAGTTGGTGTCCTCCATTGAACATTCTTTTGTTATCTCTATTAAGTTATGTGCATTTTGTTTGTCTCTGAACGTCATTGACCTCCAAAAATGAGAATTTTAAAGAGTTGGTCGTCGAGTCGACCAAGAGTCATTTCAAGAAAAGTCAAAGAGTTTATAAGTTTCAAAGAGGCCAAGAGCCATTGTTATCACAGTATAGTATCCACATCACCGAACCTATGTCAGTGGACAATTATATATATATATTATTCACACCACCATTGTGACCAGTCGGTGGGAAGTTGTAAATGTCCAATATACACACCACATCGCGCTATAGTCGGACGGGTAGGCACTTAAATATGCATCCATACAAATACCACAGAGTATACCTGAGGGAAGTGACATATTACACCTCAGGTTATAAGCGGGGGGTAGATTACCAACCACGGTTGCTATACTATGAGTTCAGTATAGTTTCAGAGTTTTATTGTTCGCCCAGTGTGGCATACAGATTATCAAAATGTTAGATTTCTTTTATGCTTTCCTTCACAGCTCATCTCTTCATATTGCTTTTATGCTTCTCTTTACAACTTACATTTTCATATTGTTATTCAAGCTTTACATACTAGTACATTTCATTCGTACTAACATCCCATTTCTCGGGGGTGATACATGTCATGCTACAGATTTAGATAAAGGTGTGGATAGACCTCTCTAGTAGGAGCTTATTGAGTTTTGCGGATCGAGTGATGCGTTTTACTTCATCTAAAGTTACCGAGTCAGAGTCATGAGCTGAGTTTGCTATAGGTACAGTTGATAGGTATGTCGAGGCCCTGTCCCGGCCACATCACAGTTATGTTTCAATAGAGGCTTGTATATTGGTTGGCACATTCAGTTGATCTGTGTGATGACCTTATCAGTCTTGTACCATATTGTATATAGTGTTTGGAAGTTATTTTACTCATTTTGTTGTGACGTCCAGATGATGTCCTATAAATTCAGGTTATTATGGCCTTGTTGGCCACAGTTTCTATTCAGTTTACATGTTACACTTTAGAGTGGTACGCTCGGGCCATTACGGTACTGGGTTCCGACCACATCCCCCAATTTGAGGTGTGACAACTATGTGCGCATCCGGATTTGTGGTGTCGTCATACTTGGGTATGTTAGGCATGTTAAACTTTTCCGGGATGGGCTCCGAAGCTGCTTCTTCCCTGTAAGGTATCTTCTCGTACTTCCTTACCCCATCCCCTTTTAACATTGGGGGGCCTTGGTATCTGACTCATCCATTTGTGGAACTCTTTTTCTAATGCAGCGAGTCTTGCCAAGTCTGCCTCTGACGTTGTAGGCTCTGTTCTCTCCGCGTTCACCACGAATGCAGCGGGCACTCCCATGGATTCTGTGTCATCTGTCGAATGGATATCCGACGCTACCTAGGAAAAGAGTTCAAAAACTTTTCCATGCTCTCCATTATGGTGTTGTTTGCTGCTAAAACTGTGGACAGGGCAACTTCCGAGGGGGTACCCTCTCCTCTGAACATGCCCTCTACCTTAGAGTGCGGGTGTCTTTTATTTTCTCGGGGTACCGCTCTTTGGTCGTACTTCATAGCTCTCCACAGAGTGTCTTCGAACGTCTTTCTCATATAAGGGTTTGTTAGGGTTTTATTTTGGGGGGCCTATCATTTCCTCTGACATCGTCGTAGCATTTATGAACGAACTGACTCCATCTGTAGTGTTTTCGAATAGTCCGTCAGGTTCTGGTATTCGATGGGTACCTGCTCCACTCTATGTTTCTGCGATACATGAGCAATGTTGTTTTGACCCAACATGCCTCTCTCTTTTTATTTGAGTATAGTGACTCCGTTTAGGTTTTTCAAGAAGATCAGCTACATATCGAGACAACACCACAACTGTCTCTCCCCACAGACGACGCCAAACTATTTTTCGGCGAAAATAATTCTAATAAAAAATACAGTTAGAGATTTGTATTTTAGAGTTTAAAGACAAGTAGGTTGTATCTGATCCGGAGACCCCCTTTAGTGAGTCTGGTATCGCGAACCAGGTTATGGGTGTATAGAATAAAAGGCTAAATAAATATAAGAATAAATAAGTTAAGCTAGTAAAATGAGTATAGTAAGTTAGATTCAGGATGAACAATAGCAAAGAACAAATGTTTTTTGTAGTATATTGCTTTTATATAAAGAGAGAGATTGGTTACAAGTGTAGGCTTAGAGAGAATATAATGTGTCATTCCTTTTCTTCTAAGTCTTGCATATATAAGACAAAACTAGACTATTATGCCCCCTCAAATTGTGCCGACGTGAGCGTGTTGATGTCACTGTACCACGCGTGCCGTACCGCTCTAATCTAGGAGGCTGATGTGACAGGAGTTGTTGGGAGTGGGAGACAGTTGTGTGAAGGCTTGCAGCCGTTAGAGTTTCCGGACACATCAAACGAACAGGAGACATTCTCACTCAATACATATGTTATGATAATAAAGTTACCGATATAAATCGATCCAAGATGCCAGTTGCATATCAACGCTCAAGTCATTGCTCAACACAGCCCTGTTAGGGGTCATTTGGTAGAGTGTATTAGAGAAAATAACGCATGCAATAGCTTTGTGTATTAGTAATACCTTGTTTGGTACACTTTTTCATCCTATGTATACACCCTATTTGGTAGTATCCTATGCATAACTAATGCATAAAAAATCATGGTATTAGCATTGCAAGAGTTTTTAATGCATGCATAATCATGACTAAAGACACAATTGTCCCTAAAGTCTCTCAAACCCTCTTCCAATAATTAAATAGGACCTACAATAAATTATTCACACATGAAACAAATATTTTTTCTTTTCTTTTCAGAATTTTGACAAAATTGGGTGGTGCATATATGTGCTAAATTCTTCTATACTTGTTACCAATAACTGGTAATAATAGTTTTTTTAAGGAGAAAACTAATACGTAGCTTATTCTGTAATCTTGACTAAAGAAGCACAAAGTACAATGCTCTATTCTTTTGAATCAGTAACATCTTTTAAACATGATCTCATAACCTCTCCTAGTTTAGAACAAGCACCAAGGCATAGCTCCATTGCCTCGTGAATCTTTGGTGTTGACCATTCTCCAGTTGCAGTTAGTTGAGTGACCTCATTACATGAAGGCATACACATAATCATTAAGCTTCCATCTTGGTAGCTTTCTTTCTGGGAAACGGGATCAATGACAAGGTTCTTTCCAAGACAAGACACAAAAATTGATAATATTAGTTTAGCTTCTTTTAATCGATATATATTTTTTCTCACGCAATGATACATTGACAACAATCAAAGATGACAATGTTGCCTTCACAATGAGGCATATACATTGGCTGCCCGAATAAGTTGAAACCAAAAATTGAAATTTAGAAGAAAGATGAACAACAAACAAATTAGAAAGTGTACAAAGCTCAAGAATGTGGAGGATATTTTTGTAAACATACAATTTGTTCTTTTAAAAATTATGCAATGCATGTTTTCTAACACATCAAATCAAACAGTGGGTAAAAAATAGTCCAACATAACTAATTACAGCATTACTAATACACTTTATTCAGCATTATTCTTATACACCCTAAGTACTACTGTCGACATATTCTATTAATGGTGGAGTCAAATTTTTTATTAATGAATTTAAAACATAAAATCCTCTTGGACAAGAATAGCTTTGTCCTTGCATTCCCCGACCAACAAATTTTCTAAAGGATAATTCGAGAGACCTTCTTTCAGATTCGATATGTTATTTATCTCACTTATTTTGATTTTTAGTAACAACTATTTTAACCTAATTATCATTAATGTAAAAAAGTTATGATATAACTAATTTTGATTCTCTTTCTAATATACTCTTTGTTTAACTTTTTAAAACATCTTTGTATGAAAAAATCTAAAGATATTTAAAGGAATTCTAATTAAGAACTGTTTGAAAGTACAAGGGAGCAGGGTGAATTGTAAGCCTGTTAAGAAAAACTCTAGTCGATAACTTTTTGGTTCCAGTCGACTGGTGGCGAGACAGCCTCCACAAAATAGTTAGTATTTCGATTTACATAATTATAAACCACAACAAATTGTAAAGGTGCAGAATATAATATGCGAGCAATAAAGTAAATAACATCAAAAAAAATTATACTGGTTCGGAATCCATGTGATATCTTAATCCAGTCCCCTTAAATTGCAAGGAGGTTATCTCTTTAAGCTCTTATAATTTGAGTTGAGTACGACATTTGTGGTTTTTCAACGTTCACCACCAACGTTTATAAGGTTGGTTTCCACCCGCTTACCAACAACGAACAATGGTTGATTTTGACACGCTCATCAACAACACACAAAGTTGGATTTTCACTCGCTCACCAACAACGAACAAGGTTGGTTTTTCACTCACTCACCAACAACGACTTTTTAGTTTTCACTCGCTCACCAAAAAAATTAATAATGAAACAACCACTCAATACAAAGCCTCACCAAAAATATTTTTCCCTCATCTCTTTTTTTAGTACACAGTAAATTACTAAGAAACACAATGCTTGTTAAAAATAGAGCAAAGAACTTGAGAAGGTTGAGACAAAAGTATAAGTGCTTGCGTGTTTTTCTCTTTCTCGAATTCTCATACTTATTGTTTTCAAAATTTCTGACTGTTGCACTTTTATAGAATCTTGAATCTGTTTTCCATTCTTGTCGATTTCCCAATATATCTTTGTGAATATTCTCATAGATTTTTTATATCTCCTCGATCTTTCTTGATTTACTTCCTTGTGATTTATGACGAACTATCCTTATAGAACATACGAACTCGAGCTCCTTAGTGCCTTTTGTTGTAAAATATGGTACTAACAGGATGAAACACAGACACTGAATTATTGTTCTCTGACTTCAAGGCTCTTATGCAGATTCTTTTAGATAATTATTTCGACTCTTCCCAATAAATTGGCGAGTATAATAGGTCACAGAAATATTGCCTTCAAGATACAATGAAGCCCTAACAACGATGTTGAATTCAAAGTTTGTACTCCCTTGATCCAACCAAGAACACACAGTATGAAGTTTCTGATGATGCTTAGGGAAGAAAAAAAAGCATAAGTTTTGATTCTTTTCAACAGAAGTTTTGATTCTTTTCAACAGAAGTTTTGATTCTTTTTCAACAGAAGTTTTGATTCTTTTTCATATCTCTTGTTTGAATGAAAAAATATCTTTACTACTTATAGAGATTTCGCATCCATTGGTGATGCATTTTCATCACCAACAGATACCTCCAAGAGGCATCAATGGTGGCTATTGGGAAAGGTCGCGTCTGTTCAAATTCAAAATAAATATGAATTATGTTAACAGACTCCCCCTAAAGTTGAAGGGGCATCACATCAATGATGGCTTTTGATTTCAGCATCCAACATTCTCCCCCTATTTTCAAAATCAAAAAAACATAAAATAAAGTAAAATCTTTCAGAATAGGAATGGTTGCATCACTCAAGTGATTGCCTACGTACCCGGGTGGGATCAAGCCAACGTAGTTCAAACTAAGTTGAGACAAAGCATCATCGTAGAAATCAATACATAAATGATAGGTATATTTTGGATTTGAACATTCACTTAGTGTAAGAAATTCAAAGCCTTATCGAGGTTCTACGGTGAACTAATCTTGAACCAAGTACCCCTTGTGATTAAATATGAATCTCCACACATATTGACTTCAGAGAATTATGTGTTTTGTAGCTTAGCACGTTAATGGTCATGTGCTTATATCCTGGATTCATAAGTATTCTTTAGAGAACGGTCTTATTCTCATAGAAAATGACCTGATTTCCATATTCATATAGGTAAGTCTCTAAGGTGTTTCTGCGATACACATGTAAAGAAACATAGACTTATCAAGGATTTCCATCCATCCTCAAACCACTACACTAATACAGAAATGGAAAATTTTGACTTAGTGTATCATAATCACTCTCGTAACTTGTTGGTACCCATTGGACCTTGTTTATCTTTTCCAAAACATAGGTTGGGTTTCTGTTAACCGGTGATCAACCTTCTTTCACAGACCTTAGTTCCATTTCCTTACACTTTATTGAAACCACTTCCTTTGGTAGACTCTTAGTAAATGGGTCTACCAAGTTCTTCTTTGTTTCAATATAGTTAACTGCAACTACTCCTCTCTTGAGTAATTGTCTTACTATTTGAAGTCTAAGACTTGCATGTCTTGACTTTCCATTATAAGTCTTGTTTGAGACATTATAGATCGTATCCTGATTATCACAGTTAATCAAGACTGATGTAGTTGGCTTCTTCTATAATGAGATCTCTATAATTAAGTTTCTAAGCCATTCTGCCTCCTTACATGCATCTGCCAATGCAATTAATTCTGAGTACATTATTGAATCAGAAATACAAGTCCGTTTCTTGGAACTCCAAGACACAGCAGCAGCACCTAATGTAAATATTCATCCAGTAGTAGACTTGGACTTGGATTCTACATTATTCCAGTTTGCATCACTGTATCCTTCCAATACATCGGGTAACCCTAGAAATGTAAACCATAATCTATGGTTCCTTTCAAGTAAGTCAACACTCTTGAAATTGTTTTCCAATGTTCAACTCCTGGGTTACTTAAGAAATGACATAGTACTCCCACCGCTTGGGATATATCTGATCTCGTGCAATGTATAGCATACGTAAGACTTTCGATAATACTAGAATACTCAAGTTGTCCATGAGTCCTTCCAGTATTCTTCATTAATTTAATACTAGGATCTAAAGGAGTGGGGGTTGGTTTGTCATTGAAATGACTATACTTTTTGAGAAATTTCCCAATATAATGAGATTGGGTTAAAGCCAACTCATCTCCCTTTCTTAGGATTTTAATTCCTAAGATTACATCAGCCTTTCCTAGATCTTTCATGTCAAAGTTAGAACTGAGAAAATTCTTATTTTCTTCCACACAAGATATGTCAGACCCAAAAATAAGCATCATCAACATATAAACAGAGAAATACACATCCAGATTTATCATGCTTACTATAGATACATTTATCAGCATCATTAACAACAAAACCATATGCCAAAGCTACTTTGTCAAACTTCTCATGCCATTGCATGAGAGCTTACTCCAAACCATAGAGGTATTTCACTGACTTGCAAACTTTTTTCTCTTGGCGTGATACTATGAAACCTTCAGGTTGTTCCATATATATTTCTTCTTCTAAATCACCATTTAGAAAAGCAGTTTTGACATCCATTTAATGTATAACTAGCTTGTGAATATAAACAAGTGTCATCAAATAACGAATAGATGTGATGTGAGCAACATGAGCATATGTATCAAAGTAATCAATTTCATGTTTTTGTTTATAACCTTTAGCAACTAATTGGGCTTTAAATTTATCAATTGTACCATCAGCATTCAATTTTCTCTTGAATATCCATTTACATCCTATAGGTTTAGCACCAGGAGGTAAATCAGATAGCACCCAAGTTTCGTTAGACAAAAGTGAATGATTTTTATCATTGATAGTGTCTTTCCAGAAATTGGCATCTCTGGAACTCATAGCATCAGAATAAGTTTTAGGATCATCATCAACATGCATATCATACTTGGTAATGTTAACAACTTCATTATTATTACCCTCTACAAGATATTGTATAAAATCTGGATATTTTTTCTTTATTCTTGCTCTCTTACTTCTTCTAGGTTCAATATTTTTAGTAGGAACTAAAATATCATTGTTGTGAGTAGGAGCTGAAAGTTTAACATTGTCATTAGTCTCTACAGATTCTAGACTAGGTAACAATGGGTTTTTAGTAGGTTGTGGTTGAGAACTAGACCGTGTCAAGTTTTCAAAAAATTGTACATCTATAGATTATATAATCTCAAATGTGTCAAGGATTAAAAATCTGTAAGTAATACTGTTAAGTGAATAACCTACAAAAACACATTTATAAGCCCTATTTCCTAACTTTGGTCTCTTAGGGTTAGACTTTCTAACATATGCCAAACAACCCCATGTTTTGAGTCTTTTCAAGTTAGGCATTCTCTTAAACCACAATTCATAAGGAGAAATATTCTTCTTTTTCAAAGGAACTCTATTCAAAATATAGCATGTAGACAAAATAGCTTCACCCCACAAAGAATTTTGGCAAACCAGAGCTAATAAGCATAGCGTTAACCATATCTATCAAAGTTCTATTTTTTCTTTCAGCAACACCATTTTGTTGGGGTGTATATGGAGCAGTGAATTGATGTACTAAACCATATTCTTGACAAAATAAAGTAAATTCAGAAGGATAGTATTCATCACCACAATCAGAACGTAAAACCTTAATTTGTTGTCCTAATTGTGTCTCTACTTATGCTTTGTAAGTTCTAAATTTATCAAAGACTTCATCCTTAGATTTCACTAAGTAAATATAGGCATATCTAGTACTATCTTTAATAAAAGTGACATAGTATTTGTTTCCACCATGAGTCATATGACTTTTCATATCACCAACATCACTATGTACTAATTCAAGTAAGGCATAATTTCTTATTACAGATTTAAAAGATGTTCTAGTTATCTTTGCTTGTACACATATTTCACATTTAGAAACATTATCAAAACTGCAATCAGAAATCAATCCTAATCTTTTCATAATTCTAAGAGAACCATAATTCACATGTCCTAATCTAGTATGCCATAAATCAACAGACTCAACAATATAAGTAGAACCATTATTTATTAAATTAAGATTAACCATCCCATTACAAGAGTATCCTTGTCCAACAAACATTCCGTTCTTGGACAATAGAAACTTATCAGACTCATACGTAACCTTGAATCCAGACTTGTTAACAAGAACTCCAAAAATAAGGTTTTTACAAATATCAGGGACATGTAAAACATTAGTAAGAATAACAATCTTTCCTGAAGTAAACGGGAGATCAACAATGCATTTTCCAACCACTTTGCTGCTTTAGTTGTTCGTTGAAGTAACTTCATTTCCTTCTCTACTAACTGGTTCGTATGTCTTGTAAAGATTTCTATCTTTACAGATATGAATGGTTTCACCAGTATCGTACCACCATCCACTACTGTGATTTGCAATAATGTTGGCCACTTGCACTACAATGATAAGCTTGCTTTTGTCATTGACCACATTCACTTCATTTTTCATTTGTTTCTTTCGTTGACGACAGTCATGAGCATAGTGGTCGGGTTTCTTACAGAAGTAGCAATTTCCCTTCTTCTTATCTTTCTTGTTGGGATCTTTCTTCTTAAACCGAGTATCAATCTTAGGTTTCAAAAAAATCAGTTTTTTTTATTCTTTCACACTATTAATCTTAGAATGATTTTCAGTTTGTTGACTATCGTTAATCTCTCGTTTACGAGCATCCTCTTCAAAACGAAGATGACATTGTAAACCTTATAAGTATTAGCGAATATTCTCAGAATATTCTCAGTATATTTTATAATTATGATAGATGTATATTTAAGGTAACTTAGAATTCTAATTGTATTAAGAATCAACCTTGGTAAGGTAAGTTAGGATTCGTACCATATTAGGAATCAACCTTGTACAGCTATATATATTGTGAATAATGAAAGGAATCCCCAAGGGAAATTATTCCATCTTTCATGGTATCAAGAGCCTAAAACCTAAATCCCTTCTCTTCCTCATTCTCGGCCGAAATCAGCATTTTTTTCTGATTTCACACAAAAAAAAATCTGGTTTCTTCCTCCCTTTCTCGGCCAAACCAGAAAATTCCCTTCCCTAGGAAGGCGGCAACCATGTATTCCCCCATAAATTCCGTTTCATCCACTGGCACACTTGACAACCCCTCTCAACGTTCAGTATCTTCTTTTCATCCGGCATTCGCCGTTAACAACATCAAGAATTTTATCCCTATAACATTCAGTCCGGTTGTTAGCTCTTTGGGTCATAAATTCTATCTAGTATTCTTGGATGATTTTTCACATTTTGTCTGGATTTACCCACTGAAATTCAAATTTGAAGTTTTTGCAAAATTCCTCAAGTTTCAAAAATTCATTAAGACACAATTTGAAAAATCTATTAAATCATTCCAATGTGATAATGGACGTGAATTTAATAACTCGGCATTTCACAATTTCTGTTCTAAACAAGGCATGGTTTTCCGTTTTTCTTGTCCCTATACTTCTTCCCAAAACGGAAAGGCTGAAAGAATTATACGTACTATCAATAACATGGTCCGCACACTTCGGTTTCATGCCTGCCTACCACCGCCTTTTTGGGTCTATGCTGTCAAAATGGTAGAATCCCTTCTAAATATTTTACCAACTACCACACTCCAAAACAAAACCCCTACATATATCTTATACCGTAGGCAACCATCATATGATCACCTACGTATTTTTGGATGCTTATGCTACCCCAATATAGCCTCCACTGCACCCTACAAACTTGCCCCTCGCATTCTTCCATGTGTCTTCCTTGGTCAATCTCCTAATCATCGGGGCCACTTGTGCTATGACATTGCTACTCGCAAAATCATCGTCTCCCGTCACGTCACCTTTGACGAGACAACCTTTCCTTTTTCAAATCTCCGAAAATTTCAGACCACCGATTACATCTTTCTCGATGACCCAAGTCTGTCCCCGGTCATCCAAAATCTATACCAAGAGCAACACACTGTTCCGACAGTCTCGCCACTGTCCGGCACCACCCCACCAGCTCCCGGGGCCGAGTCACCCGCACCACCAAAGGTGACACCGTGCCCCCTGCACTCCAAAGAACCGGTCCCGCAGTCTACAGTTTCCGGTGCCAACCGGTAGTACGAAAACAAACGCCCGCCCGAACTCGCCCACCGGTCCGTAACTAGTGGACCAAAACCTCACATCCCCGACCCACCACCACTGCCCTCACATCGCATGGAGACTCGTTCACAACACGGGATCTTCAAACCCAAGGTTCAATTCAATCTCTCCACACAAACCTTATCACCCATTTCAAAAAATCCAAAACCGGCAAAACTGGACCCAAATTGGAATGCAGCCATGTGCGAGGAATTTAAAGCTTTAAACAAGCAGAACACTTGGGATTTGGTACCTAGACCAACTGGTGTGAATGTTATCCGGTGTATGTGGATATTTCATCACAAGTTCAGAGACAGTGGTGACTTAGAGATGTATAAGGCAAGACTAGTTGCCAATGGCACTAATCAGTAGGAGGGTATTGATTGTGGTGAAACATTCAGTCCGGTTTTTAAACCGGCCACTATTCGGACTATTCTCAGTATTGCTATGGGCATGCATTGTCCGATTCATCAGCTTGATGTCAAGAATGCGTTTCTTCATGGAGATTTGAAAGAGACTATGTACATGCATCAGCCTTCTGGCTTTGTTCATCCCAAGCTCACTCCGCAGCTTCGTGTCGTCTCAGAAAGTCATTGTATAGATTGAAACAGGCACCCCGCGCTTGGTATGATTGGTTCGCCAAGTATCTTCTGCAGATTGGTTTTATATGTAGCAGGTGTGATACATCTCTCTTCACTTTTCACCGAGGTAGCAGCACTGCATATTTGCTATTATATATGGATGACATTGTTCTTACTGCCTCATCTGACGGGTTGAAGAATGAAATCATTGCTCTACTCAAAACTGAATTTGCTATGACTGACTTAGGCAAGCTAAGTTATTTTTTGGGTATATCGGTGACAAGATCTGCAACCATTATGTTCCTGTGTCGGCGTAAGTATGCGAAGAGATAGTGTACGGGGCCAAGATGGCAAATTGTAAAATTATGCCAACTCCGGTGGACTCAAAATCCAAGCTTAGTGCCAATGACGGTGCGCCGCTTTCGATCCCACTCAGATCGGAGTCTAGCAAGTGCTCTTCAGTATCTTACATTCACTAGGCCTGATATTGCATATACCGTTCAGCAGGTGTGTCTGTTCATGCATGACCCCCGAGAGTCTCATTTTGCCACCCTCAAATGTATTATCAGATATGTTAAGGGCACACTAGACTTTGGTTTACATTTATACCCCTCTGCCCCAACCAAGTTACTAGCTTACACGGATGCAGATTGGGCAGGATGCCCCGACATACGTCGCTCCACCTCAGGGTACTGTGTATTTCTTGGGGATAATCTTATCTCATGGTCCGCCAAGCGGCAGGCCACGCTATCCCGTTCGAGTGCTGAAGCAGAATATCGCGGAGTTCTAATGTCGTCGCTGAGATCTGTTGGCTCCGAAATCTTCTTTTAGAGCTCCAGTGTCCATTACGCAAGGCGTCTATAGTCTATTGTGACAACATATCTGCTATCTATATGTCTCATAATCCAGTCCAACATCAGCGGACTAAGCATATTGAGATGGATATCCACTTTGTGCGAGAGAAGGTTGCCCGTGGTCAGATCAAAATTTTACACGTGCCTTCCTCTTATGAGTATGCAGACATTTTCACAAAGGGACTACCGCGACAGCTCTTCACCGACTTCCGATCCAGCCTTAGCATTCGGCCTCCTCCCGCTCCGTCTGAGGGGGAGTATTAGCGAATATTCTCAGAATATTCTCCGTATATTTTATAATTATGATAGATGTATATTTAAGGTAACTTAGGATTCTAATTGTATTAGGAATCAACTTTTGTAAGGTAAGTTAGGATTCGTACCATATTAGGAATCAACCTTGTACAACTATATATATTGTGAATAATGAAAGGAATACCCAAGGGAAATTATTCCATCTTTCAATAAGTCATAATCAATTTCAGCATGCTTAAGTTTCTTATTGTAATTATTCCAAGAAGGGGGAAGACGAGAAATAAAAACTCCAACGATGAATGAAGATACAAGGTCAATTCTAGCATCTTTAAGATGATTAACAATGAGTAAAAGTTCACTAACCTGGGCAATAATTGACATACTGTCAACCATCTTAAAGTCCATGAAATTACAAATCAGAAAACCCTTGTTACTCGCTTCAGAAATTTTGTACTTGTTTTCGAGCACAGTCCGCAATTCCTTTGTTGTTTCAAGACTTCGATGGGCATTGTAAACATTGGCTCTTAGAACATTCAGAATATGACCACGACACATAAATTCATCCTCTTGACGTTTCTTTCGCTTGGCCTTCAATTCATCGTTGTCCATTGGAGTCCCATCAGGAATTTCCTCAAACCATCTTCAAGGATGTACCATAACTTGATAGTCATCAGGAAAAATTTGATAGTCTCTTGCCAACGAGTGAATCACTCACCATCAAAACGTTCTAAATGATTCAAAGTCTGGTTCATTACTTGCAATGATTGGGCAGCAATTGAAGTTTCACCCTCCATGTCGATAATTGTCTAAAAATTATTGTAAAATACGGTACTAACATGATGAAACACATACACCGAATTATTGTTCTCTGACTTCAAGGCTCTTATGCAGATTTTTTTAGACAATTATTTCGACCCTTCCCAATAAATTGGCGAGTACAATAGGTCATAGAAATATTGCCTTCAGAATACAATGAAGCCCTAACAACGATGTTGAATTCAAAGTTTGTACTCCCTTGATCCAACCAAGAACACACAGTATGAAGTTTCTGATGATGCTTAGGGAAGAAAAGAAAAGCAGAAGTTTTGATTCTTTTCAACAGAAGTTTTGATTCTTTTTCAATAGAAGTTTTGATTCTTTTTCATCAGAAGTTTTGATTCTTTTTCATATCTCTTATTTGAATGAAAAAATATTTTTACTACTTATAGAGATTTTGCATTCATTGGTGATGCATTTTCATCACCAACAGATATCTCTAAGAGGCATTAATGGTGGCTATTGGAAAGGTCGCGTCTTGTTCAAATTCAAAATAAATATGAATTATGTTAACAAACTCCCCCTAAAGTTGAAGGAGCATCACATCAATGATGGCTTTTGATTTTGCTGAAAATTCCATCATCTTTGAATCCAGAAGATTCTCCGGTCACTCTTGCCTATTTGTGTGATCAATTGATTTTTTGATATATTTTTATAATGCTTTGTCTCCTTTCTTTGCTCCAAAAAGGTGGAATCTCCCACCCCAGGAGCCCCCACACCCCGGTCCGACAGGTCAGCTTTTTCTCCTTTCTTGATTTCGCGATTGTATGAAATCAATTTCTCTTGCGCTACTTATTTCCTTCTTTGTAATGGTAGACTAGAAGACTTCCTAATATATCTATAGGGTCTTAACTTGATTAACACAATTGATTCCTTCTTCTCTTCCTTAATACGTGTTGACAAATTGTCAATAAATGCCCCTTGATTTGTTTCCTTTCCAAACATGCCCATCACGTCCTTGAGTAACACACCAAGAATATTTATTTTCAGCTTCCTTTCATAAATCACGAGAAATAATTTATTTCTATAATAAAACTTGTAGTAACTCAGCAAATCTTTTGAATATTTTTTCAAGTAATATCTTTGAATTCCTCTTCGGGCTTGTACAAATATGAGCTCTTCTTTTTGTAGAATATTTTCCTTTAGGATCGTAGTAAATATTCTTTTCATGATTCTTGGAAAGAATATTTCTTCTATATCTTCTTCCATAATTTCATCTCGTAATATCTTCTTGTTCAAATTTGTTTAGATCTTCACCAAATTCTTCGTCATCAAATCAACTTGTGCCAAAAATGCATTTATCAATTGTAAATGTTCTTTTATTAATAATTGTGGTGTTTTGTTATCATCAAAATTAATAGGTGAAATCTTGGACCTAACAATCTCCCCTTTTTACTGATTACAGATCATTGAGTACAAAACTTTCAATTAAAAACTGAATCAAGGATGATAAGAAGGATGTGAACTTCCCTGAATTAGTGAATTCCCCCTGAATGTATTTTCCTTGATTTTTTAAGTACGGCGTGAAAGAGAATTTTTGAAGTACGACGTGAAAGAGAGTGTCCCCCACACTTCATGTTTTCTCCCTCTTCCTTGTGCATTTCATGTCTGAAGATGCTAACAAAGCTAACAAAGCAAATATTTTGTACATGAAAATTTTCTCCCCCTTTTAGCATCATCAAAAGGGTGGAACGATTTGTAGAAATTATGCACGCAAATGACAAACGAAGTATAGCCGCACCTTAGCAAGGAAATAGAGAAAAAGAGATATTGGTCCACGAAGTGAGGTGTTTGAAGCATGAAAAAGTGTGGTTAGGGATCAATTCTCCCTCATCGGTGGAGGAAGAAATAATTGCTTTGTTTATAAGACTCAAAATTGGTTTGGGGTTTGGGACCCCAAGGGGTATCCCATGTGTTTAAAGGATGGAGGACCTAGATGTGCTTCGGTTCGAGGAAAGCCCACACGCGCGCCGCCGTCCGCCCGTCCCGTCTGGTTCACGGGTTCACGGGTCGTGGGTCGTGCTTCTTCCGATATTATCTTTTTGGACCGAGAAACTTTGCCGGATGTACGGTTTGATCCCCGAAGTTTCGGATGTACAGTTTGGACCAGAATTCATTCATATGTACAGTTTGGTCCCTGAAGTTTCAAGATGTATAGTTTGGTCCCTGAAGTTTCAAGAAAGTCAGAATTGGACAGAGAGATCAGAAACGTCAACAACACTCAATTCAGCCATTTATTTTTAGGAGTGAGCGGGTCCGGGTACCCTAACATTTTTGAACTATCCGGACCCTGCCCGGTAAAAGATCGGTTCCTAAATTTACTACCCGGAACCTACCCGTAGCAATCATTACCCGGAACCTACTCGGACCCGCAGGGTCTGGGTAGGTTCCCGGGTACCCTGTAAATAAAAAAACACAGATTAAGCAACAGTTTTTAGCCTATGAGAATAAAAAAGAGTTCTAAAATAATTTCATCCAGTAGTTTTTTAGCCTGCAATCGGAGTTTTTAGTACCATTATAAGAAGTTTTAGAAAATTTAATTCTGTAACCAAAACCTAAAATTGCAAGCCAAATTTGATACTCAATTAATTGAATGTGTTTATTTCAAAATAAATTTGGAAATATCTTAATTAAACTTATTTTTGTGTTCATAAGCTCTTCGATACAAAAGAAACGCTTTATTATACTAGTAAATCCCTAAATTTCATCTTCATAACTACACAAATATACAAAAAATTTAAAAATAGATTTACATTTCAAATAAAAAAAGTAATACAAATTGAAGATGAGTATCACCTGAAATAGAACAGAAGCATAGGATATTAAAAAGAAATTGAAGAGTTAGATATGAACCCATATGCATTTTAGGAACGGCGTGAACACAACGAAGGGAGAGAAAGAGGCAAATGTGAAGCTTCAACGACGACAACGATGAAAGTACCTGAGAGAAAGCTTCAACAACGACGACAATGAAGCTCGGTGGTGTAGCTAAAACGTCATTGTTATTGAGAGAGTTTTGGGTGTTTTCTCTTAGGGCACAAAGAACATTTTAGAATAAAGGGGTGAAAATCAATGTGCAGACGTGCAACAAACAATTTTGGAGAAAGTTAAAAGTGGTCCAAATGTTTCTCAAAAAAGTAAAAATAGTTAATATTTTATAGGTTCCGGGTATCGGTTCCGAGTCCGGGTACCCTGTCTCTATTTGCCGGAACCAGAACCGGACCCGACATTGATCGGTTCCTAATTTTACTATCCGGACCCTACCCGTTATTATAATATATCTACCCGGAACCTACCCGTTAGTGTCGGTTCCGGTCGGGTAGCCGGGTACCCTGTACCCGTGCTCAGCCCTATTTATTTTGGCTGAATTACTCCTCCTAAATGGTCAATCCGTTGCACATCTTCACCATTTATTTTGGTGGTATTACTACCTCCATAATGGCCATTACTTGGCCGGTAATGGCACTTATGGAGGCAGTTCATCAGCCCCTCCTTCTACTATATAAAAACCCCCTTGTCACCATTGTTGAGGTACACGAAAATAGATAAAGAGAAACAGCTTTCAGTTCTTCCTACAACTTTCAAGCATCATTTCATTACTCAAAATTCTTCACGATAGCACTTGAGTTTCCTTTACTCAATTGTTCCATTGATGTTTTATCTTGGGAGACAATTGTCCAGGACGTATAAAAGATACATACGGGGCAATATTGTCTTAAAGACAGAGTGCAACACTCGACTCAGCATACACAAAACAGTTCCAGTTTTCTTGTTCAACATAATTGTAATTTCAGTTTGTTGTTGAATTATAATTTCAGTTTTCTATTACTTAGCAGTTACTTGTAATTTCCGTTTCCTGCACCTTCGTAACCAACACAAAATAATGATCTATGCTAGTCAACTTTGTCTCCTGCAAGATTTATATCTCAGTGTATCCCGCTAGATCAAAAATGTCAGCTTTTTAATACAAAATTTATATTTTAGATTGTCAGTAAGAAATTTCAATAATCTTTTATGAAAGGCTAGGGTGACTTAAAAAGATATCTCATGAAATTTGATCTAATAATTCTTGAAATATAATTGAGGGTTAATCATACCTTGGCACTTCATTTGATTGATGTACTTACCAGTTTTCTTCTTTTCGAGAGAAATAGATGGCTTACTAGAGTATTCATGTACAATGAAATTTTTCATACAAAACCACTTGATAGTACTCCCTTCGAATACTTGGAATTGTTGAAGAACTTATCATCTGACTTTGCATTATTTGGAACTTGAAGAAGAATGTTAATTCTCTCTCATAATCATCTCAAGTTCGAATACCTTGCAAAATCTTATAAAATTCTTGGTACAACTTTTCGTTAGTACTATAAAATGTTCAACTATAAAATCACAATCATGCTTTTTGAAAAATCATTTTTGAGAGAAAGAGAAATTAATTTTCTCTACTGTTCCCTTGGGATGGTTTCAAATCATAATAAAAATTGGTCGCATGAGTATTCTTTTTAAAAAAAATCAACTCTTGGAAGATACTTGATAAAATATTCTTCAGTTGTAAAATCATGTTGAGAAATATTTTTGACATGCATTTTGAAATAGTTTAGAAGTTTTATAAAATGCTCATGAAAAGAAACATTCTAATAAAAGTCTCAGTGATGAAACAAACCTTGAAACACTGGGCTATAAGTTTACCATTAGTTCTTACCACCTTACCATTTTCTTCAGGTTTATCTGAACATTCATACTTGTAGCTTGTTTGTATTGGCGATAAGTTCTCATATGTTATCTCCTTCATTTGCATTCAGCAACTCTTATATTGCTAGAATCCTTCATTTATTCTCAGTGATTCATCATGATGTTCTGGTTTAGCTTGTATGTACGTATTTATATCAATTTATTGCTTGTTGTACAGAGTACATTCTTCATCTTCATGCTCAATTTCACTTCAAGAATCACTAGTCACTTTGTCCTTACCATGATGATAGACATTTGCAACCAAAAGGTTTCATATCTCACACGAAGAGTTCTCTTTTCTTCAAGATTTTGAATATGTCCGTATGAAGAGGTTATGAAGGCCTCGAGCTATACACTGTTATTGTGCTTTGATTGAGGCGTTAGTAATCTTACCAAGAGAGCAAATATCATACATGTAATTCCATCAAGAATAATCTTAGACCCACATATATATGAATCAGATTTATATGATATTAATAAAGATTGTATGCTTGCGTATTCTAATAACTTATGACATGACTTAGATTAAAAAGTGCAAGTCATTTATTCTAGTTATTCAAAGTCAATGTTATAATCGGTATAAATAAAACAATAGCATGATGCAATTAGTCGACTCAAATCATATACCGTTGACTAATACTAGAGTAAGCTTAACAATGTCAGATATACATCACCTAATGCAGTGAGAGAAACTTGAATAAACTTCAGTAATATTAATCACTTCAGTTTTACCATCATATTTTATGGCTCCTTCATTATTGTAGAATACATATGAACTTTGAAGCATATGTTGTTCCTTGACCAGGTTTTGTGCAAATCTCAATCATTCTTTTTATGGACTCAAGAAATTCTTGCAAAACAAATTAATTTGCTTTTGGTATCCAAATCTTTTTGGGTCCTTCATGGTTAGTAAACTATGTAGCTGGAGATGCATGTAAGTGTTTGGGTCTCCAAACATATTTAGATCTTACATAATTTCTAGCATAATTGCATATAAATATTTTATGTCAAGAATTACTACAGTAATATGTGAGAATAAAAGTGTTTACCTGCAGTTGCTAAATTAGTTAATTTGAAATATGTAAGTAAAAATTGGTGTATTCGAAAGGTTAAACAAAATAAATGATTTTGTTGAGTCGAGAGATGGCTCTCTTTTTTTAAGACGAAATTGCCCCATATAGATGCTTTTATGGTGATGGACAATAGTCTCCCAAAATACAATAGCAACAATCAACTATACAAAGCAAATATAGATGATTCTATCGAAGATATAAATATAGAACAGATTGTTGATTCTGCTTTTGTGTTTAGAACAGAACATATGATTGTTTCTGTTTCTTTGAATATCGAAACATAAGTTTTTTGTTTCTCTCTGTGTTATCTGTATATCAAAACATAAGAGGTTTTTTGTTTTGTATATTTTGAACAGAGCAGAAGGAAAGAAAAAGATTTTGTTTCTGTATATTCTTGTTGATAAAACAGAAGAAAGGTGTTTGTTGTGCGTTTTTCTTTTCTGAACATTACTGTTCAATTTATATTTGAAGAGGACCATTGCAACGTTTCTGAAATTTTCCGAATCGTTGCAACGTTTCGAAAATCTTGAAGGACCAAAAAGAAAATATCCGAAAGACAACCCACAGCCCGTAACCCGAGAACCCGGAACCCGAAACACAAGACACGAGCCCGAGCTCGGACCAGACCGGACAGGACGGACGGGCGACGGCGCCGCACGTGTGGGGCTTAGCCCCAAACCCAAGCTCACCTAGGTCCTCTCCCTTCTAAACACATGGGTTACCCCTTGGGGTCCCAATCCCTTACCTAAACTTAGAGTTTATATATTGCATAAACTCTCCATCTTTTACCAATGAGGGAGATTAGTAATTTTTGCCAAAAACACTCAATCTTTTCATGTCTCAAACACCTTAATTTGTGTATCAGTAACTCTTTCATTTCTTAATGAAATTTGATGATACTTGGCACTAACATCATCTACCCACTTAGTAGATTAGGCATGTGCAAAGAAATGATGTTTCCAACATGTGGGGCCCATGTATTTAAGTCATTAAAGATGGGATAAACTCAATCCCACATTAGTAAATTTCCAAAAATCCCCTCTTAAAAGAGAATTGGTGCACGCAGGGTGCCAACGTTCAAAGAATCTTTCAAAGAAAAGATATTGCATCAGGAAAGGTAGCTTTCGGCTTTGAACCTTCCTTAGTCGATTACCATCGGATTTACTTACTGCGCGGTGAACTTGATGTCTTGAACCGTCAGTGTTTAGTGTAAACCAAGAAAATGGTATCAACACAATAACTCTCTTTATTCATTTCTTCTTATTGTTTTATCCTTTGTGGCCATGGATAACTCTTGGATTCTTAAGTGCGTACATTTGAAGCGGTCTGTCTTCGCACTTAAATAGATGATCTCTTATAAGGTATATTGCTCTACCCCACTCGCAAGTGTTAGAAAAAATTAAAAGTTTCAGAAACTTATCCTTTACCCATTATGCAGGGAGCACTCAATATCTATCGTGAGAACGGCTTTGGAGTTATACTTCTTTAAAGAATGATAATCTGAAGTGCTCTTACTTTAAGTGAAGCACTAAACTTAACCTCTATAGTTTAGTTTCCCATTGAACCAAATTCCTGGGATCTCCTGTCGGTAAGGTTGGATTACCACTATAAAGATTCTTATTGTTTGGGTTTTAAGCCCATTCCCCTAGACAGACAGAATATTTGATCTTTGGGTACGCCTTTAGTTAATGGATCCGCTAAGTTATCCTTTGATTTGACGTAATCAATGGAAATGACACCCGTAGATCAACTGCCTAATGGTCTTATGCCTCCGATGAATATGTCTAGACTTGTCGTTGTACATATTACTTCGTGCCCTTCCTAAAGCCAATTGGCTGTCACAGTGAATCATCACCGAAGGTACGTGTTTATCCCAACAAGGGATATCCTCTAAGAAGTCGTGAAGCCACTCTGCTTCTTCTCCTACTTTATCCAAAGTGATAAACTCTGATTCCATCGAAATCGGGCGATGCATGTTTTCTTAGAGGATTTCCAAGACACAGCCCCACCACCAATTGTAAAAACATACCCACTGGTGGATTTGGTGTTCCTTATGTCCGATATCCAGTTTGCATCACTGTATCCTTCCAATATGGCTGGATATCTTGAATAATGTAATCTGTAAGTCAACGAATATATTAGATATCGTAGTCTTTGATTTAATGCCTTCCAGTGATCATTTTCAGGATTACGAGTAAACCTAGCCAACTTGTTTACTGGATAAGAGATATCATGTCGGGTGCAGTTTGTAATGTACATTAAACTACCAATGACTTGCGTATATCTCACTTGGGATACGTGTGCACCACGATTCTTATCAATTCTATGATTCATATCCATTGGTGACTTTATAGGGGGACTGTCAAATACATCAAATTTCCTCAAAACATCTTCAATGTAATGAGATTGAGATAAGACCAGCCCGTCATATGTCTTAAAAATATTAATTCCTAAGATTACATCTGCCATACCCATATCTTTTATGTCAAAACATTATTCAACATATTCTTTGTTTCTAGGATCAAGTTTAGACTACTTCCGGTGATGAGCATGTCATCTACGTAAAGGCATATCATGACAAAGGAATCAGAGTTCCCTTTGATATAGATATATTTATCACATTAATTTATGGAGAAACCTTTTGATAATAAAGTATTGTCAAACTTTTCATGCCATTGTTTCGGGGCTTATTTGAGTCCGTACAGAGACTTAACAAGACGACATACTTTCTTTTCTTGTCCTGGAATTACATACCCCTTGGGTTGTTCCATGTATATTTCCTCTTCCCATTCTCCATTTAGGAAGGTTGTCTTAACATCCATTAGATGTATCTCAAGGTCACACAAAGCTGTTATAGCTATGAATACCCTTATAGACGTTAATCTAGACACATGGGAGTATGTGTCGAAGTAATCGAGGCCTTCTTTTTGTTTGTAGCCTTTGACTACTAATCTGGTCTTATAATTGTCAATAGTTTCATTTGCTTTGTACTTTCTTTTGAGTATTCACTTACAACCCAAAGGTTTTCTTCCCGGAGGAAGATCAATCATTTCCCAAGTATGGTTCTGCATAATGGAATCTATTTTTCTTTCTATATTTTCTTTCCAAAGCGGTGCTTCTGGAGTTGACAATGCTTCCTTAATTGTCCTCGGTTCATTTTCAATCATATAGGTTAGAAAGTCTGGACCAATGGTATTGTCCTTTTTGGCCCTTTTGCTCCGTCTTGGTTCAACCTCTGGAACCCCTAAGTTCTATAGGTCTGGAACATTAAGTTCCGGATAGTCAGTAACTTCTTAGTCCTGTAGATTTGGAATGTCTAGTTCCGGATAATCAGAAACTCCTGGGTCTTGTTACTTTGAGCACTTTGTTCATAATTTCGTTTGCGCAAAATTATTTCTTTTTTCCTTTCTATGAAAGATTTGTTCAAAGAATTCAACATTCCTTGATTCCATAATCGTACCCTTGTGGATATCAGGTATCTCTGACTTATATACTAAGAAGCGATAAGCACCGACTTATATACTAAGAAGCGATAAGCACTACTGTTATTTACATATCCGATGAATATGCAATCTACAGTCTTAGGTTCAATTTTGACCTATTTTGGTTTAGGTACTTCGACCTTTGCCAAACAGCCCCACACTTTTAAATATTTGTAAGTGGGTTTATTTTCTTTCCATGCTTCATATGGAGTTTTATCCTTACGCTTATGCGGAACTCTATTGAGAATTGTGTTAGCGGTAAGAATCACTTCGCCCCACAAGTTTTGGGCTTAACCGGAATTGATAAGTAAAGAATTCATCATTTCCTTTAACGTACGGTTCTTGCGCTCGGCAACACCGTTAGACTGAGGCGAGTAAGGAGCGGTCGTTTGATGAACAATGCTGAATTGAGCACGGTATTCTTCAAACGGTGCTACGCATTCTCTCTCTCTATCACTACCAATTGCCTTAATTCGTAGGTTTAGTTGATTTTCAACTACTGCTTTATAACGTTTAAATACTTCAAACGCTTCATCTTTACTTTTTAACAAGTAAACATAACAATACCTTGTACTATCATCAATGAAAGTCACAAAGTACGTGTTCCCCCCTCTAGTTTGCACAAACTTTAAATCACATATATCGGTGTGAATTAGTTCTAGAGGAGCGGTGTTTCTTTTGACTGAATGGAAAGACGTTTTGGTTAATATTTCTTCTACGCACACCTCACATTTATGTTGAGGGTTTATGTCGAATGAAGGCAACAATTCAAACTTTACTAACTTTTAAATGGATTTGTAGTTAACGTGTCCTAATCTATGATGTCATAAATTAGAAGACTCAAGCAAGTAGGTAGAATTTCATTAGATGAACGGATTACAGACATAACATTCATTTTGAAGAGGCTGTCACGTATGAAGCCCCTTCCTACAAAATTATCATTCTTAGTTATTACAAACTTTTTGGACTAAAAAACTAGTCTAAAATCAGCCTTGACCTGTGGCCCTGAAACTAAGTTCTTGCGGATGTCAGGGACGTGCATCACTTCCTTTAGAGTGATTTCTTTGCCTGTAGTCATTTTTAGGACAACCTTTCTAACCCCTTGCACTTTAGAGGTGGCACTGTTGCCCATGAACAACTTCTTGCCCGTGATTGAGGCGTAAGAGGAGAATGCATTCTTGTCAGAGCAGATGTCATGGGTTGCACCCGTGTCTATCCACCATTGCCTTGGGTTCTCCACTAGATTTGCCTCCAGCACCACTGTCGAGAAATCCACAATCTTATCGTCAAGATCTGGATGATTACCCTAGTCTTGTACAACGTTAGCCTTTGCCTTTGCGTTTGTTCTTAGCCTTCAGGTCATTTATGACCTGGATATTCTGGGTCACTTCAGTCGTTGTGTTAGACTGAGTGTCTATTGCATCCCCAGCAGAAGGAGTATCTTCTGTCTGAAATCGTGACAGGCTCAACGCAGTAAGATAGAACAACATATTTAGTCTCCTTCTCTTGTTGTAATTGTTATCTAGAATCTTACTTGGGCATTTTCTTTGAAAACTGTCAAGAGTAGGGACACCATCAGTTCTTTGAGTAGTGCCAGAGGTAGTGCCTTGATCAAGAATAAAGATAACCAAACAGCAGCGTGCCTTGAACAACAACATCAGAACTAGAAATAAAATTGTTAAAAAGAGTAGAACCAGAACTACCAACGAAATTGTTAACAGAACTGTCAACAGAACAGTTGGCAGAAATAGAGCCAAACCCAAAATTAGAATGAGAACTGGAAACAGAACTGTTGACAGACATCTTTCGAACACTCAGTAAGAATTTGTCTTAAAATTGTAGGTAAAAATTAGTGTATTCGAAAGGTTAAACAAAATAAATGATTTGCTGAGTCAAGAGATCTCTCTGTCTTTAAGACAAAATTGCCCCGTATAGATGTTTTAACGGCGATAGACAATAGTCTCCCAAGATACAGCAACAACAATCAACTATACAAAGCAAACATAGATGATTCTATCGAAGAAAAATATAGAACAGATTGTTGATTCTGCTTCTGTGTTTAGAACATAACAGATGATCGTTTCTGTTTCTTTGAATATCAAAACATAAGTTTTTCGTTTCTCTCTGTGTTATCTGTATATCGAAACAGACGAGGTTTTCTGTTTTGTATATTTTGAACAGAGCAGAAGAAAAGAAAAAGGTTCAGTTTCTGTGTTGTGCGTTTTTCTTTTCTGAACATTACTGTTCAATTTATATTTGAAAAGGAGGACCATTGTAACATTTCAAATCGTTGCAATGTTTCGAAAATCTTCAAGGACCAAAAAGAAAATATCCGGAAGACAGCCCACAGCCTGTAACCCGAGAACCCAAGAACCCGGAAACCGAAACACAAGACACGAGCCCGAGCCCGGACTAGATCGGACAGGACGGGCGGGCGACGGCGGCGCATGTATGGGGCTTAGCCCCAAACCCAACCTCACCTAGGTCCTCTCCCTTCTAAACACATAGGTTATCCTTTGGGGTTCCAAACCCTTACTAAAACTTAGAGTTTATATATTGCATAAAAACTCTCCATCTTTTACCAATGAGGGAGATTAGTCATTTTTGGCCAAAAATACTCCATCTTTTCATGTCTCAAATACCTTACTTTGTGTATCAATATCTCTTTCATTTCTTAACGAAATTTGACGATACTTGGCACTAACATCATCTACTCACTTAGTAGATTGGGCATATATGAAGAAATGATATTTTCGACATGCGGGCCCCACGTATTTAAGTCATTAAAGATGGGATAAACTCAATCCCACATTAGTAAATTTTCCAACAAAAGCTACCCGAGTTGACTTGGTTGAGGTAGGGCATATATACTAGTAGATTCCTTTTCAGTCAACTGGTAATTAATTGTTAAGGAGATGAGTCGACTTCGATCGATCAAGGTGGTGACTAGTAGATTTTTGTAAAGTCATCATATTCTTGTGCAATTCAGAATTTTCTTTTTGAAGTAAGTCAGTTTTAGTCTGACATTCTTTAACTCAAATTTTCAAGTCTTTCTTTTCTCGTTGGACTTTCTTGAATTTATGAAAAACTCTTTGCAAATCCTCCAAAGTCAAATCTAAAATTTCAGATTTATTACAAGTGAAATTATGAGTAATACGTACCTCATCGGTTTCTTCCTCGTCGCTCCAAGTTAAGTTTCTACGATTCTTATCGGTTTATTTTCCTTCCAAGAGGCATATGATCACCATTTTTTATTGTTTCCTCTCCTTATCAGATTCATCATCGTCGCTCCGAGTTGAAGTTCTGAGATTCTTCTTTTCGAGGTTATGAAATTTTAATTTAATATGTCCAAGTCCACATTCGTAGCAATGTATGTTTTCCTTTGTTGGACCTCATTCTTCTTATCCTCTTGAATATCCTGGATGGATTGAGCTCTCTATTTCTGCTTCATTTTTCTTATTCTTTTGACATTTCTGAATATCTTAGTCAATTTTTTTTATATTTCTTATTTTTTACGGTGCCCTCGTGGATAGCTTCTAATGTCTCATATTTCTTTAGCAATTTTACAAGTGGATATTTTCTTATATTCTTCTTCATCAAGAGAACAATAGAGTAGGTAGATTGTTATAGCATATGTTTGCAAAATATTCAAATGTTCCTTTGTGTAGTCAAATATGGATGCCTCTTCCAAATTTATTTCCGTCATTGTTGTTCGGAATAGGTCGTGGCCCTTTATGAATAACTAGACAGGCTTTATAATCTGTTGATTGAACATCAGTCTTTATTATGGTATTTCACTGACTGTAGTATTGACTATTAAAGTAGGGTGACCTGCTTGTTGAGAGTCCTTCTTAAAGCATGAATTTAGTAATTTGATGTCCTGATATGGATATTTCCTCACTTGTTGCTAAGCAAAAACACAAATGTGAGACGAGACTCTTTGAAAGTATAGGGGGTGGGGGGGGTGGTAAATTATAAGCTTGCTAAAAAACTCTAATCGACTACTATTTGGTTCCAGTAGACTGATGGCGAGATAACCTATACAAAATAGTTAGTCCTTTGATTTACACAAGTATAAACCACAATAAACAGTAAATGTACAGAATATAATATGAGAGCAATAAAGTAAATGATATTAGAAATTTTATACTGATTCGGAATCAATGCGGTATCATAATCCAACCCCCTTGGTTGCAAGGAAGTTATCTCTTTAAGCTCTTGTAATTTAAATTGAGTACAGCCTTTGTGGTTTTCCATGTTCACCACCAACATTTAAAAGGATTGTTTTCACTCGCTCACCAACAACAAACAATGGTTGGTTTTGACACGCTCACCAACAACAAACAAGGTTGGCATTTCACTCCACCAACAATGAACAAGGTTGGTTTTTCACACACTCACCAACAATGACTCTTTGATTTTTACTCGCTCACAAAAAAATGAATAATGACACAACCTGTCAATACAAAATCTCACCAATAATATTTTTCTCTTTATTCTTTTTTGAGTGCATAGTAAATCACTAAGAAATATAATGCTTATTAAAAGTAGAATAAAGTACTGGAAAAGGTTGAAACGAAATTATAAGTGACTCATATTTTTCTCTTTTTTGAATTCTCGTACTTATAGTCTTCAAAATTTCTTACCGTTGCACTTTTATGGAATCTTGAATCTGCTTTCCTCTCTTGAAGATTGCCGGATATATCTTTGTGAATATTCTGATAGCTTATAGATATCTCCTCAATCTTCCTCGATTTGCGTCTTTGTGATTTATGACGAACTATCCTTATAGAACATGCGAACTCCAGCTTCTTAGTGCCTTTGAATCTGGATGATTCTCCGGTCACTCTTGCCTATTTGTGTGACCAACTGATTTTTTGATATATTTTTATAATGCATTGCTTCCTTCCTTGATTTCCTGATTGTATGAAATCAGTATCTCTTGTAGTACTTCTTTCCTTCTTTGTAATGGTAGACTAGAAGACTTTCTAATATATACAAGAAAAACCTCTATAAATTAATAACCTTGGGACCATGAAATTTTATTAATTTAGAGAGATATTAATATATCGATAAATTAATATTTTATTAATTAAAAGAGAGACTTTTTAAATTCAGCAAATTTAGTACATATGTATTGAAAATAAATGAATTCATATATGTTTCATTGATTATATTCATGCATCAACCAATTCTTTGTAACTAATTAAATATATTCATGTATAATATCAATTCATTGTATACAATTAACTATTATATTCATGGACGCATGTATCAATTCATTGGAATTACTTAAATAATGTATACATGTTTACATTAATTCGTTGCACTTAAATAACTATTATAGTCAATTAAATATATTCATGCATGATGAATGAAACATATACTATATAAATCTCAATATGGAAATAAAATAATTCATAACACCCAACCATGTCTTCTCATCTAAAAGGCATCGCAAAATCATCCATGAATGATCAAATGCGTAAAGCATTATGTGAGTATAAGAGAGACCATCCCACATGCACTCAAAAAGATTTACAAGAGTGGGTTGATGAAAAATATCGTTTGAAAGTTAGTCAAGGTACAATATCAAACACTCTCAAGAGATCATCGGAGTACCTTTCACCAACTTTGAGAAGGGTGGGGATATTAAGCGACACAAATCGGCGAAATATCCAGATATAGAGAAGGTTCTTTATGAATGGTTTCTTCAGTACCAAGATCGAGTCAACATGACTTGAGAGCTTATTTTGGAGAAAGCAAAGGATATAATGAAGCTTTTGCATCCTCAACACCCTCATGAACATCAATTTTCTCAAGGTTGGCTTGAAAAATTCAAGGTAAGACATGGCAGAAGAATCTTGTTGATGGTTGACAATTGTCCAGCCCATCCAAAAAATATTGAAGGGTTACGGAATGTTGAGTTATTTTTTTTGCCACCTAACATGACATCAAAGATTCAACCATGTGATGCAGGAATAATTAGAGCTTTCAAGATGCACTATCGTAGGAGATTCTACAAAAATCTACTGGAAGGTCATGAGTTGGGGCTACCTAATCCTGAAAAGATTAATGTTTTAGATGCCATCAATTTTGCGAGTCTCCGCTTGGACAACCAATGTTTCTCAAGTGTCAATAGCAAATTTCTTTCGGCACTGCAAAATCCGTTCAAATGAAGAAATCTCAAGTGAGACAAACTTTGAAGAAAGCCTACATGAGCTTGAGAATATGGTCAAGGATGTTGGTTATCGCAATGAAATGGACGTCAACAAATTGGTGGATTATCCGGGTGAAAATGATGAATGTTCAATGGTTCATAGTTTAGAGGAAATTGTTGCTGATATTATTGAAGATCCTACTAATGATGAAGCTGAAGATGATTCAATACCGTTGGAACCAGTCACGAGAAAGGAGGCTTTGAGCGCGACAACAACTCTTCAAAAATTTTTGTTGCAGCTAGAGAACTCGACACCGGAACTCTTGGTTGCAATTAAAAAAGTTAGGGATGAAATCCAATTAGATTTAAATTTTAAGAAAAATCAAGTAACAATAGATTCATATTTTAGCAAATTACCATAATATTTATAATTGTAATATTTATGAATTATTAATTTAGAGTTTTAATGGGACCTAATATTTATAAAGGGATTTTTCGAAAAATTATTATCTAATAATCTTATCGAATTTGATGATTTTTTACAAAGGCCCAAATCGGGACCGGAAAATTTTATTATTTTAGAGAATTTATTAATTTATAGAGTATTAATTTATAGAGGTTTTACTGTATATAGGGTCTTCTCTTGATTAGCACAATTGATTCCTTCTTCTCTTCCTTAATACGTGTTGACATATTGTCAACAAATGCCCCTTGATTTGTTTACTTTCCAACATGCCCATCACGTCCTTGAGTAACACACCAAGAAGATTTATTTTCAGCTTCCTTTCATAAATCATGGAAAATAATTTATTTTCATAATAAAGCTTGTAATAACTCAGCAAATCTTTTTAATATTTTTTCTAAGTAATATCTTTGAATTCTTCTTTTGGCTTGTACAATTATGAGCTCTTTCTAAACAACCCAAGAGAATTTCAAGATCCTCTTCATTTCACCTTGGATCTTGATTTATATTATTTTGAATGTAGTCACATTCATCTTCTTGAATTTGGACTTTGATCACTCTGAATGTTGACACTTTTATAAATTGAGACTTCTGGTATATTTTGTTGGTTGCTATTGTAGTAAAGCAGTACGGGAAGTAAATAAATATTACAAGTGTTCGAAAGGATAAATAAATGGTCAATATATAGCATGGAGGAGGCTGCCCAACAGCCACAAACAAGGTAATTAATAGCCATTAGTGAGGGCCGTTAATGGTCATTAGGGAGGCAGATTAATGGCAGGTTTAAGGGTTGTTCATGGCCATTGAAGAAGGGCTGATTATGGAGGAGTTAATCAGCCAAGTAATGGCTGATTAATGCCCCAAAAAACAGTTCCAACGGTAGGCAGAAAGTTTCTGCCTTCCGTCGTTCCAAATTCAACTTTCTAGAAACTTTAGGGATCAAACTGTAAATATTAAGCAATTTGGGATCCAAAAAGATAATATCAGAAAGTCCCCACAGCCCGTGACCAGACGGGTGGTGGCGGCGCGCATGTGGGCTTAGCCATGAACCCAAGCACATCTAGGTTCTCTCTCCTTTAAACACATGGGATACCTTTTGGGGTCCCAAACCCTTGACCACTTTGGAGACTTATAAAGAGAGCAATTCTTCTTTTTCCCACCGATGTGATAGATTTGTCCCACACCATATTTTCATGCCTCAAACACCTTACTTCGTGGACCAATATCTCTTTCATTTCTCAACGAAATTTGACGATTCTTGGCCCTACGGTCATCTACTCACTTAGTAGATTATGCATGTGTGAAGAGACAAAGCCTCCAACATGCGGAACACTAGTGTTTAATTCATTAAATATGAGTGAACGCACCTCCCCGCTAAAGGCAAATTTCCAACATATTTCGATACTCCACAAATTTTGAGCCTAATCGGTCTTGATCTCTTCCTTTTGTAGGACAGTTTCCTTCCATAGGATCGTAGTAAATATTATTTTCATGATTCTTGGTAAGAATATTTCGTCCATATCTTCTTCCGTAATTTCATCACGTAATATATTTTTTTCCATATTTGTTCAGATCTTCTCCAAATTCATCTTCATCAAATAAAGTTGTACCAAAAATACATTTACCAGTAGTAAAGTTTCTTTTATTAATAATTGTGTTGATTTGTTATCATCAAAATTAATAAGTAAAACCTTGAACTTAACACTGTTTTACTAGTTTAAAAATATTTTCTCAATTAAGGATATTTGAACTGCTAGACTGCATCTAATATGTGTTTCCCCTTGAGACAGACGTTCAAATTTCAAGTTATTGAGAAAAAAAATAAACAATCAGAGGTGGATTTATGATTGGAAGGTTATAGGTGCATCATTAATATTTATATAAACTAGTCATTGGCTACAACGATGACTTTAATAGGGGTTATAGATTATCCCGGTTGAGTTTGAACGAAATTATTTTCATACCTTTCTTATTAATCAATACAATAATATATACATCAATAAGATTAATTCTAGGCTACAATTTTGATAGACTATTCTAAGAATATACTAAATTTATTTACATCCTAATTATATGATTATGATATGATATGATATGATATGATATGATATGATATGATATGATATGATATGATATGATATGATATGACATGATTGCATTATGGAAAAATAGGTGATTATTTTCATAATTGTCTAACATTCCTCCGCAGTTTTAGCGGGAGGTTATCGTATGCTGAGACTGTCCCTGAAATCATCAAAGAGTATGCGTGGAAGACCTTTCGTGAAAATATCTGCAATCTGATAACGGGACGGGACATGGAGAACCCGGACTTGTCCACGTGCAACATTTTCACGGACAAACAAGATATCCATTTCTATGTGTTTTGTGCGTTGATGCTGGACAGGATAAACCTGAAAAATATATCGCACTCACATTATTACAATAAACCACGGTTGCTTTTTCAATCTGACAATGAAGTTCTAAAAGAATATTACGGAGCCAACATGATTCAGAGACCACATTAGCTACCCCTCAATATTCTGCTTCAGCACTCGACCGAGATTGTGTCGGTTGGCGTTTCGACGACCATGAAATTAGGTTATCTCCTATAAACACACAATAACCAGAGGTGGAATGCCATGTGTCCGGGCAGCCACCCCAATCAACATTTGTATAAGATGTGAGACCAGAAATTGTTGACTTATATAGATGCAACCCAAAATCAAGAGCACCCTTAACATACCGCAAATTCGTTTGAGAGCCCCCATATGTTCTTCTTTCGGGTCATGCATATGTAAACACACATGTTAAACTACATAGGAGATATCAGATCTCGTGAAGGTGAGATACTATAATGCCCCTACTAAGTTGTGGTAATGTGTTGGATCACTATAGGGAGAACCTGTAGAGTTACTCAATTTTGCCTTGGTATCAATCGGCGTGTGGGACGGTTTGAAAAATGACATATCAGCTTTGTCAATGATCTCCTCGGCGTATTTATTTTGACAAAGAAACAGACCACGGGCATATTGAGTTACAACAATGCCCAAAAAATAGTTTAACGCGTCCAAATCCTTCATAGCAAATTTTGAAGCAATGAGGGTCATAATAGACTAGCGAAGTGACTCAGATGACGTTGTGAGGATGATGTCATCCACATAGAGAAGAATGTATGCCATGTCATTCCCCTTCTTATAAATGAACAAAGACTGATCGAACTTGCTATGTGAGAACCCTAGTGTGGAGATGAACCCTGCAAACTATTCTACCATTCCTTGGGGGCCTATTTTAAACCATATAATGATTTCTTCAACAAGCAGATATAATCAGGATGAATAGGATCTCGGAAAACCAAAGGTTGGTGTATGTAAACTGTTTCCTATAGGTAACCATGTAGAAACATATTTTTTTCGTCCAACTGATGAATGGACCATGATTTTGACAGAGCGAGACTGAGAACTGTCCTGGTAGTTGTTGGTTTAACTACTGGGTTGAACGTTCACCGTAATCCATGCCAACGTGCTAACACCTACCATCACCAACAAGACGAGCTTTGTGTCTCAAAAAGAAAACATCAAAAAAAATTATGACAAAAAACCCACATAGAACGTATTATGTTCACATTAGATGGACTGGGCACCAACTCCCACGTCTTATTTTTAATAAGAGCATCAATTTTATCTAATATGGCAGCTTTCCAATTCGGGTATGATAAAGCAGCTTTTGGGTTTTTTGAAATTGGTGATGGTTGGACTGAGGAGGTTAAATTAAAATGACGCTTGGACCGAAAAATCCCGTGCATGGAACGGGTTTCAATGGATCGAGGTGGGGCTGTGGATTTACGGAAATGGTACTGAGCCGAGAGGGACTGATCGGGTGGGCTTGTGTTATTAGGCCTATTTGTCGGGTTTGGTGAAGTGGATGAGGGAGCAGCGGGCTCCCTCATTTGGGCCAACCAATTACGGGAAATGGACTGGGCCATGGCCGATAAGGAGAGGGCAGTGGGTTCCCTAACTCAGACTGGCCCAATTTTATTTTGTTGCTGGGCTGTTACACTTTAGGGTCCATCTTGGGCTATTCCAGTCGGGACCGAGGAGGCAGTGGGCCCCCTCGGTTAGGCTTGGTGAGATGGGATACTTAGATGGTACTTTAAAAATGGATGTATCCCCTTGTCCAAAAAATTGTATGAAGGCAGGGACGGCGTGTGAGAGTTTGCAAACGGGAATGTGGACTCATTGAAAACAATGTGACGAGAGATGATAATTTTTTCATTAGACATATCATAACATTTATAGCCCCTATGATTTTGTGGGTATCCCAAAAAGACATACGGAGTGGAACGGCCTTGAAGTTTGTTTATGGTTGTGGAGGAAAATAATGGATAGCACTAACACCTGAAAACCCTCAAATATGTATATGAAGGAATACGATGGTACAAAATTTGTGTGAGTGATAGGTTTGAGAGTAGCTTTCTAGGAAGAATGTTTAAAAATATGTGGCCATTTGAAGAGCATGATCCCAAAAAGACGGTGGTATGGACAAATGCACAAGACGTGTGCGAATTAAATTGTTGATTGTTCGAATTTTTCTTTTGGCTTTCCCATTTTGAGGAGAAGTATGTGGACATGAAAGACGCAATGACATACCATTTTGGTGACAAAATTCCTTAAATTGGTCATTTATGAATTCCCTCTCATTGTCACATTGAAAACATTTAATGGACTTCTCAAATTGGGTTTGGATGAAAACACTAAATTATTTAAAAATAGTGGGGACCTGCGATTTTTTTCCAATGGGAAAGGTCCATAGAAAATTAGAATAATCATCCAAAATAAGCATATAATACTTATGACCTGCCGAACTTAAAACTGGGGATTGTCTTTGTCATTTGATCCAATAGCGTTCCGTTAGATAGGAACAAATTTGATAAATATTGATGTATGTCCACAAATCACTACGCATGATATCAAATGGTATAATAGTATTGAAAGTAGATAAAGAAAATGGAAATTTAACATGCTTCTCAAAAACACAATCCTGACAAACATGGGAGTCTACAAGTTGGTTACAATCAATAAATGTATTTTTTCTAAGAAAATTGAACACAGGTGTTCCCGAGTGTCCCAAACGATTATGCCATAAAATAGGAGAAATAACAACAAAGGAAGACGGATTGGTGACTTGGTTGTTGGTGGTGGCGGTGATGGGATACAAATCCCAGTGCTATTACATCTCATTAGTGGCATCCCTGTCTGAAAATTCTTCACAGAAAATCCAAACTGATCAAAATTAGAAAAAACATTATTGTCAGTGGTGAAATAACGTACAAATATCAAGTTTTTAATACGTTTGGGTGCATGTAGGACATTTTTCAAATGTAAAGGTGGGTGAGGGGGGAGGTTTAATTGACCAATACCACGAGTTGGAATTTTCTGCCCACTGTCAACGACAATATTTTTATTACTGCTCATATTAAAATAAGACGAGAGAGTACCTTGAGATGCCGTCATGTGTGAGGTTTCCCCCGTGTCCATGTACCACGAATTATCGGAAACATTGAGATTCATATTGTTCATGGATTTCTCGATGCCCGAGGGAGCATAACTCGAAGACGATGGTCCATGGGCTGAAAGTGCTTGTTGTGGACGGCTGTCTATTCGTAGTGTTGGGTCTGGCCCACTAAGATGTCAGGTACGGGTATGGTGGGCCCTACTATTGGGGGTTCCAGCCCCATGAAGGGAACTGTCCCCACTGCCCGCTGCCACCAAACTGTTGCGGCTACCAGTGGGGACGGTTCTGCCGCTGCTGCCCGCGATTGCCTCCCCCGTCGGACGTGTTCCCACCGCCGCGGCCCCGCCCCCTTCCACCATTATTTTTTCCTTTGTTGTTGTTGCAATTTTGACCCCTCTTTTATCCATTATTATTGCGATTAGACGCACCTCCCGAACTAGAATTTTGAGAGCCAAAATCATCCTTAGACACGTTAGTGGAAAGTCCTGGCATTGTTTGCGGTCGTTGCCGCCTGTTTCAACTTCTGGGTTTCTTCAAGAATCAACCTCGAACGAGCCTCATAAAATGGCGGTAGAGGGTTACTTTTTTGAATGAACATAGCAAATTCATCATATTGTTCATTCAAACCCGCAATTAGTTGGAGAACTAACCTTGGATTTGTCACTGGTGCACCAACATTGGATAGTTGGTCGGCAAGCATTTTTAATTCTTGACAATAAGCGGAAACATTTGCAAAGTCGTCCAATTTGACATTGGTGAATTGGTTTTCAAGATATACCGCCCGAGAAATCATATTATCTTGAAAAATGTTTTGCAAACGCCCCCAAGCTTGTTGCGTCGTATAGTCCGGTTCCAAAATTGTGTGCAAAAGGTCATTATAGATGATGCTGTAAATCCATTGAAGGACTATAGCATCCAAGTGTGACCATATAGTCTGCCCAATGTTGGAGACTTCAGAGGAAGAATATGGTCAATACCTTGGTATCCGCGACAATGAATTTTGAATAACTCCGCCCAAAATGAATATTGCCATTTTTACATCTCAAGAATCACCAGAATGAAGTTCTTGACATTGTTTACGGTAAGAGCGGGATGAAATTTGTTTTGGTCGGCCATTGTTACCCAAACAAAAAAGGAGGAGATAGGATGGTGATTGGAGTAAGTGATAGGAAGAACCCTAATTAGGGTTTGTGGGTTGAAGAAGCCAAAAAGGGGGAAGGGGTAGTATTTTCGACTAGGGTTTGGAGAAAACCCTAGTTAGGGTTTGGTTGGTGAAACAGAAATTGGGAGGATTTTGGCTAGGGTTTGGTTAATTTGTGGCTCTTGATACCATGAATGAAATTATTTCCATACATTTCTCATTAATCAATACAATAATATATGTTGACACCCAATTTTGTCCCATCTTTTTCAATTTATTTTTGCAATTTTAAATATTTTTAACACCTCAAAACAATTTTAATCTATATACATACATGCGTATGTATATATATATATATATATATATATATATATATATATATATATATATATATATTATTATTCTCTTATTATTATTATTATTCGCATTTTTTACTATCATTTGCATTTTTATCATAATCATAAGTTTTATCCGAAATTCTATGTTATTTATTTCTCGCAAAGATGCATCGCATTTCCATTTTTTATTAAGCATTAAACATTTCGCAAATATTATATTTTTATCACATCGTTATGTTATTTTAAATAATTCACATCTTTTACAAAATAAAATTAATATTTTTAATGTTAAACCCCTTTTATATTTTTTTTTAACCCAAAACAATTTCCAACCCATTTCATTTTCCCAACCCAATACAAATTCCACCCAAACAAAATTCACAAGCCCAATACCCCTTATTCCCTTCCCCTTTATTTCCCCAAGTCCAATCGGCCACCCCCCATTTTCGCAGCCCACAACTGAAGCCCAACCGGCCACCATCCAACCCGAAGCCCAAACCCATCCCTTTTATCCCCCAACCAAATATAACCCCAAAACAAAACAAAAAAAAAACCTACGCCCCCAACCCCTCAAATCGCGGCACCCCTACGCCCCTACCCCACATCGCCGCACCCCTACCTCACCACTGCCACCACCCTACCCTGACACCGCCGCCTGACACCACCAACCTACCCCATCATCTCTCACCGCAACACACGCCCCAAAAAATCAGATTTTGTCCCCCCTTTATTTTGAATTTTGAATTCGTTTTTTTTATAAGGGGTATGGGGGATGAACGTTGGGGGAGTATCTATAAACCCCCCCCCCCCCCCCTTTTGCTCACCGTTTTGGGGGTCGGATTTTTTTAGAGTTTTTGGGTCGTTTTTAGGTCCGAAATTTAAGTTTAAGAAATCTGAAATCTTCTTAAAGGTTTGCATTGTATTTTGTTTGTGTCGTTCCTCACTAAAAAAAAAAACAATCCGAAATCTTTGTTTGTTCTTGCATGTGTTCTTCAACTTAAAGATTCCGAAATATAGGTCGAAATTATTGGTTTTTTTTGTGTGTTGAAGAATCTGGATTTTTAGCTATTTTTTTTCTTTTCTGTTTTTCGGTTCAATTCGGGTCAGGTCACTGCCGGGTCGGGTCGGGTCATTCCGGGTCGGTCCAACATCAGAAAACAGAACCCTATATCAGAAAAATAAATCAGAATTCTAACATTTCCAAGCGGATTCGACGATTCGAAACAACGCCTCGGTTCGCTACCCGGAAAAGGTTAGACCCCTTCCAATTCTTCTATATTCCTTTAAGCGTATTTGATTGTGTGTTTATGCTTGATTTAGTATGATATTTTGATAAGTAATGTAGTTTTGATCAATCAATATGATAATGAATGTTTTGCTTACACAATTGTATATATGTCGTTGGGATATTTCTTATTTGGAGTTGATATGTGATAGATGATATTGCCTCGATGTTTTGGTTAACTAATTATTGTCATTAGCTTTAGTAAGGTATCTTGGGTTCATTATTAAGTGTAATACGGATAATGTAAGATTAATACGTGTTTGGAAGAGCTATGGCTTGATTAAATATTCTTAGGACACTTAGCGGATTGTTGATATTCAAAATTATTGTATGTTGTGTAGGGTGTTAGCTTGGTCGCTGCCTATTAAATTAAACAATGAGCATACTTTAATTGATTAAAAGGGCGATATTTACATGTTATATTCTAGATTAATATGTGCAATTTTAAAAGGAGTATATTATCCATGTTTAATATAATAGTATGTGCGTTTGGTTTAAGTTTATGAATGTCATGTTTCTTTAAGATTAAGATTAGTTCAACGGAATTTATCATGTATGTTTACCTAATTTATACATTGGTCTTCCTTGCCTCTTTTATTCTTGTTTAAATTTAAAGCCGGTTGTGTTAGCATATATTCTTTCTTCGGCTACTTAATGTGCCAAATCTGAAAAAATAACGTCTTAAGGATATGTAGAACATACGGCCATGAGTATTCATTCCTATGTACATTTAATGTTGTATATTTCGTGTATATATATTAGGAATATTTATGTATATATTTTCATGCTCCGTCTATTAATCCTTTTCTTTTCTTTCGTTTGCATGAAACGCATCGGGAGCAACGAAGAGTCTCGTTATGAGACTCATCATGGCTAGTGTCAAACAAAGACTCGCATCCACCTTCCTTGCATTCTCCAACCTCGGGATTTCAAAACAAATAGAGCGAGATGACATCGTCATCCGCTTTAGTTCCCTTTCATTGTTATTCTTTAATTTTGTTATTTCCATTTGGGTCTGTAATAATTATTTAATGCTTGTGTGATTGTTAGGATATTTAGAATAATTAGGCCATGAATGGATAATTAATAGAGTAGTTTAAAATCCGTCGCTAGTTTATTCATTTGTAGGTTCGGATAGTGCAAAAAAATAGAAACCCTCCGCTAGTTTATTTATTTTTAGGCTCGTCATGCATATTTAAAATTTTCAAAACAATCTTTGATCATCTTTTGTTCACTTTATTAATGGTACAACTCAAAATGATTTCCAAAAAAAAAAAAATTACTTCTTTCAACTTTACATGCATATTTTTTAAATACCATGCAAATGCATACTTGTACAAAATGCATCATTTACTAAATATTTGCAAAACTTTTGTTTAACTTTATATATTTTAAACATGCATTTTCCTTAGTATCATATTAACCTGAGTTTGACCGGATAAACGCAAGTTAGCAGATCTTAAAGGATGCCTAACCCCTTCCCTTTAGGATAATAAAGAACACTTACCTAGAATCTCATTAGTTTCGCAGACCATTAAAATCTGAGTTTACATTGCAGCATTTAGTTAATATTTAGGTGTCCTAATTCACCGTAAAAATAATTAGGTGACGACTCCTCAATCCATTTACCCAGGGACCACCTCAAATGTCATGCTCCGCTTTTGACCTCTCGCGGGTCGAAGTTAAAAACGGGCGCGACAATATATACATCAATAGAATTAATTCTAGGCTACAATTTTGATAGACTATCCTAAAAATATACTAAATTTATTTACATTCTAATTACATGATTATGTTATGATATGATTGGATTGAATTATGAAAATAATAGGTGCTTATTTCCATAATTATCTAACAGGGTTGATTTTGGATTAATTGGATTCGATTTGGTAGGTTTGAGTTAATTAAATTCGATTCTTTTATGTTTTATTCTTAAAAACACTTAGTATTCCATACATTTATTCTTACTTTAACTTCTGATTCTCATAATTATTTGGGTTAGATATAAATACTAGATACAAATAAGTGTTTCATGTGAATGTGCTAATCTTTCATATTAGAAGCAGAACTAAATTATGAGAAAGGCGAAGTACAAGTTTGACTGATCCTATCAAATCATTTCATCCGCGTATGTTCTTCTACTATATTAGAAGAGGGAGTTGGCACACAGCAGGTCAACATGCCTGGTTAGAATTTGGAGAGAAATTTGGTCATTTCGTCTAAAAGTAATTAAATTGGATGGAAGATATTCACACTGCAGCTGCTGTATATATTTAAAGCATCGTTTACAATATTGCCCTTTGCTTGTGTCATCTTTCATCATCTCATTAAAAGCCACATTCCTTTTTCATGCTACGTGGCCTGAACTTGGAAGGGTTTCTTCTGTGTGCTCTACATTTTTCTTCTCCAGCTGTTAACTTTCCACTGACAACTATTTCACTTTTTCTCTTTCAGATAATCTCAATTCTCACACACACACGAAACCTTTCAACTAGAGGACATTGAGGCAGGTGTGTTGCACATCTAAAATTAACTAAAAAACAAACAATCGGTACAAATAAATTAAAAAAACATAATCCACACATATGTGTTATTATTTGAGATTCTAAGGCGGCGTTTGGATATTTTTAAGTTTTTTTTAAAAAAATAATATTTGAAGCTAAGTTTAAATAAAGGTATTTATAAATTGAAATTGTGTTTAAATATTTAACTTGAATCTTTTTTTTAAAATTTTATGAGTGAAAAAAAATCACCTGAAATACTGGTCAATATTCAATAAAATTCAAAAAATTAGTCCAATATATAATAAAATAATATTTTGAAGAAATGAAAAAAAATTGGACAAACGGTTCCCTATATGATCTATTTAGTGTCAATAGTTTTTTTTATTTGGATAAATATTTGGTGTTAATAGTTGGAATCACAATTTTTGGCATTAAATGTCAAATAGGATAGTACTTATAAATGTATAATTCTTTTTTAAGCCTAGATAAATAAATCACAAATACATGATTCCTAATATTATCTCATTGCACCAAGAAAATGCCAAGAGAGATATATGTCATCTTATCTAATTTGATATATATTATGCACGATCTCATTGCTAACGTTTCGAAAATAAGTCATGTGAAATTATACTTACTGCAATTTAGGGATCGAATAGTTTGAGGAAAAGTTATGCTGAGATTAGTTATATTAAAATTATTTATCTTGGTATTATTTTTTATTGATTGTTAGGTTTGTTACATTAAAAATGATATGCATTTCAAAAATTTTAAGAAAAAATTGTCGGATTACAAAAATACGCTACATCTTATTTAGTAGAAAAAAAGTTGAGGGGCCTGAGGAGCATTTTTTAAATCATTTTCATTGTTTTATTCTAGGATAACTAATCCTGAGATTGTTATTACACCCTTAGTGAAGGGATACTTAATCAGTACTATTTTTTAATCCTAGAATAAATAGTAACCAAACAAGAAATAAGTGTTGGAAATTTGCCTTTGGCGGGAGCTGCGACCGACCAACTTTAACGGCTTAAACACTAGTGTAACGTATGTTGGAGAATCCGGTTCTTCACACATGCATGATCTACTAAGTACGTAGATAACCGTAGGGCCAAGAATCGTCAAATTTCATTGAGAAATGAAAGAGATATTGGTTCACGAAGTAAGGTGTTTGAAGCATGGAAAGTGTGGTATTGTGTGTAATTCTCCCTCATCGGTAGAGGAAGAAAGAATTGTTGTGTATATAAGATTCGAAATTGGTTTGGGGTTTGGGACCCCAAGGGGTATCCCATGTGTTTAAAGGAGGGAGGACCTAGATGTGCTTCGGTTCGAGGAAAGACCACACGCGCGCCGCCGCCGCCCGCCCGTCCCGTCCGGTCCGGTTCCGAGTTCCGAGTTCCGGTTCACGGTCACGGGTCGTGGGCCGGGTCGTGGGTCGTGGGGTCGTGGGTCTTCCGATATTATCTTTATGGGCCGAAAAACTTTGCCGTGTACGGTTTGATCCCGAAGTTTCGTATATACGCTTTGGACCGAAATTCTTTCGGATGTGCGCTTTGGTCCCCGAAGTTTCAAGATGTACAGCTTTGGTCCCCGAAGTTTCCGAAAATCGAATTTCGACGGTCAAAAACAAATGCCAAGCACTCAATTCAGCCATTTATTTTGGCTGAATTACTCCTCCTATAATGGCCAAAACAGTTGGTCTTTCTCCCATTTATGTTGGTGACTTTACTACCTCCATAATGGCCATTATTTGGCTATTATGGAGGCGCTTTTCAGCAAGAAATGTACCCCTCCCTCTCCTATATAAACACCCCATTACACCATTGTTGAGCACTAAGACATATGCACGAAAATACACAAACAGATGCATGAAAAACAATTGCACGAAAATACACAACCGAAATAGTTTTCTTCCTACAACTTCCAAGCATCATTTCGTTACTCAATATTCTTCACGGTAGCTCTTGAGTTTCCTTTGCTCAAGGGTTCCATTGCTGTTTTATCTTGGGAGACAAATTGTCCAGGACGTATAAAGGATACATACGGGGCAATATTGTCTTAAGGACAGAGTGCTACACTCGACTCAAGAAAAAACCAATTTATATTTTTCCGTTTCAACAAAATCGGAATTTCCAGCTTTTACTTGTGTAACTATTGTAATTTTCAGATTCCATGTTGAATTATTGAATCTTTGTTTATCCTTTCGAATATTTGTAATAGTTAAATACTTCCCGTACTGCTTTATAAAGTACCATAGAACAAAATCTCCCAACAACTTAAGACAATATCTGTATAGTATTACTATTAGTGTTCGAAAGATGTCGGTCAAAAGTTGTGTGACCAAATCTGGATATGGAAATGGTTTTCTAGTAGAAGAGAGTGATGATGATGAACGTGTTCATGGTATCACCGCTACCAAGACTGGTGGAAACAAGCGCTCTCGAGAGCCTGAGGATGTCAACTGGGACAAGAGGAGAAGAGTGAAGATGTTATTCTATCTTGTAGCGTAAGGCCTATATCTGTCCCGGACAAAGGATCCGAATAATGGTGAGAAGGAAATGGACACTCGGTCGATGAAGTGACCGAAGTGAGCCGTAATCCGAAATTGGGATAAGTAGTTTTTCTTACTTGTCAAGAATAAAGATTAAATTATGTCCGATTAAAAAAAAATGATTAAAGTAAGGAGGAATATGAAAATAATTTATATTCCTTACGCTTTAACAAATCGAAGTTTAATCTCATCTTCTTTCCCATTTAAAGATTGGATTTTGTAAACAACTTAAGAAGATCCGTTCTTTTAAGTGTAATTATTAAAGTGTGTAAAGTATGTCGCACATACAATGGAGAAAGATCCACTAACGTGCGAAAACTCTTACCACTCTTAAGTAAGCGCCAAGAATTATCCGGGCACCAATCATAACGGAAGAAGACTAAAAGCTAAAGACGTTGAGCCCGTCATACTATTTGGCGAAGATCCTTCATAGGATGATATTGGACACTCGGTCATAAAAAGCCTCCGGCGACCGGAGGTGGGCCAAAATTCCTTTGATATGATGATATTGGACACTCGCCATATAAAGCCTCCGGGCGGCGACGGAGTGGTGCCGTAATTCATTTCATAGGAAAAGTAATGGACACCTAGTAAGGTGGGCCGCAGTTTTCGTGTCCTAAATGATCCGAAGGCCTAAATAAAGGCAAGAAAGAAATTGGACACTCGGTCCGCCAAAGCAACTAGAGTGGACCCGAGTATCGAGATCACATATGATCCGGTTACGCCCTAACCACGGGCAAAAGGTTGTTCATGTGAAGCAACGCCACCTCTAAAATCAAAGGGGCGGATAGGTTGTCCTCAATAGGACTTCAAGGAATGAGATCACTCTAAAAGAGGTGATACATGTTCCTAACTTGGTTAAAGGACGTTGTTGGTCAAATCGATTTGAGACTAGTCCAACAGTCCGTAATAACTAACAATGGTACAATATGTCTATAGCTAAATGAATGATATATTGTAATCCGTGCATCTATGACATCATAGATTAAGACACGTTAAATAGCAAGTCATTCAAAAGCTAATGATGTTGAGATTGTTGCCTACAAGTTGACATAAACCCTCAAAATGAATGTGAGGTAGACGAAGAGGCAAAATCACCTTTCCAAATTCCGTCAAGGGAATAGCGAAAGAAGCACCGCTCCTCTAGAACTTAGTCACACCTACTTGGGTGATTTGAAGTTTATACAAAATAGAGGAGGGAGACAAGTACGTTGTGATCTTCATTGATGATGGTACAACGTATGGAATCCTTTGTTTATTGAAAAGCAAAGATGAAGTTGTTGAAGCCTACAAAGCGAAGTTGAAAATCAACTAAGCCTACGGATTGAGAAATTCGTAGTGATAGAGGGGGAGAATGTGAAGCATCGTTCATTAAACGATCGCTCATTACTCACCTCGCCCAACGGTGTTAGCCAAGCGCTAAGTCGTACGCCCAAATTATGTGGGGCACGTCGATCCTTACCGCTAATGCGATTCTCAATAGAACTCCGCATAAGGATAAGGGTAACCCTCCGTGTGATACATGGAAAGGATCTCACATACAAATGTTGTGATGTGGGGTGGTTTCATACCTAAGACCGTAGATTGCATATTCACCGGATCCGCAAATAACGTAGTGTTCATCGCCTCTTCGCGTCAAAGAATGCGTCGAATTCTTTGGAGATAACTTTCCTTGAAAAGGAAAAAGGAGTAATTGCTCAAGGTTAACAAGAACCCGCGAGGGCTCGACTGTCCGAAACTAGACGTTCCGTATCTACAGACTCGAAAGTTGCCGGCTATCCGGAACTTAATATTCCGTATCTGCGAACTCGTGGATTCTAGATGTTGAACCGAGACGAGCAAAGAAGGGGACAAAGACTTGTTCCAGTCCTTCTAGCTTGTATGGTTAATAATGAACCATGAACAATTAACAAATAATTGTTATCTCCAAAAACGCTCGCTTTGGAAAGAAGCTAAAGGGAGAAATAGATTCTATATATAAAACCATACTTGTGTAATGGTTAATCTTCCTCCGGAAAAGAACCTTTGGGTTGTAAAAAGTGCTCCCCGAGAGTAGCTTCACATCCAGGGCCATTGTAGTCTTACATGGCATGGATGTTGAAACAACCTTTCCAACCGGAGAGTTGGAAGAAGAGGATCGAATTGGTTTGCCGAACTGTTGGGCTTCTTCCCGAACTTTCATTTTGGTCCCCGAAATGTTAACATTTTGGTCCCGAAAGTCTCGTATAAAACAAACAATGAATCGATCACGAAACATTGACTCGAAGTTAGAAAGCCAACAGTTGGAAAACCAATGGTCTTAGAGTGAAAATCATATTGAAACAAAGTCTCGATATGAAAGATATGGGTATCACGATGACATCTTAGGAATTGGATTTCTAAGACATCTAACGGATCGGTCGATAGTTGACGGTCACGTTGAAGCCACCAATGGATATGAATCATAGAACTGATTGGAATCATGGTGCACCCATAGACAAGGAGCGATATGCACAGTCACGTGTAGTTCAATGTATTGTACACACTACAACCGACCCGGTATCGTCCTACAAACATATTAGTTGAACTAAGGTTCACCGATGATCTTAATACATGATCAATAGAAGGCGTTAAGTCGGATATGACGATATCCGAATTATTCGCTTATCTACAGATTATAGTATTCTCGGATGTCCAAATGCGGTTCCGAGAGAACACAAGTGATGCAAACGGACATCGATCCGAAGAACACCAAAGTCACAAGTAAATGTGTATGGTGGGTCTTGGAAAATCCTCTAAGCAAACTTGCATCGACCGATTCATGATGGTATCGGAGTTTATCGCTTTATACAAAGCATGAAAGAAGTTGAGTAACTTCACGACTCATTAGAGGACGTCCCTTATTGGGAGAAACCCGTGCCTTCAGCAGCTTCTACATCGTGGCTAGCCGGTCGGCTTTAGGAAGGACACGGATGACGGCGTCGGACATATCCTGTCACGATCCGTCGGAGACATAAGACCGTATGGCGCTTGATCATCACGGGTGTCACTTCCTTATTTACTAACTAAGGGACTACCCGGAGATCAAGTGTTCTTTGTCTAGGGGAATGGGCTTAAAACCCAAAATATACGAACCAATACAAAGTGGAAACCCAACCTTACGAACCGGAGATCCCGGTAATTTGGTTCAATGGGAAAACTAAGTTGTAAAGGTTCGCTTGATCGCTTCGGTCGAAGCATGAGCACTTCGGATAGTGATTTCGAAAAGAAACACCAAATCCAAAGCCGTTCCCGCGATAGACGTTAAGTGCTATCTGCAGATGGGTAAAGGTTAAGTTTTCAAAACCTGTAATGATCCTCAACAACTTGAGGTTAGGTCTTTGGGAAACTTTTAATGGTTCCTAACACTTGTGAAGTGGGGTATAGCAGATACCTTGTAGGAGACCACCTATTTAAGTGCGAGGACGGCCGCCTCAAATTGAACGCACTTAAGAATCCAAGACGTTGTCCATGGCCAAAACGGACAAAACATTACGAAGAAGAGAGTAAGGGAATTTGTTGTGTTGGTACCGTTGTCTTGGCTTACACTAAACACCGATGGTTCAAGACATCACGTTCACCGCGCAAGTAAGTAAGTCCGATGGTATTCAACTATGGAAGGTTCAAAGCCGAGGCTACCTCTCCTTATGCAACATCGGTCCGCCGAAATATTGCTTGGAAATGAAAAGACACCATGTGAGTGCGCCAAAATCTCTTTCAAGAGGGGATTGTTGGAAATTTGCCTTTGGCGGGAGTTGCGACCGACCAACTTTAATGGCTTAAACACTAGTGTAACGTATGTTGGAGAATCCGGTTCTTCACACATGCATGATCTACTAAGTACGTAGATAACCGTAGGGCCAAGAATCGTCAAATTTCATTGAGAAATGAAAGAGATATTGGTTCACGAAGTAAGGTGTTTGAAGCATGGAAAGTGTGGTATTGTGTGTAATTCTCCCTCATCGGTAGAGGAAGAAAGAATTGTTGTGTATATAAGATTCGAAATTGGTTTGGGTTTGGGACCCAAGGGGTATCCCATGTGTTTAAAGGAGGGAGGACCTAGATGTGCTTCGGTTCGAGGAAAGACCACACGCGCGCCGCCGCCGCCCGCCCGTCCCGTCCGGTCCGGTTCCGGTTCCGGTTCCGGTTCCGGGTTCACGGTCACGGTCACGGTCACGGGTCGGTCGGGTCGGGCCGTGGGTCGTGGGTCTTCTTCGATATTATCTTTATGGGCCGAAAACTTTGCCGTAAGTACGCTTTGATCCCGTGTTTCGATATACGCTTTGGACCGAATTCTTTCGTATGTGCGCTTTGGTCCCCGAAGTTTCAAGATGTACAGCTTTGGTCCCCGAAGTTTCCGTAAAATCGAAATTTCGACGGTCAAAAACAGAAATGCCAAGCACTCAATTCAGCCATTTATTTTGGCTGAATTACTCCTCCTATAATGGCCAAAACAGTTGGTCTTTCTCCCATTTATGTTGGTGACTTTACTACCTCCATAATGGCCATTATTTGGCTATTATGGAGGCAGCTTTTCAGGCAAGAAAGCCCCTCCCTCTCCTATATAAACACCCCATTACACCATTGTTGAGCACTAAGACATATGCACGAAAATACACAAACAGATGCAGAAAAACAAAGGCCGAAAATACACAACCGAAATAGTTTTCTTCCTACAACTTCCAAGCATCATTTCGTTACTCAATATTCTTCACGGTAGCTCTTGAGTTTCCTTTGCTCAAGGGTTCCATTGCTGTTTTATCTTGGGAGACAAATTGTCCAGACGTATAAAGGATACATACGGGGCAATATTGTCTTAAGGACAGAGTGCTACACTCGACTCAAAGAAAAACCAATTTATATTTTTCCGTCTTCTATAAAATCGAATTTCCAGCTTTTTACTTGTGTAACTATTGTAATTTTCAGATTCCATGTTGAATTATTGAATCTTTGTTTATCCTTTCGAATATTTGTAATAGTTAAATACTTCCCGTATCGCTTTATAAAGTACCATAGAACAAAATCTCCCAACAACTTAAGACAATATCTCGTATAGTATTACTATTAGTGTTCGAAAGATGTCGGTCAAAAGTTGTGTGACCAAATCTGGATATGGAAATGGTTTTCTAGTAGAAGAGAGTGATGATGATGAACGTGTTCATGGTATCACCGCTACCAAGACTGGTGGAAACAAGCGCTCTCGAGAGCTCGAGGATGTCAACGGGACAAGAGGAGAAGAGTGAAGATGTTATTCTATCTTGTAGCGAAGGCCTATATCCGTCCCGCATACAAAGGATCCGAATAATGGTGAGAAGGAAATGGACACTCGGTCGATGAAGTGACCGAAGTGAGCCGTAATCCGAAATTGGGATAAGTAGTTTTTCTTACTTGTCAAGAATAAAGATTAAATTATGTCTGATTAAAAAAAAATGGATTAAAGTAAGGAGGAATATGAAAATAATTTATATTCCTTACGCTTTAACAAATCGAAGTTTAATCTCATCTTCTTTCCCATTTAAAGATTGGATTTTGTAAACAACTTAAGAAGATCCGTTCTTTTAAGTGTAATTATTAAAGTGTGTAAAGTATGTCGCACATACAATGGAGAAAGATCCACTAACGTGCGAAAACTCTTACCACTCTTAAGTAAGCGCCAAGAATTATCTCGGGCACCAATCATAACGGAAGAAGACTAAAAGCTAAAGACGTTGAGCCCGTCATACTATTTGGCGAAGATCCTTCATAGGATGATATTGGACACTCGCCATAAAAAGCCTCCGGCGACCGGAGTGGGCCAAAATTCCTTTGATATGATGATATTGGACACTCAAATCATATAAAGCCTCCGGCGACGGAGTGGTGCCGAAATTCATTTCATAGGAAAAGTAATGGACACCTAGTAAGGTGGGCCGAGTTTTCAGTGTCCTAAATGATCCGAAGGCCTAAATAAAGGCAAGAAAGAAATTGGACACTCGGCCGCCAAAGCAACTAGAGTGGACCCGAGTATCGAGATCACATATGATCCGGTTACGCCCTAACCACGGCAAAAGGTTGTTCATGTGAAGCAACGCCACCTCTAAAATCAAAGGGGCTGGATATTTGTCCTCAATAGGACTTCAAGGAATGAGATCACTCTAAAAGAGGTGATACATGTTCCTAACTTGGTTAAAGGACGTTGTTGGTCAAATCGATTTGAGACTAGTCCAACAGTCCGTAATAACTAACAAAGGGTACAATATGTCTATAGCTAAATGAATGATATATTGTAATCCGTGCATCTATGACATCATAGATTAAGACACGTTAAATAGCAAGTCATTCAAAAGCTAATGATGTTGAGATTGTTGCCTATCGTCGACATAAACCCTCAAAATGAATGTGAGGTAGACGAAGAGGCAAAATCACCTTTCCAAATTCCGTCAAGGGAATAGCGAAAGAAGCACCGCTCCTCTAGAACTTAGTCACACCTACTTGGGTGATTTGAAGTTTATACAAAATAGAGGAGGGAGACAAGTACGTTGTGATCTTCATTGATGATGGTACAACGTATGGAATCCTTTGTTTATTGAAAAGCAAAGATGAAGTTGTTGAAGCCTACAAAGCGTGTTGAAAATCAACTAAGCCTACGGATTGAGAAATTCGTAGTGATAGAGGGGGAGAATGTGAAGCATCGTTCATTAAACGATCGCTCATTACTCACCTCGCCTAACGGTGTTAGCCAAGCGCTAAGTCGTACGCCCAAATTATGTGGGGCACGTCGATCCTTACCGCTAATGCGATTCTCAATAGAACTCCGCATAAGGATAAGGGTAACCCTCCGTGTGATACATGGAAAGGATCTCACATACAAATGTTGTGATGTGGGGTGGTTTCATACCTAAGACCGTAGATTGCATATTCACCGGATCCGCAAATAACAAGAGTAGTGTTCATCGCCTCTTCGCGTCAAAGAATGCTCGAATTCTTTGGAGATAACTTTCCTTGAAAAAGGAAAAAGGAGTAATTGCTCAAGGTTAACAAGAACCCGCGAGGGCTCGACCGTCCGAAACTAGACGTTCCGTATCTACAGGACTCGAAAGTTGCCGGCTATCGGAACTTAATATTCCGCATCTACGTAACTCGTGGATTCTAGATGTTGAACCGAGACGAGCAAAGAAGGGGACAAAGACTTGTTCCAGTCCTTCTAGCTTGTATGGTTAATAATGAACCATGAACAATTAACAAATAATTGTTATCTCCAAAAACGCCGCTTTGGAAAGAAGCTAAAGGGAGAAATAGATTCTATATATAAAACCATACTTGTGTAATGGTTAATCTTCCTCCGGAAAAGAACCTTTGGGTTGTAAAAAGTGCTCCCCCGAGAGTAGCTTCACATCCAGGGCCATTGTAGTCTTACATGGCATGGATGTTGAAACAACCTTTCCAACCGGAGAGTTGGAAGAAGAGGATCGAATTGGTTTGCCGAACTCGTTGGGCTTCTTCCCGAACTTTCATTTTGGTCCCCGAAATGTTAACATTTTGGTCCCGAAAGTCTCGTATAAAACAAAACAATGAATCGATCACGTAAACATTGACTCGAAGTTAGAAAGCCAACAGCTTGGAAAACCAATGGTCTTAGAGTGAAAATCATATTGAAACAAAGTCTCGATATGAAAGATATGGGTATCACAGATGACATCTTAGGAATTGGATTTCTAAGACATCTAACGGATCGGTCGATAGTTGACGGTCACGTTGAAGCCACCAATGGATATGAATCATAGAACCGATTGGAATCATGGTGCACCCATAGACAAGGAGCGATATGCACAAAGTCACGTGTAGTTCAATGTATTGTACACACTACAACCGACCCGGTATCGTCCTACAAACATATTAGTTGAACTAAGGTTCACCGATGATCTTAATACATGATCAATAGAAGGCGTTAAGTCGGATATGACGATATCCGAATTATTCGCTTATCTACACGATTATAGTATTCTCGGATGTCCAATGGTTCTCGAGAGAACACAAGATGCAAACGGACATCGATCCGAAGAACACCAAAGTCACAAGTAAATGTGTATGGTGGGTCTTGGAAAATCCTCTAAGCAAACTTGCATCGACCGATTCATGATGGTATCGGAGTTTATTGCTTTATACAAAGCATGAAAGAAGTTGAGTAACTTCACGACTCATTAGAGGACGTCCCTTATTGGGAGAAACCCATGCCTTCAGCAGTTCTACACTCGTGGCTAGCCGGTCGGCTTTAGGAAGGACACGGATGACGGCGTCGGACATATCTGTCACGATCCGTCGGAGACATAAGACCGTATGGCGCTTGATCATCACGGGTGTCACTTCCTTATTTACTAACTAAGGGACTACCCGGAGATCAAGTGTTCTCACTGTCTAGGGGAATGGGCTTAAAACCCAAAATATACGAACCAATACAAAGGAAACCCAACCTTACGAACCGGAGATCCCGTAATTTGGTTCAATGGGAAAACTAAGTTGTAAAGGTTCGCTTGATCGCTTCGGTCGAAGCATGAGCACTTCGGATAGTGATTTCGAAAAGAAACACCAAATCCAAAGCCGTTCCCGCGATAGACGTTAAGTGCTATCTATCTCGCAGATGGGTAAAGGTTAAGTTTTCAAAACTCGTAATGATCCTCAACAACTGAGGTTAGGTCTTTGGGAAACTTTTAATGGTTCCTAACACTTGTGAAGTGGGGTATAGCAGATACCTTGTAGGAGACCACCTATTTAAGTGCGAGGACGGGCCGCCTCAAATTGAACGCACTTAAGAATCCAAGACGTTGTCCATGGCCAAAACGGACAAAACATTACGAAGAAGAGAGTAAGGGAATTTGTTGTGTTGGTACCGTTGTCTTGGCTTACACTAAACACCGATGGTTCAAGACATCACGTTCACCGCGCAAGTAAGTAAGTCCGATGGTATTCAACTATGGAAGGTTCAAAGCCGAGGCTACCTCTCCTTATGCAACATCGGTCCGCTGAAATATTGCTGGAAATGAAAAGACACCATGTGAGTGCGCCAAAATCTCTTTCAAGAGGGGATTGTTGGAAATTTGCCTTTGGCGGGAGCTGCGACCGACCAACTTTAATGGCTTAAACACTAGTGTAACGTATGTTGGAGAATCCGGTTCTTCACACATGCATGATCTACTAAGTACGTAGATAACCGTAGGGCCAAGAATCGTCAAATTTCATTGAGAAATGAAAGAGATATTGGTTCACGAAGTAAGGTGTTTGAAGCATGGAAAGTGTGGTATTGTGTGTAATTCTCCCTCACCTCGGTAGAGGAAGAAAGAATTGTTGTGTATATAAGATTCGAAATTGGTTTGGAGTTTGGGACCTCAAGGGGTATCCCATGTGTTTAAAGGAGGGAGGACCTAGATGTGCTTCGGTTCGAGGAAAGACCACACGCGCGCCGCCGCCGCCCGCCCGTCCCGTCCGGTCCGGGTCCGAGTTCCGAGTTCCGGTTCTCGGGTTCACGGTCACGGTCGTGGGTCGTGGGGCGCGGGCCGTGGGTCGTGGGTCTTCGATATTATCTTTATGGGCCGAAAAACTTTGCCGTGTACGCTGATCCCGTGTTTCGATATACGCTTGGACCGAATTCTTTCGGATGTGCGCTTTGGTCCCCGAAGTTTCAAGATGTACAGCTTTGGTCCCCGAAGTTTCCGAAAATCGAATTTCGACGGTCAAAAACAGAAATGCCAAGCACTCAATTCAGCCATTTATTTTGGCTGAATTACTCCTCCTATAATGGCCAAAACAGTTGGTCTTTCTCCCATTTATGTTGGTGACTTTACTACCTCCATAATGGCCATTATTTGGCTATTATGGAGGCGAGCTCAGCAAAAACATGCCCCTCCCTCTCCTATATAAACACCCCATTACACCATTGTTGAGCACTAAGACATATGCACGAAAATACACAAACAGATGCGAAAAACAAGATTGCACGAAAATACACAACCGAAATAGTTTTCTTCCTACAACTTCCAAGCATCATTTCGTTACTCAATATTCTTCACGGTAGCTCTTGAGTTTCCTTTGCTCAAGGGTTCCATTGTCGTTTTATCTTGGGAGACAAATTGTCCAGGGACGTATAAAGGATACATACGGGGCAATATTGTCTTAAGGACAGAGTGCTACACTCGACTCAAAGAAAAACCAATTTATATTTTTCCGTCTTCTATAAAATCTGGAATTTCCGGTTTTTACTTGTGTAACTATTGTAATTTTCAGATTCCATGTTGAATTATTGAATCTTTGTTTATCCTTTCGAATACTTGTAATAGTTAAATACTTCCCGTCGCTTTATAAAGTACCATAGAACAAAATCTCCCAACAATAAGGTGGTACTAATTTTTTGTCTCATGATTATTTTTCCTGATCCATCTTACCAGATGATCCTGAAATATTGTTGCAAGTGTTTACTTTTCAAATAAGAGATTATATTACTAGCATCGACATAATACCTTTAAGTTGTAATAAACAAACTTTCTATTAAAAACAGAAAATAGATTATTAAAATAATTCTGGACAATAAAATTATGGTAATAACTATATAAATTGGAGCAAAATTTAGAACTATAACAAAAGCATTAGAAGGGAAGTGATAAAGATTACAGTCTATGCCTTAGCCCGAGGTGGAAGATGAATTTATTTCAAAAACTGACCCCTCAAACAAATATTAAGGGGTAATATTAAAAAACACCAAATGATGAAATAATATTTAAGTATATAAATGGCTATTAAGAAAATTACAATTAAATTGTGATATCAATGAGAAAAAATACCGTTGTGAAAATATATAACAATAATTAGGTAGTTTGATTATCATATTGTGTTGTTTTCATATCTTTAAAGATAAAAGATTTATGTTATTATAGATTATTATTGGATCTTATTCACAAAAAATTACGCGCATCCATCATATACACCAAATGATAAATATTTACCTTCAGGTATAGTAATAAATTAAGAAAAAATTGTAAATATTAAATAGTATAAAGTACTACTGAATATATATTATAGAAAATGTATCTTATCAATATATATAACAAAATTTAATCTTAAGATGAGATTTAACCTTATGTATAAGAGTTACAAACTAAGGAAACAGAGGAATTTGAACTACAAATAGACAAAATTACATATTAGCAAATATTGAAGTAGTATCCTGTTGCATGGGCCCGTGCATAGCACCGGGAACTCCTTACTAGTAACATATACAAATACAAGTTTATTATTCATTTGACTTCCCTCTTCATCTCTTGTCCAACTTAATCCATTTAGGTAATATTTTCTTCTTTTTAATTTATATCATAAAATGTGAATAGCTACAGAATTAAAAGGAGAAATAATTTTTTTCGAACTTGTGCATACACATATTATAAAATTTGTATAATTATCAAGCTTTTAAAATTTGCAATCTCAAACATTTCATAATATTTGTGTGGCTATAAAATTTTTAGTTAAAGATACATAGAAAGTTTAAATTAATTTATTTTCATATTTAAAAATTATTATTCTTTTCAAAATGAACTAAAAAGAAAATAATACTACGGGAGGAGTAACTTAATAAGCTATAAGAAAGTTACTAAGAATCTATATATTAATAGAAACTTAGGGATCTAATAACAAAGTTTATGCTACTATTTCTATGATGTGTGCTGAAGAACAATTTATTTGATACATCATTTAAATTGTTTTCTCGAACTCCGTCAGTTTGAGATCTTCGGCGCTTATCTATTCAACTGTGTTGAATTAACATTTATTCCCTTCTTCCACAATAAGTAAGTTTTATATATTTAACATATTCAATAAGAAAACTATTTGATAACATTGATTAAGAATCTCTTGACTAAATTACCCTAATCTACTCATAGAAAAAGGTACTAAAGAAATATTGCTAGCTTTTTAGATAAGGATAAACTTGAAGAAGAAAAAATAATACCTTCCTGATTTTCCAAAAAAAATTACTTGTTTTATATCAAATTTGAAAGGTTAAAAATTTATTTATTGTGGACCGGGAGAATTATAAAATAAAAAAGGTATTCAACACTCTTGTTCGGAAAACGAGATTCCCATGGCTTGAGAAAGTAGACAATTGGATTTATTAGCAAGTATTAAGGGGAAAGAGGGTGAGGTTAAAAGGTGATAAAAGATTGATTAAAATGAATGGTTAAAGGTCCTGTAATCGCGGAAAAATTGTATTGGCAATCATGCTCCGGGCATAGTTGAATGTCAAAGGAGGGAAACTTAAAATTCAACTGGAGGTCTGCAGCGTGAGTTCGAACCCTGGTGGGAGCAATTTGCTCTCTTCTGGGGTAGGACCTTGTAGATAATATCGGTTGCTCTGTTCTCAAACTCTGGTCATTCAAGCACATCCCGCGATTTACTGGTAGTAGTGCTGAGAGTCCGGAACTACTATCTCCATGAATAGTCTGTCGTAAGCTGGAAAGATGGGTATCAAACAAAAAAAAATGGGGGATGGAATTGCAAAGTGAAATTCCGTGTGTCCTATGCTTTTTGTTCGTGCTTTAATGCATAATGCTTTCTCTCTATGTGCACTTTTCTCTCTTTAGTCAAATCAATATTTGCTAGTGGAAGTCCGCTTGGGCAGCTTAATTGGTTATTAAGAGGGATATTTGGAAAATGGTCAAGGATCGAATCCCGTCAGCGGCAGTGTGGGGGTTACTTCTTGAAATAAAGGAGGGCCCCTTGTGCGTAGCGTGGTCGTTCTAACCTTTAAAATCAATTGAGTCACCATGATTTACCTCCTTCACAGCACTGTCCGACCAACCGTGTGGGGGCTCCTGGGATGGGAATTCCACCTTTTGGAAAATATTTGCTAGTGTCGACTGCCTTCTCAAAACGGGAGAATAGCTTTATGAACATGGCAGGAGTAATATATCTCATTTATTTCTCTACTAACCTCCTCTAAAGAATTCTTCCTCCACATAAATGAACAAACAACAAAAAATGAGAAAAGAAAGAAAGAGACCTTCAAGGAAGCTCTACATTTGACCCGAACCATATGCCCAATTCCTTCCTTTCAAACATAGACTATAGGGATTATAGAAAGAGACTATATCATGATCATAAATAAAAGAATTTAAATACATACTACTAGTAATTTGTCTAACCTTAATAAACGAGGAGAAACGAACTAGAGTTATAATTCAATAGGCGCGCGAGAGCCGTGAAGTGTTATTGTTCATGCATAACGATACGTTTGCATTGAACATAAATATACTTTTTGCGATTGTTTTGATGTATGATATGTGCTACTATTAACGAATTTCTTTCCAACTATATGAATACTAGTAAAATAGATTGCTTCTAGACATTTTATGAATAAGTTGATGTATTAACCTTAACAATAATAGTTTTGCACATGAATAATAACAAATTGAGATATTAGGGATTTTTGCCATGTGGTCCTTAGTATACAATTTAAGGAACAAAATGGAAAAAAAACTTTTTTTTCTACTTTCACTGTAATTTCCTAATGACAGTTGATGTACTAACGACCACTTTCCCCTTTAATGCTTTAGTATGTCATCTCCTCCCATTTTTTTCATCTGCACTCACACATATATGTGTACATGCTCTCACTGAACACGGTTGTATTATTGGTTTGTGCTCTGTAAACTATTTTCCCCAAAGAGTAGCGCATGGACTCAAAAAAACAATGGTCCCATTTTTCACCATCCGACATCATCATCGCTATCACTACCCGTCAATATCATCACCAACCTCAAATTCACTGCAATATCATTACATTAAACCATTCTATTTTGTGTAACTAAGGCGAAGTTAGGACTTAAAAGAGTCATCGTGAAGTACCTCTTATTCTTTTTTTTTATTTTTTATATTCAGCTTCTTCCCTCAGCACTAATACCAGTAAATCGCGGAATATGTCTAAATGATCAAGATTTGAGAGCAGATCAACTGATATCACGTACAAAGTCCTACCTCAGAAAAGAGCAAATTGATCCCACCAGGGTTCGAACCTACGCTACAGACCTCCAACTGAATATTAAGTAACCCTCCTTTGCCATTCAGCTATGCCCCGGGGACTACCTCTTATTCTTATTATATTATTTTATGACGACGAATATGAACCTATAATAATATATTACTCCCTCTGTTTCATTTGCCGTGAATCTATTTAATTGGGTATTAGCCTTAAAGCATATTTTTTAAATTTGCGATCTTACCTATGACATGCCATTTGTAAACTATAAAAGCATGTTATCAAAAATAAAATTGAAAGTTTAAAGATAAATTATTTTTAAATATAGAAAATTATTATTTCATGTTTCAATATATGTGTATTATTCCTTACTTATTCAAGAAATTGAATTACCCGAGTTAACTAAGGAAGTTCAAGTAGAACGCTTGAACGCAGATTGATTTCTCTCGCATCTCACTCTTCGTGCGAAGAGTCATTCTTTCTTCCCTCATACGTCTGGATTCTTGTCATCTTTAGCGATGTATGCGCAGATCGAACCCCAAAATCTTTTTTGCCTGGATGTCACATTGCATTTGCGAAAGACTGGGATGAGAAATAAAATAGATTTTTAGCACGTACGTGAAATTTAAGAAAGTAAAGAATTTTTTTAATTAGTTTCGTTATATTAAAATTAAAAATGTGTGTAATATGTCAAAATATACATTGAATTAATGTGATCTTAATTATTACATGTAAGATCACATAGATTTCAAGAGTTACTTACTCAATATAGAAAGTGACATTCTTAAACAGATTAAATTTGAAAGTAAGACACATAATTGAAACGAATGGAGTATAATTTTTAAATAGGTTAATTAAAAAATAAAAAGTGTCACATAAAATAAAATAAAATGAGTATTCTTAATAAAATAACTTATAATCATAATTTATTTTAGATCACAAATTTTAATAATCTTTCGTTCAATCTTAAATTTAATGACATTCAAATACCATCACATTAATTAGAACAAAGAATGCTGTCTAACTAGCTATATATATTTCAGGGCAAGACCGCACCCTGTCTCCATAGTATATTGAATCGTTTGTCTTAAATACCTTGGCGCCCTGCTAGTTAATTAACTCCTCATTCACTCGCTTGTAAGCTCTATTTACTACAGGTGCTAATATGGCTGGAAATGGAGAATCGGGGGCGGCTGAAACAAAGAAAATTATGAACCCAAGAGTGGAAATAGACACATCTCCGCCATTCGAGTCGGTGAAGGAGGCTGTGGACCATTTTGGGGGCAGTGGCCCTTGGATTCCCCATCACTTGCTCCGCTTACCACCTCCTGACGTAAGCCCAACGTAACTCCTTCTTTGCTTTCATTTCTGAAAATTTCTACAAGTTTAGTTTACAGCTGGGCTGAAGTATAATACTCCTTTATTGTTATGATCATTGATCTCTAAAAAGTAATTAGTGCAAGTTGTGCAACATGGAAGTCAAACTTGAAGATTGTTACCTACAAGGTTTAAGAAAGCCCTGTGGTACCATATAATCTTAGTTACTGTGGCACTCACCCTATGCTGTAGCAGCTTAATTGGTAGTTTTTTAGTTTCTTTTAGCTCTTCCATTTGTGTTGTTGGTGAGAAAACAAAGTAATTAGGAACTCTTAATGGTGTGAGTTTTTCCGGGGAAGTTATCTCGGAATTATAGTCTTGAGATTATAATTTCTGGATTAATTTATCCCACCTAGGTGGGATAAAATAATATCAAGTTTGATGGTATAAGATGGGATATTCAAGACTAAGTTTAGAATAAATTTTATACTTTATTTGGTTGAAGGTATAAATTTATCTTATCTCGCGTACCAAACGACCCCTAAGTGAACAACTTAGAGCATGTTTGGCTTAGCTGAATTTAAGCACAAGTGCGATATTTATTTTGAAAATAAACAGTTACATGTTTGGATAGAAGTATTGAAACTGAAAATAGGTTGTTGATGTGTTTGATAAAAATGTGCGAAAAAACATTTTTTTCCCGTTAAAATAACTGAAATATCCTTAAAACTGTTAACACTATAAATGAGTTTGATTACTACAATTTGTTAATTCAAAAATAAAATAATTTATGTCTCATCCACTTTCATCTCTAAATTGATTAGATAAAATTAAAATTCGTTTGTTTAAGATACTTGGGAAATTAGCATTTGGAATTAACCTTTACAATCATTTCATTTTAAAATCAAATGTTGTAATGAATTTCTTCAAACATTTTCAAGTAGCACACAAGGAAGTTGTTTGAAAATAATTGCTAATTAAAAAAAAGAACAGTATTAACAACAGAATAAATTAGAATGTTTGGGTTAATATAAGATAAAAGAATTACCTACTCCTGTTTGACAATGAAATCAGTATTGAATTTACCCCACACGATAAAATTCATCAATCATCGTTTTTGTTCCAAAACTATCTTTTTCTTCATATATTTAGGTATAGTAAAATGGGTTTTGCTAGAAATTTTGAGTCATGCTTTACGGCCACCTACAATTATTGTTGTCGACGAATTAGCCATCAATAAACATTAAATTTTGACTAAGAGCAGCAACTGTTTAACTCAACACAGTGAAGGGGTTATGACAGATTTTAATTTCTGAAATGGATGGAATTGTTGCCCAACTTATTGTTTTTAGCTTATTCAGCTTAAAAGCAATTAACTTAAAAGCTGTTTTTAAGTTTGCCAAACACAGAAACCAGCCAAAATGTGCTTTTAAGCTGTTTGACCAACTTTTAAGCCAATCCAAACACCCTCTTAGTGTAGGAATGACAAGCGGTGCGCGTGAACGTGCTGATTCTATATTAACCTATAAAATTTCAACCTGCCCCGGCATAGCATTTTCTCCCCCATTACCCCGCCCAATTTAAGTGTTTTTCATTTTTTGGCTGGAATTTTATTTATGTAATACCAATTTTGGAGCTCCAACCTGTTTTAAGCTGGAATCTGTTTTCTTGATTTACTACTACTTTATATCTACATGTGTGTGCTTATGTATAAGGTTATACATCCTACTCTATTGAATCAATGTCCTTTAAGCTAACTTTTCTAACTTAGAAGTAATATTTTGGCTTGCTCACTCACTAAAGAGAAAAGCAAAATGTTATATGTAAAGAAGTAAAAGTCCGGACGAATAATCAACAACAAGAAAGAGCAAATAGCCGAATAGGCAGCAGATACGACAAGAAGAAGAAATTGGCCCGGCACCTGCATATATCTGAACCCGCACCACCCCACATATGCCTAAATCTGTACGACCCGCATCCGCACCGGCCCATTGCCATGCCTAGCTAATGGCTTTTCCCTAATTCTTGATTTTCCATGGGTTAGGTCTAATATGGATGCTTCGTAATATTATACAATTAAACTGGGTCGAAGTTGCAAACGTTACTCCCATGAGTATTTGTCTGATATTTTCCTTTGTTGTTATTTTGGAGATGAGGTCGTACACGCCTACAAAACTCCTCTAGTCTACTTAGTTAACTAGTTCTATGATCTTCTCGGTCGCAAATTTGCCTAGACAGTTTAGTGTGGGGGGGTTACAGAATTTTCATTCAAGGAGTTTGAAAAAAATAACATAAGCTAACATAAAAAAAAAATGATGTCCCTGAGAATCGAACCTAAGATGCTGGAGATAATTTTGAACACCCTAGACTGCATGAGTTAACCTTTTGTATTTGTTCAGTGTATTCAAAAAGTTACACATAAAATCTACTCTATATATACAATGTAATTTTTGCTTGCTCGGGTGAACAACCTCCCCAACCCCTAAATCCACCACGGGGGAGGAGGGGGGTGGGGGTGCATAATGCTCTGTATTTGCCGCTGCATGCTTTAGCAGCATGTAAGATAGCGGTATAGTGCTCGGGCCAAATGATTGGCTTGCTCATTTTTTGCCATCTTGTACATGATAAATATTAGTATCATTTTACATACATTTCATAAAAGCAGTTACATTTTATCCTAAAAGTATTTCCTTTTTAGTGACAATGCATTATTGGATACTAGAATTTTGGTGTTTATCAAGGCATTCAATGATGAGATTTTACTGTTGGCAGCATGATTCTGAAGTTGTAGACGTGGGGAAAATGGAGGAGCAAGCAGTAAAATATGAGAAAGACTTGATTGTGAAGGAACAGGAGGCCCTCGATGTCTTGAGAGAAGTGGAAGAAGCTAAAAGATTTGTAGAAGGATTGAAAGTAAATTTGATGCAAGAAGTGTCTGAGTTTGTGTCCAGTCCCGGTCTAAATCTGGAGAGCCAAATTCCAATCCTTAATGAGCAATCAGCAGAAAACTTAAGTTTATGTCCTCTTCAGTCCCCAGGACATGTACTAATGGAATTGAACCGAGCGAAATTAGACCTTAACAAGATGTCGACAGACCTTACTGTAATTAGATCTTCTGTTGAGACTCTGAATACAAAGATGAAGAAAGAAAAGGTAATGCTTGACAGAAGGAGTCAGATGAAATCCCTTAATTCAGCAGCAGGGTTCTCCGTTGAGGAAGACAACACTATGAACAAAGAGCTCCAGCAGTTGAGCTTTGAAGCAGAGCAATTCAAGAAAATGGCAGAAGCTTCAAGATACGAGGTGATGAAGGCGATGTCAGAGATTGAACGAACAAAGGCAAGTATTAGAATGGCTGAAATGAGGTTACATGCAGCCAAAAAGATGGAAGAAGCAGCTAAAGCTGTGGAAGCAATTGCTTTTGCAGAAAGAAAGGCTATAATAAATGGAAAGAATTCTTCAGCTGCTGTTCAGCATACACCTGAGGGGATCACAATTTCATATGAAGAATATTATGCTCTTGCCCGAAAAGCACAGCAGGCTGAAGAGCTATGCAAAACAAAATTTGTAGACACGAACACTATCTGCAGAACCAGTGAAGCAAACCAATCAGAGGTGGCTATTACAAAGAAGATTGAGGAAACTACCAAAGAAATTAGACACAACAGAAGTACTCTAGAAGAGGCTTTGGAGAATGAAGATGGTACTCAAAGAAGAAGTCTTATTGAACAAGGTGGTTTCTACAGGGAGAGATCAGAGCACACTCAACTGCATTACTCGGGGCATAACTCAGCCAAATCTAAGTTCAGAAATCCTCAGTCATCTCTCACTAGTCATGGGAACCCTCGGCTGGTTGATGACAATGAACCAGACGATGACAATGACAAACCAGTCCCGGTCTTTCGATCATCAATATCGATTGGAGACATACTGAGCAGGAAGCTGATTTTGCGAGATGATCATATTGTCGTGAATAAGCATATGGAAAGCCACACTGAAAGAAAACATGTGTCTTTTAGCCAAATGCTGAGGGAACAAAGTGGGATAATATTGAATCCTACAAAAGCTATGAAAGATGGGGATGTACACAAGCAGTTCATTTCTCAGAAGAAGAAGTTTGGTTTCATCCAAGTACCACTTCACAGACAAAATAAGAAAAAGACGCAGCCTTTGAACATGAGATGATATTTTCATCCGAGGAATAATGTCTTCTGTCCTTCCTTCCACAGCAGTCTGATGCTTGTTTACTAGGCTTGCACATGTTTTTTTTTTCTTTTCAGTGTGTATTATGCTGTCATAACTATTTTGGTTGTGATTTGTGATTATTGGATGTTTCCGTTTTCTCTTTATGATTGGTGTAGACCTCCTCTGAAGCTAGCAATGTAGTGCATTTTTATGGTAAAAATAGTGAGACAGAAAATGCAGCTTCACTTGAACCCTGGTAGTATGTACTCGTTATTGTTGCTTCAAGTAACAAGTCCTCACCATGAATGTGAAAGATAACTAAGTTTACTATCCAACTTTCCTATACTAGACAATAAATTTTGTTCCGAACATACGTTCATGTTATATGGACATATCACATGTAAATTTCATTTGGGAAAGCAATCATCTCTCTTTTTGTTTGCACCAATTTATCTCAGCTAGATAGTGTGCTTATGGATTAGTAATGACTGATGACTGTGTCCCCGCACATTGACAAGGACAATAGTTTCAATTTTTATTATGATATGATTTTCATCCTGAGGTTGTGCATTCGAAAAAATAAATTGCCAGTGACTCTGATGAGATTAGAATTGCAACTCCACTCTACACTATTGACGCCCATAGATCTAATCCCATTAAGAAAACTGTGGTTTCTTCTATTATTGGAATTTAGAGAATATTTAGGAGAATTTTCTGTATTTCATTGATGAAAAATCTGTACAGTGTACCTACGTATATATACAAGTTTGTATGCACGAAAAGGAAAATGTAAAATCTAAATACAATATACACTTGTCTAATGTGTATTTGATTACAAAAATAACTAACTTTGGATTTTTTTTTTTTTATATCCATCTTCTCGGCTTATGTCAGAGCAAATTACTCTCACCAGGGTTCAAACACACGCTGCAAATTTCTTTCAATAGGATTCGAACACACGCTATAGGGCTCCAATTGAATTTTAAGTTTTCCTCTTTGCCATCCAGCTAATAGAAGAATTTGTATTTCTGAAAGCTTCCTGATCGTGTGAAATTTGGCTGGAGATATTTGTTGTGTCATTTGGGCCTTGCTTTGTTTTCTTTGAATGATTGGGCCTTGGGTCCATTATCTGGTCTTTGTCTTTTGCCGCCTCTTTGCTTTGTCCGCCCGTATTATTATCATATGAATTATTGTAAATCCAACTTGAGAGTATAGAGTAATGAGAGGGACCAGAAAGAGGTTTTGTAAAGAGATCTGCAAGTTGGGAGTGAGGGGGAAAAAGTGAGTGAAATGAGACCGGATAGAAACTGTTGACGAACGAAAGAACAGTCTAATTCGACATGTTTCGTCCGTTCATGGAAGACAGGATTACGAACAATGTAAATCGCGGCTTGGCTATGGAAAAAAATTGAAACTGGAATCGAAGGATAAAGGGATAAATCTTCAAGTAATCGAGTGAGCCAAGTTAATTCAGCAACAAGGCGTTGCATAGAACGATATTCGGCTTCAGCCGAAGACAAAGAGATCAAATCTTGTTTCTTGGATTTCCAAGAAATTGGAGATCCTCCAAGGCCAATGAAGAAGCCACTTACCGATCTACGAATTTCTTTGCAAGATGCCCAATCGGCATCGCAGAATGCAAGAAGAGAAAAAGAAGGATTTGCATTCAAAAACAGACCTTGATTGGAATTTTACGAAGATATCTGAGTACTCGCAGACCAGCAGTGAAATGGTCGAGAGTAGGGTTCTGCATGTATTGGCTGAGGGTCAGACTGCAAATGAAAGGTCCGGACGGGTATGAGTCAAGTAATTAAACTTACCTACAAGTCTGCGGAAGATTGTAGGATCTTTCAAAGGAGTACCAGATGAAGATAATAATTTGAGATATGGGTCAAGTGGAGAAGATGCCACGGAAAGATCTGAGCAATCAAATTCAGACAGTAAGTCTAAGGTAAATTTTCTCTGAGTAACAATAAGACCACCTTTTTCTTGTAAAATTTCCATACCTAAAATAATGAATTGGTCTTTAATTTTGAACTCTGAATGAAGAAAGGATTTGAGGTCTAGCGATTCAGTAGTATGATTACCAGTAATTAGTATATCATCTACATAAACAGCTACAATCGAAACTAAGTCCCCTGATTGTTTAAAGAAAAGAGAATTATTATCGTAGGATAAAGAAAAGCCTTTGAAACTGAGTGCCCCTGCAAGTCTGGCATACCACTGCCTGGAGCTTATTTGAGGCCATATAATGACTTCTTTAATCTGCACACATGATTGGGACTGGATGACAGAAGTCCGGCTGGAAATTTCATAAATACTTCTTCTTGTAAATACCCATGTAGAAAGGCATTACTCACATCAAATTGAGAAATTGCCCGTCCTTCTTGATAGCAATAGACAATAAACACCTTATGGTAGTCATTTTGACCACAGGGGAGAAGGTTTCATTGTAGTCTATACCTTCCCTCTGTGTGTCACCTCTTATCACCAACCTAGCTTTAAGTCTTTCCAAACTCCCATCAGCATGTTGCTTGACTTTGAAAACCCATTTACAAGCTAAAGCTTTCTTGCCGGGGGTAAGAGAACCACATCCCAAGTATCATTAGCAACCAAGGCATCAATTTCAACTTGCATAGCTTTAGACCAATCACGATATAAACAAGCTTGTTTGTATGAAGTAGGTTCTAAAATAGAAGGACAAGACTGTAAGATATATTGGTTAAGAGCTGAAAGAGCATGAAAAGAAAATGAAGTAGGAGATGAAGGAGAAGCAAGAGAAGAATCTGTGAGGTTGGTAGTATAGATATTGTTACAAATGAAGTCCTTGAGATGAGTAGGCAAAGCACCTTTAGTAGGTCTGGATGATCTTCTAGGAGGTATTGGAGTAGTAGAGGGAATGGTAGGAGAAGGAGAGGGAACAAGTGGGGAATAGGTATAGATGGTGCAGGGGAAGGAATATTAGGATCAGTAATGTTAGGAGCAGTAGATGTAGTAGTAGTAGGATGAAGATCAGATGAGGGATGTGAAGAGGGGATCAGGAAAAATAGGAAGAGGAGTAGGCAGAGATGATGAAAATGAAAAAATGGTTGCATGAAAGTGAACATCCCTAGATACAAATAAGGTTTTAGATGAAAGATCTAATAACTTATAGCCCTTTTGTCCAGTAGGATAACCCATGAATACATAAGCTTTGGCTCTAGGATCAAATTTACCTCTATGAACATTTAATGTAGATGCATAACAAAGGCATCCAAAGTTTTTAAGAAAATGGTAATTGGGTGTTTGTTCAAATAGTAACTCATAGGGAGTTTTGCCAACCAGAACTTTTGAAGAAAATCTGTTGATTAGGAATGTGGCTGTAAGAATGCATTCACCCCAATAACAAATAGGAACCTTAGATTGAAATAATAGGGCCCTTGCAACCTCTAATAAATGTCTGTTTTCTTTCAAATATTCCATTCTGTTGAGGGGTGCTAACACATGAAGTTTGATGTAATATGCCTTGTGTTTTGAGAAAAAGAGATGTACTAGAACTGTTGCCAAGTTCAAGTGCATTATCTGATCTGATTGTTTTGACCTTAACAAGAAACTGCCTCTCAATCATGGCTAAAAAACACTTCAAAACTGAGAAAGCATTGCTCTTTGTACCGAGTAAATAGGTCCATGTCTCATAAAATCATCCACAATTGTGAGAATATTTGTAACCATTGTAAGTTGATACTTTATAGGGCCCCATGTGTCAATGTGAATAAGATCAAATTTAGCCTTAGATTTGATTGAACTTGTGGGAAATGACAACCTGGATTGTCTAGCTAAAGGACACACATCACAAGAACAAGGAATAGGATATTGAAATGAAAATGAACTGATATGTTTCATTGCATTGAAAGGAAAATGCTCCAATCTGGTATGCCATAGGAGTACATCAGACTTTGATTTAATTAAAACAGGAACTGAAACAGAATTGAAATTACAATTGCTAGAAAATGAAACTACATCCTTTCTTGAAATAACTCTAGACTGCTTCTTTGTGGGATTTAGGATATAAAGACCTCCTTGAGCTTTACCAAAAACTTGTGGTTGACTCTTCATTTGAAGGTCCTGCAGAATACAACCAAAAGGAGTAAAAATGAGAAGGGACATTAGAGTTGTACAAAGTCTGTGTATAGAGAGTAGATTGAACCAAAAGGAAGGGACATTTGTAAGGGTTAGACCAGGGAATAGAATCAGCATGAGTGACCCGTACCTTAGAAGAATCAGGCAATCTAACGAGCAGAGGAACAGGAAATGCTTTTAAAGAGAAGAAAGTAGTAGGATTATAACACATGCTCAGAAGTCCCTGCGTCTATAATCCAAGAACTAGATTCTGCATTAGCTACTGAATAACCGAAAATAGAAGAGTTTTTAAAAATTATAACAGTTGCTGCATTTGCATTAACTTTAGATGGAATTTGTTGTCCCATTTGAACATGTTTCAAAAGCTGTACGAACTGAGAAAACTGATCAGGAGAAAGATGATGAGTAGAATTAGGTGCCTCAGTGTTGTTTGAAGTACCACCCTGGTTATCCAAGACAGTAGCAGAGTTGCTCTTAACAGTACCCTGAGGTTTCTTTGATTTGGTAAACTTGAACTCGGACATTCATCCTTTCTAAGTTTGTCACCTTCCACAAAAGGTGCAGCACCAGGTCTGCAATCTTCCATATTAAAAGTTTTCAGAACACTCAATATAAGCGCGTTGAGATAAACCCAATAAACCACGAGATCTATCCCTTTTAATTTCTATTCCAAGAACAAAAGAGGCTTCACCAAGATCTTTCATATCAAAAGATCTAGACAAAAATTGTTATTCAACAAGCTCAAATCATTTGTAGCAAGTAAGATGTCCTCAACATAGAGAACCATATTAATGAAATTACCGTTGGCTATTTTGTTATAGACACATTCATCAAGCTTATTTTCCACAAACCCAAATTTTGTAGCAAGAAAACTGCTGCAGTTTCTTCTCTCCTCCACAAGTACACTCACAATCACATAATGTGTTAGTGCTTAATGTGTCAAGTTCATCCCATATCCACTTGAGTTTGGTATAGTAACCAGCTATGTCAGTAGTTTCTTGCACTAATTCATTCAATTCTTTCTGCAGTTGATACAATTTGGCACCATTTGGCTGACCAAATCGATGTTTAAGAACTGACCACAAATCCTTGGCAGTTTTGGAGTATAAAACACTGTCAGCAATGTCTTTGGATAGTGAATTGAGTAACCAGGAGGTCACCATATCGTTGCATCTATTCCAAGTAGTGAAGCTTGGATCTGTGTAATCAGGACTAGGACAGGCACCATCTATGAAACCTATCTTATTTTTGGCTGAAAGTGATACAAGGATGGATCTTCTCCATCCTTGATATCCTCTTCCATTAAAGGGTTATTAGTTCACCAGTACCATGCCTGGTGAATCAGATGCATGAATGAAGTAAGGGTGAGTGATATCAATGGCTGAAGTCATTTTGACAGAGAAAAATTAGAGGTTTGAGAAGGAATTTTGAAGATCTGGGAAGAATGGAGCTGAGAGAACCTCAATGCTCTAATACCATATTGGAATTTAGAGAATATTTAGGAGAATTTTCTGTATTTCATTAATGGAAAATCTGTACAGTGTACCTATGTATATATACAAGTTTGTATGCACGAAAAGGAAAATGTAAAATCTAAATACAATATACACTTGTCTAATGTGTATTTGTCTCAAAAATAACTAACTAACTAACTAACTTTGGATTCCTTTTCTAATTGGTCCAGCTGTTGTATTTCTGGAAGCTTCCTGATCGTGTGAAATTTGGCTGGATATATTTGTTGTGTCATTTGGGCCTTGCTTTGTTTTCTTTGAATTATTGGGCCTTGGGTCCATTATCTGGTCCTTGTCTTATGCCGCCTCTTTGCTTTATCCGCCCTTATCATTGTCATACGAATTATTGTAGCAAAAGAGAGATTCAATGGAAGGTTTAATAGAGAGAGAAACCATGGATGAATTTTTATTCCTAACATCTATCCACCCAAATGGTTCTTTTTCTTCTCCAGAAAATGTCACTATTCACAGTCACCCCCGCCCAAAACATAAAAAAATTGGTAACATTTAACCTTGAAGACTCTGGGATCAACAGTATTTTGGAGGTGGAGGATGTCCAGCAACTTCAACAGCCGTAGTTGAATTCTTGCCTCACTATTACATGACAAACTTTAGTGTCGGTGCCCTACTAAACTTTGGCTAAACATCTAGTCCATCTACACTGAAGTTTTCCCAAATTTGGATTCACTGATAAGACAATGGCCCAAATTCCAATATTATGTTACATGTTTGGAATCTGAGATTGGAGTATATACAGTCTATTTAATATTGGTGTTTTATTTCCCTACTAGATATTACAAGCCAGTAGTCATATCGTAAAGACATTAGACAATTCAAGTCTTCGTTCACTTGTGGCCTAATGTTAAATGATCAACGCTAGGTGGACTTAACCAGGACATTAGTAATGAGAATAATTCCGTTTCTTACTTCTTTTATAACGTCAGAGATATGAAAGATTGTTACTTTCCATGGTAAAGGGTGCCTATGCTATCGAGTGGGTGCTTTATGGTCATCATTACTTCTAACCACATCTTTTAACGGCATATTTTGCTGCCCATATTTATGAGTGTTAAATTTGACTCATAAATATGCAATTTGATATCTGGAAGGGACATGATAGACGCGTATTTGTCCAAGAGCTATCTTTTCGCGAACAAAGTGGATATCTATCTCGATGTATTTAGTGCGCTGGTGTTGAACCAGATTACCAGAAAGGTAGACGACACTAATATTATCACAATAAACCAATGTAGCTTTCTGAATGAGACAATGAAGTTCTAAGAGAAGATTACGTAACCAACATGATTCAGAGATCACATTGGCTACCTCTCGATACTCGGCCTCCGCACTAGAGCGTGATAATGTAGACTATAGCTTCGCAGACTATGAGACCAAGTTATTACCAAGAAACATACAATAGCCAGACGTGGAGCGTCTGGTATCTGGACAGTCACCCCAATCAGTATTTGTATACGAGACAAGTGTAGGCGTTGATGATGGATATAAATGTAAGTCATAGTCAAGTGTCCCCTAGATGTATCGAATAATGCTTTTGAGCGCATTCATGTGCTCAACCCTGGGATTATGCATAAACAAACACACCTGCTGTACGACATACGTAATATCCGGTCTTATAAAAGTAAGATACAGAAGAGCCCATGCAAGACTGCGATAGTGGGTTGGATCCTCGTAAGGTGAGCCAGCCGCAACACCTAGCTTGCGTTTAGTATCAACTGGAGTGAAAGTAGACTTGCACGAGGACATATCAGCTCGCTCAATGATCTCAGTGGCATGCTTCCTTTGTGATAAGAATAACACACCAGTATGACGAGTGACAACAATCCCTAAGAAATAACTCAAGGGCCCCAAGTCTTCATACAAACTCAGAACTGAATAGTGTCATCATAGACTTTCGTAAATCGTTAGAAGAAGTTGTCAAAATAATATCATCCACATACAAGAGAATATATGCCAAGGAAGTAGCACGACGATATAGGAACAGAGAATTATCCGACCTGCTGTGAGAAAACCTAATAGATACATAGTCTGCAAACCTCTTATACCAAGCCCGTGGGGCCTGCTTGAGCCCATACAAGGACTTCTTCAATAAATAGACATGATTATGATATATAGGGTCTCGAAAACCTAAGGGTTGATGCATGTAGACGGACTCCTTAAGATCACCATGTAAGAAAGTATTCTTCACATCTAACTGATGAATGGGCCATGCCTTCGAAAGAGCTAGACTGAGGACAGTGCGAATGGTAGCCGGTTTGACCACCGGACTAAACGTCTCACCACAATCCACGCCAACCTGCTGATTCTTACCATCACCTACAAGATGAGCATTATGCCTCGCAAAAGAACCATCAAAATTATCTTTATGAGTAAAAATTCACATGGACCGAATAATATTAACACCAGAAGGACGGGGCACCAACTCTTACGTCTTATTTTCAATAAGAGCATCATATTCGTCGTTCATAGCCAATATCCAATTCGGGTCATTTAATGCAGACACTGGGTTACGGGGTAGGGAAAATTTAAGAATATTAGAATTTAGATTAAGATGTCTTTTTGGTTTAAAAATACCCTGTTGACTACGAGTGACCGGTCTGTGACTCGGGGGAGAATTGGGTGGATTTGGGAAAAAATTCTGATGGGTGACGGACTGGCCAGCAGGCAGTGGGCTTGCTGGCCGAACACGTGAATCTGGAACGAGACCGGAACGAGGCGAGGCGTGCGAACTGGGCTGGATAGTCGGCCCAATTGCTGGACCTGGGACGTGAGGGGTAGTGGGTGATGGCGGGCCAGCGGGCGGTGGCCCGCCGGCGGTCGAAGGTACTGGTTTGGCCCAATAAGTGGCGCATAGTGTACGGTGATACGTTGTCATCTAAAAAATTATACGAACTAGGCACGGGACTACTCACTTGGGCAAACGGAAATTGAGTTTCATAAAAAATAACATGACGACTAATGATGATTTTATTGCACGATAAATCAAAATATTTGTAACCATGATGATTAGATGGATAACACAAAAACACACAAGCGGTAGAACGGACTTGAAGTTTGTTAATTATAGTGGATGGAAAAAACGGATAGTATAAATACCCAAAGACCCTAAGATGTGAATACGAAGGATTCTTATTATAGAGGGTTCTAAGAGGAGACGAATATGCCAACCCTTTGGTAGGAAGTATGTTAAGGAGATAAATAGCTATTTGTAGAGCATGATGCCAAAAGGAAGGGAGTACGAAGCATGGACCAATAAAGTATGGATAATGTTATTAATGGTATGAATTTTTCGTTCGACTTTCCCATTTTGTGAGGACATATGAGGACAAGAGAAACGAAAAGTTATGCTATTACACAAAATTCTCGAAACACCCAATTATCATATTCTTTGTCATTATCACATTGAATATTTTTTATTTTCCGTTCGAATTGGGTACGGATGAATGCTCTAAATTTTAAGAATGTGGAAAAAACTAGTATTTTTTCGCTAACGAAAAGGCCCATAAAAAATTAGAATAATCATCCAAAAATAGAACATAATAACGATGGCCCACAGAAATGAGAACGGGACAGGTCCATAAATCGCTATGAATAATATCAAAAGGCATCAAAGTACGAGAAGTAGAGGCTACAAATGGTAATCTAACATGTTTTCCTAAAGGACAAGAATGACAAATTGGAGTACTACGCATACCCTTACAAGAAAAAAATTTGTTTTTATGCAAAGAAGAAACAATGGACGACCTAGGGTGACCCAAATGTGCATGCCACAAGAAAGGAGCTAGAGCTGCAAAAGTTGACGGCAAGGCGTGACTCGAGAGACTGGAGGCGGGCGTGATTGGATAAAGATCTCTCCTACTATTGCATCTCATGAGAGGTATCCCCGTTTTGAAATCCTTCACAGAAAACCCAAAGGGATAAAAATTAACAGAAACCCAATTATCAGTGGTGAATTTTTTAACATACTCCAAAATTTTAATTAAGTTAGGAGCATGAAGGGCATTTTTCAAGACAAGAGGTGGATGTGGGGGAGACAGTTGTATTACTGCAACCACGAATTGGAATTGTATTGCCATTACCAACAATAATGCCACAATTTTTGCTCAAATTGAAATAAGATGAGAGAGTACCTTGGTCTGACGTCATGTGAGAAGTGGCGCCGGTGTCCATGTACCATTTCGGGTCCGGAGGATTTAATATAAGCGTATGCATTGCGGCTTCAATATTTGTCGAAGTCGGTGTGGGGCCCACTGCCTAGAATGCTTGCAGAGGCCGAGGCCCAAGCAAACCGGTTTGTGGCCCCGACCAAGAGTGAAATCGACTACCTGAAGCTGGACCCAAGGTATTGGGCCTGTAATATGGCCGGACCGAGGTCCAAGGGGGCTGGAAATAATTAGGAGGAGGGTAGTAGGCGGGACTGGGCCACTGGTCTAGGCCCACTGCCAAAGAGCCCAAGGCTGGGACCAGGCGGGCTGGGTCCTAGAACTCCGAGGCCCACCCCCACTATTGTTACTATTCCCGCCGGTGGTGCTACTGTCCGGCCGCCACCGTTGTTGCCGCCGCGATTCTTGCCATTATTTTTACGGTTTTGACCCTTCTTGCCGCCACCGTTGTTGCGGTTTTGGCCTGAATTGTCAACAAACCCCTGAGTTATCGGATGAAGTCATCATCGCCACGGAACTGGTGCCGATCGCCACCTTTTTTGCCAAGCCGACTTCTTCTAATATGAGCATCGAGCGGGCTTGATAAAAATGTGGAAGCGGATTACTTTGACGGAGGAGAGTCCCAACGCCATTTTATGCCTCAGAAAGGCCGACAACCATTTGTAGAACAAAACGATTATTGGTAACAGGCGCTCCAACGTTACGGAGTTGGTCCGCCAATTCCTTCAATCGTTTACAATAAGCGGAAACATTCGAAAAATCTTTCATGTTGACTTGGGAAAATTCCTGCTCAAGGGTGAAAACTCGAGAATGTTGGTTATCTTGGAATATATCAAACAATCTATTCCACGTAGCCATAGCCATAGTGTCTGGTTCAATAATCGTCTGTAAAAGGTCGGTAAAAATAGTGGAATAAATCCACTGAAGCACGATAGCATCAAGAGTAATCCATAACCGAGGATCCTCCGCGGGAGTAGGGGTAGCGGGAGGAATTATGTGATGGAGGACTTGATGTGAGATTGCGTGAATTTTGAACAACTCTACCCATGTCGCATACTGGACATTTTCCATCTCAAGAACAATATGGATGTGGTTCGTGATGTTGGAAACAGTAAGGGCAGGATAAAATATGTTCTTAGACATAACGAAAGAACAAAATGTGAAGTAGGGATTTGGACTAATTTGGGAAGAGAAGAGAGAAGAAGGGCACGAAAACTGAGAAAGAGGCTTGGAAATCGAGAGCTTGCGGAAGAAAAAGATGGGAGAGGTATTAAAAACCTAGACTTCTGATACTATGAAAGAAATAATCCATTCATTATTTTCATTAATGAATATATATACAATTTACAATTTTCATAATATGGAAAATCCTATTCCTATTCTATTTGTACAATAATTCTACAATTCTGGTAAGTGTACAATGCTAATTAAATACAAACTAAAGTTACCAAAATATGCTCCAAAATCGTGATAAACACTGTTGTATATGCCATGTATATCACGACTAAAATTGTCTTCAATATGTCATGTATTACCGTGATATACATTGATGTATATGTCATGTATATCACAGTATATTCTGTCAAATACTTCAATAACATAGTCATAGACGACCGCCTTAAACGACTAATTTAGAAGAGTGAATTCCTCGTCTAGCATAAGGAGTATTCTTGTTAATGTAAAAATGGATTTTGGACACCGATCTTAGATATTTTAACACCCCACCCACCTCACGCCGCGACTGGACATCTGGTGCGTGGGGAATTTTAATAAGGGCCCCCTATCGCGAAATAATAATTGGAATGCTTCTACTTTGATATCATATTGAAGTGTGTGACCATCTCATCTAAAAGCTTAAGTTGTTAGAGATAACACATTCTTAATATTTAATTATATTAGCTTTGACAACTACTTAACAAGTAGTAGTAACAAATAAGAAGAAAGTTAAATGAATTGGCAAACCTCGTGTGGATAATATTAGTTATTCATTTTAGGATTGATAATAAATGAAGAGGGTGAAAGAGAAAATACTATTAATTAAAGAGTGAGTCAGCTACTAATAGGAGAATATTATAGAACAATATTAGTTGATGTAGCCATATGCAATACTCAAGGCTCAACGCCCTTCTTTTTTGTCCTTTGGCAAGATCCATCAAAAGGTCAATTCAATGAGTTCTTAAAGTTCCTTTTTATTTGCAAAATAAGAATTTCATGCATCCCTCAAACTACTCACCATGATAAGTAAGCTTCAGTAATATTCACTCTTATAAGCACAATTCCTGGTTTCTCCTTTCGTTTAGCCCATATATATATACTTTAACAATCAAGGTGACTAGGTTTCGAAGCGATGACAGATCCAAAATTTTCATTAATGTTTGAGATTTGAACTTGAAACCTCAAGGTAAATTTTAAATCTCCTAAACCACCGGGCCAAACTCTAGTTTTATGTTCGGGGTATTCAAAATCTATATCTATATCTATATCTATATATATATATATATATATATATATATATATGTATATATGCATAAATAATTGTATGGGGTAAAATTCGTATTGTACAAAGGGATGAATTATATCATGACATGTGGCAAAAAGGATGAGTCAAGTCCAAGCCAGCCTTCAATACCCCCGGAGGTGTTGATATTGAACTGGAGGCATCAAAGAGCCACAGGTACCGGAAAGTAGAAGGCTAACGGATCGGTTCGAATCCCAACGGGCAGCCATTGCTAATATGTATTTACAGCTTCCAAGACAACATTAAAGGCATTTATGGGCACTCTAATTGTCTGATTATTACAACATTAATGTATATATTATTAGGGGCATAATTCATGGAATATGTACTCATGAGTCCAAGTATAAATAGGACCAACTACTTCATTGTAAGGATATTATATTTGAGAAATACAGTACATATTCATAGCTTACACTATTCTCTAAGTTCTTGTCTCAATTTAGTATTCTGACATCACTGATAACAACTTGCCTAGAGATCGCGATACAAGGCTCAGTCTAATATGATCTTAATCTTTCTTTTAGATTCATTTGCTAATTATCTTCTTATTTTAGTCACTTAAGATCCATGTATCCTTGACCACGTGTACAAATTTAACTGCACCAATTTACGGGTAAATAGTGGCACCCACCGTGGGGCCTGGGCAGTAGTGGTGTCACAAGTGACCCTGTCTCTTAATCTAACTCTTTCTTTAGCCTTGTTTTACTTAAGCAACAATTTTCAGGTTTGTCAGGACTCAATGGCAACTGGATTCCAGGGAACATTGCCGAGGACGAGCAGGTCGGACTGAATGACCACCATATCCCAAATCCTGTACTGGAAGATCCTGCAGTGGGGATGGAGCCACTTCAGGAGACAGACTTCCTTAGAGGGATAAGACCCCCATTGATGACTCTCGAAGAGGCTATACAGAACCTGAGGGCACAAAACTTCATGATTAGGGTGGAATTGAGCAGTATCAGGAAATTCCTCTTATCATTCACATCCACTTTGGCCACCGACACTTCAGCACCAAAAGCCGCACAGGCACCTCCTGCAAATGACAATAATGTTGCCAGGAGCAACCAAACAGAGGCAAGAAACGACGATGCATCAGGAAGTGAATCGATTCCTGAAAATTCATTCTAAGCGCAGGTGTTGAAATTCATGAAGGAAATAATGGGCAAAATAGACACAAATACCCAAAAGTTGAAAAGAATGCTGAGGAATTTTAGCACCGGTTGGACCAAATACTGAGTGCTCCTCCGGTTATAGAAGGTCCGGATGCAAAATGTATATTCAGTTGGCATATAAGTTAGAGGCTACGTCAAAACTAATTCCCAAAAGGTTCAAGATGACAACCATACCAAAATACGACGGGACATCAGATCCACATGAACATATAATGGCCTATACTATGGTCGTTAAGGGAAATGACTTGAAAGAAAAAGAAATAGATTTGGCGAGACTTTGATTAAGGGTGCTCTGACGTGGTATTCCCTTCTCCCCGAGCACTCAATCAGTTCATTCTCCATGTTTGATGATATGTTCAACAAAGCCCATGCGGGAGCATTAAAGGTTAAAACCAAAAAGGCAGATATCTTTCGTATAACATAGGGAAAATCTGAATTGCTCAGGGATTTTGTTACACGATTCCAGTAGGAATGAATGATGTTATCTGCAGTTCCAGACAGATGGGTTGCCGAGGCTTTCACCAAAGGTTTGAACCTTCTTGAGTTTAGACGCCTCACGAAGGTTTAAAGAAAATCTCTTAGAATTTAAGCTACAACCTAGGAGGATGTTCACAACCGTTATGAGTCTTAAATTCGAGTAGAAAATGATTTCCTGAGGACTCCAGTCGAATAAATTTCCCGAAGAGCAGACAAGGGAACCGGTGCAGATCGTAATTCATTGAAGAACTACTTCCAGCCTTATCCTTCTCCAGTAAAATTAGGAGGCCACCAAAGCTTCTGTTCCTTTGAGAAACCGAACACCAATAGATATCCTGGCAAGAATAACCCAGATAGGGGGAACTCATCTGGTTCCTTGGCAAAGGGACCTGGATACTCAAAACTCTCCGATTACAACTTCAATATGGATGAAGCTCAAGTAGTACTCAGAACTTACCTAACATCTTGGCCACTAAAACCCCTATGATCTGATCCGAATTCCAGAGATCAAAATGATTCGTGCGATTTCATTAGAACCCACTGACATAAAACGGTAGATTGCATACACTTTCGAGAGGAGGTAACAAGAATGCTCAATAAAGGTCACTTACGGGAGTACTTAAGCAAAAAGGCACGTTATACTTATGAAAGGGAAGCTCTGGCTGAAGGGGAAAATAATTCGGACGTCCCACTACACGTTATAAACATGATCTTTGGAGGATCAATGATTGCGGGAATATCCTTCACGGCAGCCAAAAAGATGAAGATTTATGTAACCCGAGAGAAGAGATTTCGAGAGGTTCTAGACAAAAGTGTCATCACCTTAATTGGCGAGGATGCGGCTTGTATCACCTTTCTACACAACGACGCTTAAATTATCATTGTCCACATTGACTGCTTCTAGGTAAAAAGGGTGTTGGTTGACCTCGAGAGTTCCACTAATATCATCCGGTGGAATGTGGTCGAGGAGATGAAAATGTTGGATAAGATTGTACCGGCTGCTAGGATACTCTTTAGTTTTAATATGGCAAGTAAAACCACCAAATGAGAAATTGATTTACTAGTGGAATCCAAAGGAGTCATGAAAGAGACTAATGACATGAGATACAACACAATATTTTGTAGAACATGGCTTCACGATATGAAAGCGGTCCCTTCAACGTTACATTTACTGGTCAAGTTCCCAACGCTAGAAGGATTCAAATAAATTAGGGGAGAACAACCTGCAGCTAAGGGAATGTTCGCCATCGAGGAACCAGAGGTGACCACAGATAAAAAATAATAATTAAATAAGGCGGAGCCGATCCCGGATGCGGTTTAGCAGATCAAACAGATCTGGAAGATGAACTCCCAGATAGGCACCAGGTCCTTATGTATTTCCAGCTGCCACATGAGTCTGATGCTACCGAATCGATGGCTGAGGAACTTGAAAGAACAACTCTATATGAGGAAACGACGGGAAGGAAGGTATACCTGGCACAAAGCTGACCACGGAGCTCAGGGAGTGTATTATTCGATATCTTATAACTAACAATGATTATTTTGCCTAGTCCCATGAATATATGACAAACATCCCTTTCAGAAGTCATAACTCACAAGTTAGGCTTGGATCTCAGTTTCCCTCCTGTGTTGTAGAGAAAGCGGCCAATTGCCGAGGTCTGCAATAGGTTTGTTAGAGAAGCGATATCTAGACTACTTAACATAGGATCAATCCGGGAAGTCAAATACCTGGATTGGTTAGCCAACGTAGTGTAGTGCCTAAAAAAGGGAAACAAGTTTAGAATGTGTATCGATTTTAAAGATCTTAATAAGGCATGCCCTAAAGACTGGTTCCCACTGCCGAACATAGATCAAATGATTGATGTTATGGCCGGGCACAAGGTTATGTGTTTATCGATGCATATTCCGGGTATAATCAAATTAGAATGCATCCGAAAAATCTAGAGAAAACATCTTTTTAACTAACTTCAAGACTTATTGTTACAATATCATGCCTTTCGGAGTAGAAAATGTTGGAGCCACCTACTAGAGACTTGTAAATAAAATGTTTGAAAACCAGATTGGAAAAACTATGGAAGTATATAAAGATGATATGCTTGTTAAGAATCTTCGTGCAGAGGACCATTTAAGTCAAGGAAGAGCGCATGTCAAGGTACTTCGGGAAGGTCCTGAAACTGCTATCCAGGTGTCAGGAATAGACCATGGTACACATACCTAGAGAGAAAAATATCAAAGCTGATGCACTTGCAAATTTGGGCTCATCCACAGAAGTGAAGGCTCAAAAGTCAATTTGGTGGTTCAGTTGCTTCACTTGACACTAGATCCAACAAGGTATGATGAAGTGAATTCAACAAGCCTAGTATGGGATTGTAGAAATGGACTTATAGATTACTTCAGACACAGAAAGTTATCGGAGGACCTGAAAGCATTTAGAGCCTTGAGGACTAAAGTTACTCGGTACTATATTATCGATAGAATACTTTATCATCGGTGCTACAATGGTCCACTAGCATGGTGTGTAGGTCCCGAAGAAGCCGACTACGTGATGAGGGAAGCACATGAGGGAATTTGCATAAATCATTCAGGTGTAAAGTCCTTGATGAGAAAACTTATTAGGGCTGGATGTTACTGGCCCCAGATTGAAGAAGATACAAAGGCGTTCGTGAAAAAATGTGACAAATGCCAATGACATGCTTAACTACTACATCAATCGGGCGAGGAATTGCACCCGGTGGTCTCCCCATGGCCATTCATGAAAAGGAGGATGGACATAGTCGGGCCCTTGCCTTTTTTGCTAGGACAGGTAACATATATAAATATCTTGTGACAATGGTCAATAATTTTTTGGGGCTATGGTCACAAAGTTCCTTGAGGATACACATATCAAACGCATCACCTCTACCCCTTATCATCCCAGTGCAAATGGTCAGGCGGAGTCCATAAATAAGACAATAATCCAAAATTTGAAGAAGTTGGAAGTTGCAAGGGGTCGTGGCCTTCCAAGCTACCCGAGATTTTATGGGCATACAGAACCACAACAAAAATGAGTATCAGAGAAACTCTTTTTTCCCTAGTTTATGGTGCCGAGGCATCAATCCCAGTTGAAGTGGGGACTCTGAGTCTACGGTACCTCTGGTCGAAAGAACAAACTAATTCAGAATCGATGATTGTTCAATTAGATCTGCTCGAAGAACATTGAGATCTTGCTTACGTCCGGATGATGTCTTAGAAGCGGCGGATGGAGCGGCACTACAATCATCGTGCCAACCTCTGACATTTTAAAGTCGGAACGTGATACTTCGAAGGGTAAACCAAAGCACCTGAGAGCAGAATACAGGCAAGCTAGGCTCAAATTGGGAAGGACCGTATAGACTCATCAGGATTACCGATAAAGAATCTTACCAGTTAGCAGATAAAGAAGGGAACCAACTTATAAGCAACTGGAACGTAAGTCATTTGAAGAAATATCATGTTTAGCAAGGCAAATACGCGCTGCACTCATTTTTCCTTCGACCGTTTTTTTTCTGAATTGGAGTTTTCATGCAAGGTTTGTAATGAGGTAGCACCATTAAAAGCGTATTAAGTCTTGCTATAATGTATTATCCAGTGCTTGGGTCTCCAAGTATGAACACCTAAACACTGGGGGGGCTATGTATACCCGTACCAGGGCTGGAGTAATTTTTCGCCAAAGAGAAGCTAGATCCATGTAAAGACCCTATGTTTTCTCTACAAATGGGCATACAGAAAGGCTTACATGTAACCACCGAAACTATAAGACCCGGTACCACTAAGATCTTCAAGTCAAAAGTACATTAGAATTGGTTACTGTCTGGATAGTGAAATATTACACATATGTAACCGGACTGACCACACTAGATGGCGGCCAGATTATTCTTGCATTTATTTTCACATTTGTAAGAAGGAATTAATAAAATTCTTCCTTTTCTGATAAATTCTTGCCGCTAAAAGCATAAGAATTAATTAAACGGATGTTATTTAAAGCATACAGAAAACTTATGCCATAATCAACATGAGACATCCTCTTCTAAAACACCATAAAAATAAGGGCCCTCTCTTATTTAAAACCTTAAGAAATAAAGGTTAAACTCCAGCTGCTTAGGCACCTAAAGAAAAATTAATTGGGGACTTAAATTAGCCTGGAGCTAATTTAAAAAGCCAAGAAAGCCTAAAAAAAGAACATCTTTTAAAAAGATGATTCGAATAATTTTCAAAGTCGTTCCAGGCTTAGAATGTAGAAGTTGACGAAGGCAGTTTAAATGACCTTGGACTCTACTTCAAAAATGGAAACTTATGAAGTTATTTCTTTTGACTAAAAGACAATAAGCCAAAGCTTAAATTGTCTATAAGCTTAAGAGAAGTATTTTCCTTATGATGGAAATATTATGTTAAAAGTACAGGCCCACAAATAGTGATGTTTTGAAAAAGGGAAAGCTTTATTCATTAAAAGATAAACTGGGCCCAAAAGTGTCCCAGGAATAAGATAAACCCACATGAAAGAGATCGATATGATCATCCTATGATCCGCTAGGGGTGGTACTTCATAAAATAAAAACTTGTGCGAAAGGGATCGACATATTCGTCCTATGATCCGCCAGGGTGTTTCACAAAAAAACTAAAAAATGGCAATCTAAAATAATATGAAAGCTAAGCAGGGAGGGCACCATCAACCTCTTCATATGAGTCATTCCTTTTGACACCTCACAGATCCTCCAGGGTTAACTCAGTCTCTTCAAGGTTAATCTCCGTGTCTAGAAGTGTTGTAGGGATGTCTGTTTCTGTATTGCTGACTTCTTCACTTCAGGATGGCCAAATCCCGATGGCGTTTCCCTCTTTGGCACTTTACTCGGAGCTCATTCTGAGCATTTTCAGAGATGACAAACTACTCTCGAACAGTAGCTAAGTCAGCCTCTAGTCTGGCAGTTTTACCTTGTAGATTAACATACGTGGATGTAAGGAGTTCTCCTGGTCCCTTAGTGAGTCATTGGCATCCTGCAGGTGTAGTTTGAGGGAAGCTTGGAGGGACTTTGAGTCTCGGAGTCTCTCCACTTCAGCTTCAAGACGTTGGTTGTCTTCAGACAATCTCTCTTCTCCTTGGGAAAGGGCTAGAGTCTTGCCTAAGTCTACAACAGAAAGAGCAGCGGTATGTCCGTAGGTAAAAAGGGGATATGTTACGAAAAAGTTGGGTCTTCACAGGCTATGGAGAGAAAGCGAAAGTTTTACTTGAAGGAATAAATTTGCTAGGTGAGCAAGGGAAGCCTCCAGACTCACACTCGGACACTTACGGGGTGAAGAGGCAGAAGTATCCGCCTTTGTGCTAAAACAAGGGTTAGTACTTCCCTTGGAAGGATGACATTCAGGAGTTGCCGCCTCTTTCTTGGGGGTCCCAGTTAGAGGATTTCCGGTACCATTGGAATGTTCACAGTCCCGGTCCTTCTTCTTTTCATCGTCATCATCATCATCATCGATGTGGACAATCCCTTCCTGTACTGTCTTCCAAGCCTCCACTAGTCTGTGGCGTGTCCTTACTCTTGAGCCCAACGGGAATATCGAGGTTGCTTTCCCAGGGTATCCATTTACGACTACTCGAGGCTTTCTGAAATATATTAGTCAAGGAAACGACATGAGTGGGTACTTTCTGGGAGGCAGGTTTTTTTAACGGGAGTCTTGCAAGTGATATAGAAGAAATAAGGAGAAATTTTATAAAAATCCGAGTTCATCTTAAGATCTAGTAACTCCTTACCATGGCTTTTTCCTTTCCACCATTCAGAAGTTATGCTTTTCCAAGACCTGGTCACATTGGGAGACGTACAAAGGAGGTCGACCACCCATTTAAAGATCCCTATGATCAATTTTAGTTGAACGAGGGTAGCTGCAAGGAGAGAGCATGTACGTATGAAAAAAAATTCTGCATCCAGGGAAAAGGAAGAAAGAAATAGTAATGAAGAAACATATGGGCATTATTCCATTCCTCGGGAGGGTTCACATGATAGTTGATGAACCTGATCGGTTCAGATCATCATGAACTTGGTTAGCCATTGTCATGCCCCAAAACTCACCCTCGACGCAGCAGGCATACATATGTTGCAAACCACATCGGAAGCACCTTATAAGTTAAATAATCGATAATCTCATTTAAATAATCTTTCATTATTTGTTTTAAAAAGTCATAAATAGCTAAATGAAATCATTCCCACACTTATAAAAGTTATAAGCGGAAGTCTAATATAAATAACCAGTGGTAAAACATGGCAAACGCATTAATAAGTCATACGAGACTTCAACAATATATCCATAAATCTGATAACTATCTATGGACCTTCTAAGAGACATAAATAATATTCTAATTTCGAGACTCATCCCGAAAACTGAAACATTAAAACTAGATAGATGGGGTGTCCTATGAACAAGGGTGTGGGCTCACCAATAAATTTGGAAAGTAGCAAGTTCTCCTACTCTGCACGCGTATCACGAACCTACTCTTTATAGTTACCTAACATACCATAAAAATTAGGGGTTCCTGGGCATAACATCAAAGAATGTGAAGCCTTCAGGTTCGAGTTGGAACACTTGGTTAACACCATCCAGATTTGGGTCATGATAAAAGGTCTCTTTTATAAAAGTCGTCGAGAAATGCATAGTCGTGGGGACGATGACCTGCCATGGCTTTGAGGAGAAGTCATCTTTTGGGTAGTTTAGGCATCCCCTTTTCTATCTTTCAATAAAATGTTATCCCCTTCACACTTTATACAAATGAAACCACGTCCCACCTAATGTCCTGATGAGGGATACGTGGGAAGACCATATCGAGACTGGTCAGGGTAATATTTGGGTAGAAGAAATTAGGATATGATTTCTATATAACCTGAACTACTGAAGGGCCTGATTTCCCAAGGAGGGATACGTAGGCAGTCTATATAAGACTCCACCCCTATATTATATAAAATATAATCCCTCATATTTATAGGATGATTTCTGGTTCAACAATGGTGTGGTAGCAAATCAACCATATCCCTTCCAACTGAAACCCTAAAAACCTTTATTAGTCAAAATGACCAAAATACCCCCGGGGTGGAAAAATCTATCAAGAGTTTTGATCGTATACACAAGTCTATGTGCCTTATTTGCAACTTATGTGTGATATCTTGTATTTATGATTTCAACTAACGTACTAATGTCGTTTGCTGAGTTGTTTTTTAAGTACTGGGTACTCAGTGAGTTTCTAATGGGAAATAGTTAATAAATCAAAATCAATAGAGTAAAATCAGTAAAACTATATTAATAAAATAGTTGAAAATTTAGAGATAGAGTAAATCATCAAACTTAGAAAAATCACCAGTAAAATCCAAGACACCTGGATATATCAATTTCAACTTATTATACCATTCATCTCATTAAGTATTTCACCTACGAAACTCAAGATCACCACAGTCACTCACAGGAAATCAAAAAATCAACACATGCCAACTCACGGGGGAATGATCATTCGATACATCATGGATTTATCCTAGAGAGGCTAATCATCCTTTGTACTAGCACAATAATAGATACACCGAGCTACACGCCTCAGAGGTCAATCGTCCTCTAGACTGACACATTAGTAGATACACCGGGCTACATGCCACGGAGGTCAATCGTCCTCTAGACTGATACAATAATGTTCAAAAGTCATACGTTAGGATCCATAATGGCTAATCGTCCTCTGGACTAGCATATGTTGCCCATACAACCTAAACACAAACTAGTATAAGTCATGGCATATTAGTCGAGTCATCAATCATGGCTTATAGCCGAATTGACTTCTCAAGTCATCTTCTCAATAATGGAGGTATTTCAAGTTATAAATCAATTTAGAAACCTTATTCAAAACACTTATTCAATTTCAAATTCAAGAAAACCCACTCAACATGCAAAACATGCTTAAATCCTCAACCTTTAGAAAATAAGTTCAATCATCCCATAGTGGGGCAGAACAAGTTCAATAAGGTAGTATATTAAGCAAAAGGTTTGATGCGGGCTTGACCCTACATGTGCATGACCTTGTTCAAAATCATCTTCAAACCAAAAATAAGTTCAAAAAAGAATAACTGATGCAAGAAGGGTCCTGGACTTGGTTCCAAATTCAAGTCGATGAGTGAAGCCCCGAAGATACCAATGGCTAGCCATCAACCCATGGCTAAAGTCATAGAGATGTATGGGATTTGGGTCGGTTTAGGAGACAACACTTGATTGTCTTGGAGTATTGAATTTATTCGGCCTTAAGTGTTGGTCTTGGCTGAGACCATGCTTTTAATTTGTTGTCTTTAGTTTCTTAGATTAATTACTAGTTTACTTAGGACACCATTAAAGCCATGTAATAGTCCCTAGCTTCCCTTAGGATACATTCAATGCACTATGTAGGAAGGGTAACTAGGCCAAAGGGGTTTTCATCCAAATGGTGACTTGGCTGAGAATTGAACAAGGTAGCAAAGGCAAATGCATCATCTAGAAGGTGTGGTATTCAAGAGGATAATTCGTGCATGAACTTCCCTAAATAGAGGACATCAAAATGAACTTGAATAAGACGAAGAGTTGTTCGAACCACTCCCCTCAATCGATCGGCCAAAGGTGCATGCCAAGGGGAGATGAATCTCAACACTCTCCAAGAAGTTTATTTAAGAGTTAACTAGTTCATATGTGGAAGCCACCAAGAAATATTCTAGAACACATGGGAGATCGGTATTCATTCCCCTCGGCCGAAGATCCATTCCCCTCCCCTGTTCCCACATTGGCCGAGTAACTTGTTTTTGTGTCCCTTGTATTTCCTTCTAGTATGGTCCCTTTTGCTACTATAAATAGGACCTTTAGGACATTGTAATTGGCAGTTGTTGTTGATAAATAAAACTTGAGTTTTTACTCACTTTGCTAAGTGTTTCAACCTGGGGTTGTAATTCTTAATTGGTCCTCCGGGAGGATCGTTTATCATGTTACTTTCTAAGGTTCCGATCATCCTCACTTGGTTAGTATTGAGCATTGTAGTCAGCAAACCTCAATCTAATCATTGTCTAATTGACCACAATATACTTGGTGTCGACACGAGCAATAAATCCCTTGTGTCTCAATCCAAGAGCCTTATATCTATCGATTATGACTTGGTTTGTACTCGGACTTGCTCCTCGCATTCTTTGTTCATCCCTCGCCAAAACCACTTTGTTCCTTCCACCACCACATCCCATAATACTCCATGAACAACCTCACTAAAACTCACTGTATGAAACTACCCACAACTTCACGCACAAACCCAACAACCACAAACAGTCCATAAGATAGCCCTTACCGAGACCTCACTGTTTCAGGAAGTTTCTGTGGCCTTTCAATTGTCCAACCACCGAACCCCGACCACCAACACAACCCACAATGCACCGGCAATAGCCCCACAAAATGTCTAAGTCTGATTCCCTCTACACCTACCCGAAATTACCCCACAACACCACACTGCTTGGCATAAACACCCAACCCGAGATCCCCACTTTGAGTCCCTTTTTTGGGTCGACCCGTTTTCAACCAAGCCCCGACCAACTTACCCTCACTTACCTCTCCTTACATATATCAACAACCACCAAACTAGGGTTTCAATGTGTACAAACAATAAAAGAGGATTCTCAAAACCAATCATGCTTTCAAAAATATTCTTAAAAGTATACATGATTCAAGTGACGTTTTAAAATATAGATGCATAGCAAAACGTTTTAAGAAATGTAGACATACCTCAATTCCTGCTCACACATATTCTTCCAAGTTCAACAATTGTTCTACAATGATTACTAATGATAAAGTTCATAACTTTAACCAAATTCTATGAGTTCCAACCCTTATCGCAAAACTAGGGCTTTTTTGTGTCCAAAAACGTGTTCTTGAATCCCCACTGAATCACTCATGGATTCTCATTATTTATAATACCTTACACTAGTATAAATCCTATAAATAATCTCAGTAAAGATCAAAGAATATACATTTTTGAAGGAAATCCCAGACGTCCTTTCTTCTTCTCTTTCTTGAGTTTCAAGAAACCAAGGGTTTGGGGGATGAACTAGTGTTATTTTGATCTTAGATTGATGTAGTAATGATAAGAATTGATCAAGAACTTACCTTAGATGTTTTGGGGAGCCTTAGGGTTGTTTTCTCTAAAAAGGTCTTCCAAAACGAAGTGAGAAAAAGTTATAACAAAGTTTTAAACTTATAGGGTTCAGAACCAAAAAGCGGGGTCGCGAAGCACCTCCGCATCGCACCCCCATCGCGGGTCACTTCCTGTGTGATGGCTCTGCTTTACGGGCCCATCGCACAAGGCAAACAAATTTCAGAAACGGGTTCTGTTCGCGCCACCCATGCGACGCACTAGTGTCGCGACAGCCGACAATGTTCAGTAAAATAGGGATATCTCCTAGCACAGATCTTCGTTTTATCTAGGCCATATATCGTTAGAAAGGTATTTCAAAGGGCTACAAATTCCATGTTTTAAGGTTTCTGAAATTCCCAATGGATATGCACGTATACAAGCTGGAAGTCAGACCTATCGTAAACTTAGTTGATTCTGTCAGATCTTATGCACTCCACTTTTCGTCTTGATCTTAGATCAACTATTTCCACCCAAACTTATCTTGATAGGACTTCATATAACTAAAATGTCATATCAATACTCATTTAACATATTCACACCTAATTCAAATTTATGGAGTGTTACATTATCCCCAGATCAGGATCATTCGTCCTCCAATGAGAGTCATAGCCTATGATTTTTCACTAACCCTCAAGTCTTCAAAATTTTTGCTAGAGTTCTTTTGTATTGCAAGTCATACCATAACAAACTATGCTAACATCCTAACAATAACCATATGGTCCTCACAGGGACTCCCACAATTACACCAAATAAGCCTAAGGATGACATTAGGGATTCACACCTTTAGCCTATACTATCGCATGAATTTGATAACAGAAGGTTCAAACACGTACCTGGAATAGGGAATAAGTGTATTACGTACTGAGTGTCATCAACATAAACTAGATGGTAACATCACCCCTTTAGCCTATACTATGGCATGTTTGATTACAGAAGGTTTAACACGTACCTGGAATAGGGAATAAGCGTATTACAGACTGAGTGTCATCAACGGAAACTAGATGGTAACATCACCCCTTCGAGTTCATTTTGTGTGTCTTAAGATATGAAATAAGTCTACCTCGAGGTTTAGTAATATCAGTCTTCCACTCTATAATGGGTTTATCAAAAAATTCAAGTCTAACTATTTCTGATTGACAATCTAGAGTTTCATAACACTTGGAAAGCCATAATCACATCAAAGTTCACCATTTCTAATTCAAACAAATCAGCAATAGCCTCACAACTCTTAGCTACAACTACTCAATCTCTATAGACTCTAGAAGCAATAACAGAGACACTAACATGGGTATTCATAAAAAGGGGTTCTAATAATTGTTTGGGTTCCCCACCAAAACAATCAAAGGTAAAGTACGGAGTCACATAAGAAGGATTTGAACCTAGATCGATCAACAAGTACATATCAAGAGAACAAATAGTGAGAATACATGTGACCACAACATCTGAGGCTTAAGATGCCTCCCTACGAACCAAACTATAAAGTCAAGCTTGTCCTTCATTAGCAGTCTTAGCAATCGCTATACAGCTCTATTACTACGACCATTAGGAGCGTTGTTAACATAAGTTTAAGCCATTTCTGTGGGCATGAGTATCGAATATGTCAGAATGATCCTAAAGAGAATATCAATCTCTACAACACAATCTAGAATCAAGAGAGCAAGAAACACCTACAATGTCCTGGTAGTCATACATCATACATGTAGCTAGTCTGCATGAAGAAAAGCTCCACTACACAGAGCTCCACAGACAATCCTAGGACACTTTTAAACCTAGGCTCTGATACCAAGCTTGTCACGCCACAAAACCCACCCTGGATGCAATAGACATCCGATGTTTGGGAACCACATTGGAAGCACCTTATAAGTTAAATAATCACTTATATCTTTTAAATAATCTTTCATTATTTATTTAAACAAGTCATAAATAGCTAATGAAATCATGCCTACACTTATAAAAATAATAAGCAGAAGTATAACATAAATAACCAGTCGTAAAACGTGGAAAATGCCTCAACAAGTCATAACTTCAACAATCTACCCACAAATCTGACAATTATCTATGGAGCTTCTAAGAGACATAAAACCTAGTCTAACTTCGGGACGCAACCCGAAAATTGAAATAATAAAATGAGATAGATGGGGTGTCCCACGAACAAGGGTGTGTGCTCACCAATAAGTTTGAAAACAACAAGTTCTCCTACCTCGCGCGTGTATCTCGAACCTCATCTTCTTAGTTACCTAACATACCATAAAAAACAATGGTATGCATGAGTACTGGGTACTCAGTGAGTGTCTAAGAGGCAATAGTTAATAGATCAAAATCGATAGAGTAAAATCAGTAAAACAATATTAATAAAACAGTTAAAAATCCAGAGATAGAGTAAATCATCAAACTTAGAAAAATCACCAGTAAAAGCCAAGACACCTGAATATATAAATTTCAACTTATTATACCGTTCTTCTCATTAAGTATTTCACCTACAAAACTCAAGATCACCACAGCCACTCAAAGGCAACCAAAATATCAACACATGTGAACTCACTAGTGAATGACAATTCGATACACCAAGGCTTTATCCCACATAGGCTAATTATCCTCTAGACTAGCACAACAATAGATACATCGGGCTACACATCTCGGAGGTCAATCTTCCTCTAGACTGAAACAATAATAGATACACTGAGGCTACACACCACGGAGGTCAATCATCCTCTAGAATGATACAACAATTCTCAAAAGTGATACGTTAGGATCTATAACGGCTAATCATCCTCTGAACTAGCACAACCCATACAATCTAAACACAAACAAGTACAAGTATCATACCCCAACCTTGGGGGGTGGCCGGCACCCTAAGGCCCTAGCGAACCAATTATAGTATCTGAATCCCATGACACAAAACTTGGGTAGACAAGGCCAACAAATTATCAAATACAATATGGAATGTAATGATAACCTGCACGCAGAAAAATCCAACAACAATATGTGCATGTACATAACTGAGGCAAACAAGGCAATAACAACTGGATCAACAACTGACAAGGAGGTCGGCAAGGCCACACAACACGTTTATGCAGTAAACTTTAGTCTACAAGTTTTTAAGAGTACTAACATGTGCCACCAAGTCGGGACATGGCCCCGACATACCCATAATACCTATATATATGCAATAGTGCCTACCGACTCTGTGCAACAACTCCGGAGAAGTAGAGTGCAAGTGCCAACAACTGGAAACAGATGTCCTACTATGGAGGTAAGTCGATCTGTCTATCTGTACCCGTGGGCTTGAAATACAGTGCCTCAAAAAGAGACATTTGTATGAAAGATTTATTGAATATGTAAGGCAGGTAAAATATGTAAATAAAAGATGTAATACCAGAGAAGGGTATATAAATCAACTTGAAAATCAGACAAAGGCCGATGAGGGCATACAACTGATATAACCATAAATATATATATATATGTATGTAAAATTGAGTCACTCTATAGGGCCATATAGTATAATAACAAGCCTCTCTATGGGGCAATCTCATCATAACGTATCCGGACATATAAGACTCGGTAATATCTGCCCAACTGATTAGTGGTATGCATATATAAGTGCCTGCCCGACCGACTGTCATGACCCTTTTCATAGGAATCGTTGTGGCACCTACATAATCCCACCAATAGGCGAACCACTCCCAAATCATTCACAAGAAATGATATAAACACAAGCGAAAGAATACAAATACTATAATTTATGTTTGATAATATAACACTGAAGAAAAGATAGTCTGATACATCTAATAATACCCCTAAGTGATCCAGTCTAGGCATTCAAGAGCACTAATCAAAGTAATACAAGTATGAGTAAAAGGTCACGCAGGAAAAAATCGAATACGTAGTCTAAATATGTCTCTCAAATATGAACAAAAGACAATAAGTAAGATAGAGTGTCCGATGGCATGCTGGAAGAGGCATCCCCACCCTGTATACTGAGAATCACAACTTTGACTCAACCACGTAGTCCTGCAGAGGTGGAAGGTATTGGATCTGCATCAAAAAAAAAGTAGCAAGTGTAGCATGAGTACATAATGCACCCGCGTAGACATAATAGGCTGACAATGACGGAAGATACATAATCAAAGATAAATACTAAGTTGACACCAAATAATCATATACTAACAGTTCAATAACCAAGTAAGTCACATAATCAACATGCTGCCCATAGAGTTCAACAATGTATTAGATATCATGTAACATGAATAATCCCTCAAGTTCAGAAATCCAACCAAGTTGTTCACAATCACTAAATGACAAGTCTCAATCACAAATTATCAATGATATGGCATAAATATATATGATATGGATGCAACGCATATGCAAGGTACCTTTCTCAACCTGTTATACAGTACGTCAAGCTTTAATTAAGGTATGTACACCCATAGGGGATCTGCAAAGTTCATATATTGCTCCTAGCCAGTCGAAATTCCACACACGAATCTGACTAGAGCCCATAAATCATTTGTCGAGTCTCAATCATGTTGCAGGCATGCAACTCCGCTCCCCGCATATCAATATCATCTCAAGTGCCATAATCTCATATTACTCTTACCTCTCCGGCTTCTTGGACCACAACATATCCATACCACTCTCACATCAAGTCACAAAACCATGAGTGTATATATGTAATGACAATGCAAGGCAAGATATTATGATATAATGAGATGCAATCAAGTATAGAGATGATATACACATGATTTCAAGAGTTCAACAACACATAGGCAAATTCAAGGCAAATAAGAATATCAATCGAAAGCATGTGTGATGAGTAAACAAACAATAGCAAACATGGTGACAAGCCTACATATGGAAATAAGCCCAAATAAATAGCAGTCGGAACCAACACAAGGTTGGTTGCCCAAATCTACCCATCATCACAGTTCAACACCAGTACCCATTCAACCGTTTATCACAACCGACTGAGTGGGATCCCCAAACACACCCAATATCCCTCAATATTTATAACTAATTACGTACTTCTATCGGATGCTCGAAAAACTAAATCGTAGCCTACCTCAAAGATAAACATATGCGTTATAAAATCAAGCCTCGGTGATGGCCTTGCCCTTCCTTTGCGCCTCGTGATAATCAAAGTCTAATCACGCATATTACATAGTTAATATAAAGCTAACTCAACAAAAACAAGACTTTAAATACCTATTTTTGGTCCACGCTACCAAGACTCGAACTTTAATACACAGTAACCAAGATTACATACTAGGTAGTCATATCCTTAAGTTAATTGGAAATCTATTCACATTTGATCCCTCAATTAGACACAAATCAAAAAGGCCCTATTTGAAACCCTAGAAATTTCCCCTAATTGAAAACATGCTTCCATAATCAAATTAATACTTGTAACATGATAATCTAATATAATCCAATCATAATTCATTATATTAGCCCAATTTGATCCATAAATCTCCATTAAAATCATTCATCTAACTCTTTTTTTCTCACAACATGCATAACTCATCTTTCCCAACTTATATAATATGCTAAACCACCATTAATGAGCTTATAATCATAAGTTAATCCATAAAAGGGAAAGACTTTATTACCTCAAGGTTGAAAATGCTCTTAAGGCTCTCAATATACCCCTATGCGGTGCTGGTTTCGAGATAGACTATTTTTGGAAATAAAATCTGACCTAGAAATATATATATAAGACACCTGAACAGTGTTTTCGCCCCAACGGAATCGACTCCGCTAGAGCGGACCCGTTGCGGCGGAAAACCTTCTGCTGGGGCGAGAGTCACTTTACACCTTACCTCTCGCCACGACAGACCCGACTCCTCTTTGATAGAACTCTCTCGACTCCTAGACTTCTCTTTGGCGAGCCAACCTCTCGTAGTGGTGGACCCGCCCGAGCAGATATTGGTGCCGCCGTGGCGGACACCAAACACCAGTAGATAGAAAATAGTCAAATCCTCCATTGAACACCTGAAACACTCCTGGAACTCCCTTAATACAAACTAGACATGCCCATCTAAGGTAAATAGTGCTACAAACTCGCTCGTACCGTCATATTTCACAAATAACTAAGCTAAGGCATACTTTTCTAATGAACCGTCGAACCAAACTAAAATCCAAACTTTATAAATATGGCCATAAAATACATATGATTGCCTCAGAAGTGAGACAATGACTCGACTAAGTCATAAATGGCCCTCCGGAACTACTAAAAGCGATGAAACCCCAAAACGAATCCATCTAGCCACAAGTCAACTTTGAGTCAAACTAAGCAACTCTAAATTTCTAGACTTTGGATTTTTCATCTGAAACTCATATAAATGGACTCGGGATGCATGGCACCCATCCTCGCACATCACAAACCACACAAAGAGCCTACGGGAAGGGTCAAATAAGCAAATAAAAGTCTTTAGGTAAAAACGACCAGACATGTCGTTATATTAGAGACCAATTAAAACAACGTTCGTCCTCAAACAATGAGAAATGAATAGGAAAACATACCAGAAGTAGTGAACAAGCTCGGGCATCTGTTTCGCATATCAGACTCGATCTCTCAAGTCACCTCTTCAATGGGATGATGCCTCCACTGAACCTTCACATAAGCTATCTCCTTCGACCTCAACTTTCTCACATGTCTGTTCAAAATAGCCACAGGCTTCTCATTGAACTCTAAATTCTGATCAAACAAAACGGAGTTCCATTGAATGATATAAGAGCCATTTCTATGATACTTCTTCAACATGGACACATGGAAAATTGGATGAACGCTTGAAAGACCTGGTGGCATAGCCAACTCATATGCCACCTCCCCAACTCTCTAAAGAATCTCAAAAGGGCTAATATACCTCAGACTCAACTTGCATCTCTTGTCGAACCTCATCACACCCTTCATGGGAGAGACTTTCAGAAGAACTCTATCACCAACCATGAACTCTAAATCTCGGATCTTTCGGTTCACATACTCCTTCTGTCTACTCTGAGCTACCAGGAGCTTATCCTGAATCATTTTTACCTTCTCCAAAGACTCATTCAACAAGTCAGTACCCCAAGGACGGACCTCGAATGCATCAAACCAACCAATGGGAGATCGACATCTCCTACCATATAAGGCCTTGCACGGTGCCATATCAATACTAGAGTGATATCTGTTGTTGTACCCAAACTCTGCCAAAGGTAAGAACTAGTCCCAATGACCACCAAAATCAATCACACAGGCCCATAACATGTCCTCCAATACCTGAATAGTCTGCTTGGACTGATCATCGGTCTGAGGGTGAAATGTTGGATTCGATCCAAACGAGTGCCCATATCTCTCTGCTAAGTCCTCCAGAAATGCAAGGTGTTTGAGTAGATCGATCCAAAATAATAGAAATATGAACCCCATAAAGACAAACAATCTCGTGGATGTAGATCTTAGCTAACTTCTCTGCATTATAAGTCATCTGGACTGAAATAAAATGCGTGGACTTGGTCAATCTATTAACAATGACCCAAATAGCATCAAACTTGCCCAAAGTCTTGGGAAATCCCATAACAAAATCTATAGAGATCTTCTCCCACTTCCATTTGAGAATAAGCATCCTCTAAGACACCCCACCTGGACGTTGGTGCTCATACTTGACCTGCTAGCATTTCTGACACTGAGACAAAAAACCATCAATATCTCTCTTCATCATCCACCACCAGTAGTGCTGCCTTAAATTACGGTACATTTTAGTAGCACCCGGATGAATCGAATAGCTAGAGCAGTGGGCATTCTCCATAATCAATCTAGTTAAATCTCCCACACGAGGCACACACACTCTACCCTTGATCCTCAGAACACCATCACTATCAATCATGTCCTCTTTTGCTTTTCCACTCATCACTTTATCTCGAATCTTGCACAACCCCCACATCATCATACTGGTGCACCCGAATCTAGTCTAAGAGAGACGACCTCGCCTTCACACAAGCCAGAACCCTACCCAGATACGAAAGATCAAGCCTAACAAAAAGATTGGCTAGATACTGGACCTCTAATGCCAAGAGATGCTCAGAAATAGCCAAACAAGCTAAACTCCCCATACTAACCGCATTTTGGCTCAAGGAATCCGCCACCACATTGGCCACCTCATAATAGACACCATAAGGATAGTGCCTACAAATATTTAAAGCAAACACAACAACAACCAACTCCAAATCATGTACATGATAGTTCTTCTCATTCACCTTCAACTGCCTCGATAGATAAGCAATAACCTTACCCTTATACATCAACACACATCCTAACCCAATCCTAGAAGCATCACAATCCACAGTAAAGTCCTTCCCCTCCACCAGAAGGGCTAAAATCGGGGCTATGGTCAAAAGAATCTTGCGCTTTTGGAAACTCTCCTCACACTGATCAGACCACTGAAATGGCACATACTTCTTTTTCAATCACGTTAGATGTGAAGTGATAGAAGAAAAACCATTGACGAACCGGCAATAGTAGCTAACAAGACCCATAAAACTCTGAATATCTATCACAGAAGTTGGTCTAGGCCAGTCCCTGACTGCCTCTATCTTATTTTGGTCCACCATGATCCCATCCTTAGACACCATATGTTCCAAGAATGCTACAGAACTAAACCAAAACTCACATTTTGAGAACTTCACATAAAGCTTCTTCTCCTTTAGAATCCCAAGAACCACTCTCAGATAACACTCGTGGTCCTCCCGACTCTTTTGAATATATCATGTCGTCAATGAAAACAATCACAAAAGAATCCAAGTACAAATTAAATATCCCATTCATAAAATCCATGAACGTTGTGGATTGATAAGCCTGAATGACATCACCAAGAACTTATAATGCCTATAACAAGTCCGGAAAGCCATCATTAGAACATCCTTGGCCCGGATTTTTAGTTGATGATACCCAGACTTCAAATCAATCTTTGAAAACACCAAATCACCCTAAAGTTGATCGAACAAGTCATCAATATGCGGAATCGAATACTTATTTCTGATGGTGACCTTGTTCAACTGTCTATAATCAATGCACATACGCATAGTGCAATTTTTCTTCTTCACAAACAAGACAGGAGCACCCCACAGAGATACACTCACTCCAATGAAGCCCTTACTCAACAAATCCTGAAGCTGCTCCTTCAACTCCCTCAACTCGGCCGAAGTTATCCGATACGGAGGAATAGAAATGGGTCAATTACCTGGCTTAAGATCAATACAGAACTCAATGTCTCTGTCTGGCGGCATTCCCGATAAGTCTGAAGGTAAGACCTTCACAAACTCACTAACTACCAGAATAGAAACAATAGAAGGGGTGTCTGCATTAGTATCTTAAATATGTGCCAGATAAGCCATACAACCCCGGTCCATTAACTTCCTAGCCCGAATATAGAAATCACATTCCTAGGAGCAGGCCTGGGAGCGCCTCTCCACTCTAACCTCGGAAGACTAGGCATAGCTAGCGTAACCGTCTTGGAATAACATTCCAGAATCGCATGATATGGTGACAACCAATCCATACCCAATATAACATCAAAATAACCATATCTAAGATAACCAAATCTACCCAAGTGTCATACCTCATGAAAGTATACACACATGTGATATACTCTATCAACAATCACATAATCACCGACTAGTGTAGACACATGAATAGAAATATTAAGCATATCACACCACATCTCTAATTTAGTAGAAAAGTAAAATGACACATAAGAGAAAGTAGATCCTGGATCAAATAACATAGTAACATCTCAATGATTGACTGAGATGACACCTATAATGACTGCATCTGATGCCTCAGCCTCAACCTTACGAGGGAATGCATAGCAATGAGTGTGTCCTACCTTGGATTGAGTACCCTGCTAGCCACTTCGGCCAGAATGAGCTCCATCTCTCCCTGACTAAGACCCACTACGACTCGACTGATAGCCATTATGGCCCGACTGAGATCCTCCCTTGCTACGCTAACAACCATCTCTGACTGGTTGTGTTGGGGTCATAGGTGCACGAGAGACACCCAAAAACTATCTGGGCAATCCCTCCTAAAGTGCCCAACCTATCCACAAGTATAACAAGCTTTGGCCGTTGTGAGCTGTTGGATAGAAATAGAAGAACTCGAACTACCATGGTCTGAATATCTAGACTGAGAACCACTCGAAGACTGAGCCCCACCATAAAAAAATTTGAAGAGTTACCTAAACCGGTCGACTAGGTTGTGACTGCTAATATCTCCCCTAATAACCATAACCACGGGCAGTAGAACCACTGAACTGTCCAAAATTCCTAACCCTCTTGTCGAGCTTATGTTTGGGCAACTTGCCCCTCACAGACTCTACCATCCTAGCATGCTCGATAACATTCTCAAAAGAGGCTCTAGACGCCACCAACTGTAGCGTAGCCAACTGGAGTGGAATAGTCAATCCTTTAATAAAACACCTCGCTCGCTTTGCCTTAGTAGGAAGCAATGGCGCTGCATAGCGCAATAAGGTATGAAAGTAAGTCTCATACTGTGCCACTGTAGAACTCCGCTGCTCAATATTTTGAACCTCATCATGCTTGGTCAAACGCAATCTCAGGGTACATACTTCTCAAAAAACACCTTGTAGAATTGAACCCAAGACAATGGAGGCATCCCATAGGCAGACAATCAACATACGCCCTCCACCACTATTTTGTGTCCCCTAATAACTGAAGGGCCGTGAAACTAACTCTGTGCGATTCAACAATACCAAAAGTATGCAATCTCTCATGGCTACTCACGATGAACTCATATGTGTCCTCCTTAGGCTGACCTAAAACACCGGAGGCTTCATATTTGAAAAGTGCTCCAAAATCTTTTGCTCATTGCGGGTCATAGTTGTCCCCCCCAATAGGCCTGGGACCAAACTGTAGAGCATGAACCTCATCAATACGGGGCGCTAACATCGCCACTGACTGAACCCTAGGAGTACAAAACTCAGGGGTATGAGTCTGCCCTACTCCCGCACGGGTCTGAGAATCACTTGGAGTAGCAGGATGTGCGTCAGTCTGAGCAAAACCATCAAGAAAACTCAATAACCTAACCAATGTGTCCTATAGTATAGGTGTAGCAATAAATCCATGTTAATCCTGGGCTGGCCCCATCTCCTCCTCTAGCATATCATCCTGAGGCTCAATAACTGGCTCAGGGGAAATAGATCTAGCACGAGCCTGACTAGCTCTCTATGATCTACCCCAAGCTGGTATTGCTGCTCTGGCTCTCCTCCAGCCTCGAGAAAGGTCTCTACCACAACCGCGCACTACTGGTGTCGGTGCCTATACGAGTGCCTCCTCTCGCCGCATTGGCACGAGTCCACACCAACTGTAAGAGAATAGAAACAAAGGTCATATACCAATTTGATTCAACTTAGCATGAAAGGAATGAAAAAAGTGAAATTTCCTAAATATCCCATAGCCTCTCGAAGATAAGTACGGACGTCTCCACACTGATCCACAAGAATCTACTAGACATTTCTCTTGTATTTAAGACTGTTAAACTTAGGGTACTGATACCAACTTTGTCATGACCCTTTTCACAAAAATCATGGTGGCGCCTACATAATCCCACCAGTAAGCAAACTACTCCCAAATCATTCACAAGAAATGACATAAATACAAGTGGGAGAATACAAATACTATAATTTCTATCTGATAATATAACAAGGAAGAAAAGATAGTCTGATACATCCAATAATACCCCTAAGTAATCTAGTCTGGGCATATAAGAGAATTAATCAAAGCAATACAAGTCTGAGTAAAAGATCACACAGGACAAAACCGAATACATAATCTGAATATGTCTCTCAAATATGAACAAAAGACAATAAGTAAGATAGAGTGTCCAATGGCATGCTGGAAGAGGCATCCTCACCATGTATACTGGGAATCACAGCTCTGACTCAGTCATGTAGTCCTGCGGAGGTGGAAGGTACTGGATCTGCATCCAAAAATAATGCAGTAAGTGTAGCATGAGTAAATAATGCACCCCCGTAGACATCATAGGCCGACAATGACGGAAGATACATAATCAGAGATAAAATACTAAGTTGACACCAAATAATCATATACTAACAGTTCAATAACCAAGTAAGTCACATAATCAACATGCTGCCAATAAGAGGTGTTAAGCTTTTTATCATCCTAGCGTCGAGCTATTTTTCCGCAGGACCTCCCCTAAAGTATCGTCACCACAGTAGAGTTTAACATAGAGTTCAACAATATATCATGTATCATGTAACATGAATAATCCCTCAGGTTCAAAAATCCGACCAAGTTGTTCACAATCCCTAAATGACAAGTCTCAATCACAAATTATCAATGATATGGCATAAATATATATATGATAAAGATGCAATACATATGCAAGGTACCTTTCTCAACCTGTTATACAGCACGTCAAGGTTTAATTATGGTCCGTACACCCATAGGGGATCCGCAAAGTTCATAAACCGCTCCTAGTCAGTCAAAATTCCATACACGAATCTGACTAGAGCTCATAAATCATTTGTCGAGTCTCAATCATGTTGCAGGCATGCAACTCCGCTCCCCACGTATCAATATCATCTCAAGTGCCATAATCTCATATTACTCTTACCTCTCATTCCTCTTGGACCATAACATATCCATATCACTCTAACATCAAGTCACATAACCATGAGTGTATGTATGCAATGACAATGCATGACTAGATATCATGATATAATGAGATGCTATCAAGTATAGAGATGATATACACATGCTTTCAAGAGTTCAACAACACAGGTAAATTCCAGTCAAATCAAAGAATCCCTCTAGCGTTCTTGTTTGATTCTTTTGGGTGGCGTGTCGGTAAGGCAGGCGGGAAGCGGCAGCGAAAAACCTAGCTTTCAACATCAATCAAAAATATGTGTGATGAGTAAAGAAACAATAGCAAATATGATGACAAGCCCACATATGGAAACAAGCCCAGATAAACAGCAGTCAGAACTAACGCAAGGTTGGTTGCCCAAATCTACCCATCCTCACAGTTCAACACCGGAACCCACTCAATCGTTCATCACAACCGACTGAGTGGGACCCCCAAACATACCCAATATCCCTCAATATTCATAACTAATTACGTACTTCTATCGGAGTCTAGAAAAACTGAGTCGTAGCCTACCTCAAAGCCAAACATGTGAGCTACAAAATCAAGCCTCGGTGATGGCCTTGCCCTTCCTTTGTGCCTCGTGATAATTGAAGTCTAATAACGCATATTACATAGTTAATATAAAGCTAACTCAGCAAACACAAGACTTTAAATACCTATTTCGGGTCCACGCTACCAAGACTCTAAATTTAATACACAATAACCAAGATTACATACTAGGTAGTAATATCCTTAAGTTAATTGAAAATCTATTCACATTTGATCCCTCAATTGGACACGAATCAAAAAGCCCCAATTTGAAATCCTAGAAATTTCCCCCAATTGAAAACATGCTTCCATAATCAAATTAAGACTTATAACATGATAATCTAACATAATTCAATCCTAATTCATGATATTAACCCAATTTGATATATAAATCTCAATTAAAATCATTCATATAGCTCTCTTATTCTCACAACATGCATAACACATCTTCCCCAACTTATATAATATGCTAAACGACCATTAAAGAACTTATAATCATAACTTAAGCCATAAAAGGGGAAGAATCTATTACCTCAAAGTTGGAAATGCTCTTAAGGCTCTGAATATACCTCTATACGGCGTTGATTTTGAGATAGACTATTTTGGAAAAGAAAATATGACTTAGAAATATATAGGACACCTGAACGGTGTTTCCTCCCCAGTGAAATCGACTCCGCTGGAGCGAACCTGTTGTGATAGAAAACCTTTCCTCGCTTCGGCAGATCCAACTCTGCTATGGCAGAACTCCCTCAACTCCGAAATTTCACTTCGGTGAGCCAACCTCTTGCCGAGGCAGACCCGCTAGAGAGGATATTAGTGCCCTCATGCGGACACTAGACACCAATAGATGGAAAACAACCAAATCCTCCATTGAACAACCAAATCCTCCATTGAACACCCAAAACACTCCCGAAACCCCCCGAACACAAACCATACATACCCGTCTAAGGTAAACAGTTCTATGACCTTGCTCTTACCCTTGGATTTCACAAACAATCGAGCTAAGGTATACTTTTCTAAAGAACTGTCTCGAACAAACCAAAATCCAAACTTTACAAATATGGCCACAAAATATATCTGATTGCCTCAGGAAGCAAACCAATGACTCTACTAAGTCATAAATTGTCCTCTAAAACTACCAAAAGCGATGGAACCTGGAAAAGAACCCATCTATTCACAAGTCCACTTTGAGTCAAACCATCTCTAAATTTCTAGACTTTAGGTTTTTTATCTGAAACTCATATAAATGGACCTCGGGATCTGTGTCACCCATTACCGTGTATCACAAATCCTACAAAGAGCCTACGGGAAGGGTCAAATAATTAAATAAAGGTCTTTAGCTAAAAATGACTAGACGAGTCATTACACCGACTATAGTGTGACGCGGTAAGAATATATATATATATATATATATATATATATATATATATATATATATATGTATATATATATGTGTGTGTGTGTGTGTGTGTATGTGTGTGTGTGTGTGTGTGTGTGTGTGTGTGTGTGCAATGCAAGACAGACCTCAAGGGACACCATGAACGTAGTCGGAGTGACATATGGTCGTTATCCTCTAACTATTGTTATTGTCGCTACGTTTATCAACTTCCAATCAATTAACAAGGGATATATAGAATATGAAAAGTACTTATGACACATGGATCATAAGATACAAAAGTTCCTTTAATATCAAGGATGATATGAACACTCAATCTCAACAAGGGGGAATCGTCTTTTAGAGAAACGATAGTATCAAAATTATGCCAAAGAAAGAAGTTAGCCCTACATACCTTGCCGTCGAAGCTATTTAGGTTCCACGAGTCCTCGTATGCTCTACAAACGATTATCTACATTATACAAATGTTTCAAACCGAATTCGGATCAATAATCTATAAGTCGTTTCATTTAAACATTTCGTCGAAGACTTTATGTGCATAAAACTTCATAGCATTTATTCAATGGTAACTAATCCATAAGATCACTTCTTTAGCTCTACTAAGCCTCTTTATCTTCTTCATGCAATGACTAACAACATTCAGCCATAAAACAACCATAAACAACCCCAAAACACTAGCTCAACATCAACACAAAGCTTACCAAGTTCTTTAACAACATGAGCTACAACTCTTAGCAAATCAATCTACTATAACATGTAGCAGTTCAACCACAATAAAGAGGAGATAGGACTCACCTTAAGGATCAAGACCACCCTCTAATACATTTGAAGCTCCAGAAATTGTAACTCCAATTTAACACCAAGAGAGGGGAGAATGAGAGAACTAGAATCACAATCTTCCGATGAACGATTTTCGTTATTAGCTTCCGAACTTATCTTGATTCATGAAGGGACATAAGAGGGCTTTGAGAGATCTCAAAGAGTTGCCTAGGGTGGGGTTTGGTGAGAAAATGAAGTCCCAAGTCATGATGGGTCTATTTGTTATGGTTCACTTTTATGCGGGGAAATGCATAAAAACTACTGTGAATTCGGACATAAGAAGGCTTTGAGAGAGCTCAAAGAGTTGTCTAGATTTTCATGTGCTTTAAAACTGATCATGTATTTGTTGTGATTTCCCAAACATGAAATATCTTCATATGTTAGCATTATGATATCCCTCATCTTCTGCCCTTTCAGCCATTGTGTGCTATATCAGGCGTAACTTAATGTGCTTCATGCATAACCAAGTCTAGACTATGGTTTTTATATGACTCTAGTACTTATAATTCCGTGTGTTGAGAATCTTGTCTTAAGAGCACAACCTGAACCTACTTAGGTGCCTTTCATGTCTGTTCTAAGCCTGCTCTATACTTGTAGTATGTCCTAGTGTGAAATAGGCATATTAAGTAGCCTCAAACAAATGATGTGCATGCTTGTTCCAGCTTGGATAATTCTATGAATATAACCTGATACCTACCCTGGTATATGTTTGTTTGGCTATTTGTTTGTCCTTTACCTATCTGAAATGATTTCATAATAGCATGTAGACCCTTCATTTAGGTTCATGGATAAGACTGGCCTCCAAATCATGAAGCATGCTACTTGATTTAGTATAAATGTCTAGTTTTGTGTATGTTAGAACGTCTTGTTTGTTCATTTCCTAACCAAGTCTTGGATTAAAAATGCTAGTGGGGTCTGCTTGGTGTGATGTCATCTGTATGAACTAGGGCTGTCCAACGCGGCGGGTTTGGGGCGGGGCGGGTCCCGGAGGGATGGGGGATTGGGTTGGGTTCAGGGCTCTGGCGGGCCGGGATTGGCGGGACATGCGAATGTCCCGTCCCGTCCCACATCCTGCCGGAAACAGGATCAGGTTTTCAGTTTTTTTTTAAACACTTGATTTCAAAAAAGCTTTGGATATAAATACTTAAATAATAAAACAAGATAGTGTAATAAAAATATTTCAATGCTGTTTTTGTGCCTCTTATATTATTTAATAAAAATATGATTTTTTTGTAAAAATCTTAAATTGAATTTCTAACACTGAAATTGACATTCACACCTACATTACCATGAAATTACGACGTTGAAATCTATTGTATATCGTTAGATCTTTACTAAAGAAAAGGAAAAATTAGAAACCGATTTGGAGGAAAATTCAAATTGATTGGAAAAACGGAATTTTTTCTAAAATTGGCGGTGGTTTGACCTGCTACATCCGAACGCATAGTTATGACCATTTAAAGTTTCACCAATTTACAACTACTTTATCTCCCTACATTTTACTCCAATTGAATTACATTTTTAAAAACTACTCGTGTCGATGCTTCCGTGATATGTTAATTAAGTTCATGCCGCATTCGATGCTTCCAGAAAGCTTCATAAAAGTTTCTCAAGTACTCGTAAGCTCTACGAACAATTATCTACATTATATAAATGATAGCAATACTTGAGTCAATAATTTGTAGTTGAGAAATAGGGTTAAAGTGTAAATATATTAACTTAGGGGTTAAAAATAACTATTAACGGGATAGGGGGTTTATGGGGTTGGGGGCCAAGGGGGAGGGGTACCTTGATCGGGGCGGGACAAGCCTAGGTCCAGATCCCGATTTCAGGTGTCAATTTTTTTTAAGGGGGATCGGGGTGGGGTCGGGATGGGGCTGACCTGGCCCACTGGCCCTTAGTATGAACCATGGAAAAAATGTGCAATTGTTATCCCTTTTTTTTGTTGTTGATAAATCTGAACCTGCATTGTGACTGCTTTGGTTTGTCTTCTTTGTGGGGATCATATGAGATGCCCATAAATTTCCTTTCTTCTTGGCATTCTTTATCTGCCCGTACCTTGTTCTTTTTGTACATACCATCCATTTGATGTTTGCTGGATCTGTGGGTTTGTATACTTTCAGCCATGTCTGAGGTATTCTGAATATCGCGTGTATATCAGCCCTTAAAAATGTAGTGCGTATGCAATAGTATGACTAAATGTATATCAGATGTATTCTCGCATATTGGAGTGTGTGGCCATGTGTTTACCGATATATCGTATTATATTTGGGCTGAACCTGCTTTCGTATTCAAATGTTGGGTCTGTCTTCATTCTTTTGTTTTTTTTTTAATCTGAAAATGTGTGTGTATTGATTGGGCTTATCTTTTTATTCCTTTAATTCTAAATCGCTGGGCCTGCTGTCTTATTATACTTGTGTTAGGTGGGCTAATTAGGCCATTTAAGTCGTTATCTTTTGGGCTTACTGTATGTCTTGTTTTGATTAATTAAAAGTGTAGGATATGTGTTTAATTTAAAATTTTTTATAGTTGATATAATTTGATGCATTCTAACTGCTGTATTTGTTTTCCCCCTCTTTGTTCCATGACCATGGGCCTACTGGGCCACATCCCTTGATCTCGCGAACTGTTATGAGTCGTTGGGCTTACGAGCCCAACAACACTATTCTTCATTGAGTTCGACATTTTGAAGGCCCAGCTATGGGTAAAAATGAAAATATATTTGCAAGAAGGTCCAGCCATGGATAAAAATGGCAATATATTTGCAAGAAGGTCCAACCATAGTTAAAAATGATAGCAGGCTAGCCATGGGTGAAAATGATGTAGAATAAAAAATAGGATTTTCGTTTACATTATATATTATTGGAACCTATTAGTAGAATCTAGTTATACAAAGTCGCCATGTTTTCTTACATCTTTTAAAATAAATGAAAGTGTTCAATTTCGGATAACTTATAAAATTCGGTTTTCATACATACTCTTAATAGTTTTCTCTCGGAAGTAATAAAAAAATAACTTGATTTAAATTTTCAAAGGAAAGAGTTTGGTTTTTTCTTTACTTGGCAATGATTTTATGTTGAATCGAAGCTTTAAAAATCGACTTGTTTAATTTAAATGTACATTTATCTTAAACAAAAATGGGAAATTTCGTTTAAGTTAAAGTTTGGGTAAGGGAACAAACTCTCAAAAGGTTGACCTCCATGGAAAGCATTGTTACTTCCATGGAAAAGTTTGATGGCAACAGATCGGATCTGGATCGGATCCTACTAGATCCAGATTTAGATCCGTTTTTCATACATGAATCTAGATCCGGATCTAGATTCATCAGGTCCATAAAAATTAGATCCAAATTCGGATCCACGGATCGGATCCGGATCCACTAGAGAAGAAGTTTGGACTAACAAATTTTATTAACCCGTGGTGAGAAATTGACAAGCCAGGTTTGTTTAATTTTCTTGTTTTTCCTTCTTTAATTTGTGCCTCTATTTTTGTTTTTTGTTTTGCAACTTAAAATTACCAATTAAATAATTTATTGTCTTATTCAATAATAATTAATTAAGCTTAAGCCACAGGTAATAAAAGAGATGAGCGATGGAGGAGTTGATTACTACTTTGAGTGTATTGGATTGGCCTCCTTGATGTAAGAGGCTTTTAGCAGTTGTCTCAAGGTTTTACTTCCTTCTTAATCTTTTTATTTTTTGAATTATACTACTACAACAATGTCCTAGTCCTAAACAAGTTGATGTTGATTATAAAATTCCCAACTAATTATGTTTTTTTATTAAATTTATTTAAGAAAATACAAAATAAAAATAAAATGATCGTAATTGTAATCTAGGCAATTTGCAAAATTATAAATACAAAGTTCTGAAAATGAAATAATAATTTATTTGGTAATCAGCATGAGTAAAAAAGTAGACATTCTTATGTGTTCTACTAAATATTTGAATAATGTAAGTTCCTTGTGCTTGTTAGTTTTATTACTTTTTCAATTACATGTGTCTAACTTTAATCATCCTGAATATTATATACTAAAAAGGTTAATGAACCTACCATATAATCCCAAAAGTTGAATAAGGGGGAAAATATCAAACAATATGGCAGAATTTATCATTTATCAGTATGAGAGCCTAAAAGTTTATATTATTATCCCTATGTCAAATGATAAGTGGACTTTTTCTTTTCGGATCTTGGGCAGGAGTTGAACTTGGACGGATTCATAACACATGAAGTTAACTTTCAAGATATTAACAAAGCATTTGACGTACTTGAAGCAGGCAAAACATTTATTCTGTTTGAACGTGAAATATAGCAAGAAGAACATGATCTCTTTAAATAAATGAAAATGTACAGTTTGAATACTCACTAAGCTTCTAATCATGAAACGGGAAGACACTTGTGCAAACACATATCCTCATGCAATATGTGTCCTTCTAAGAACACAAAAGGAACTTATTTCTTGCTAGTTTCCTTTAAAAAGAGTTTGTATGTACGTTGAGTGACAGATGATTTACCATAGATCCTTGCTCGAGCTGAATATACAGTCATCAGCACTATTATATTTTTGTGGATACATTTAATAAAAAATGAATCCACTGGTTGGATCTGGACCGGATACCGATCTCAAATACAAGATCCAGATCCAGATCCGATCTGTCAGAAACGGATCCGGGTCCGATCAGGATCCGTCGGGTTCAAATTTTAAAGATCCATATCCTATAAAATGGATCTGGATCCACTGCCATCTCTAAAAAGGACTTGTAATTTCAAAAGGCTATAAAGAAAATTATTTCTTCCTTATTTTTAAGTGTGTGTGTGAAAAGTCATTTTGCAGAAGATTTTGAATGACTCATGGTCAATCGTATTTTACAGATCTTTAATATCGGGTGCCTAACACCTTTTTCGGGATCATTTGAACCCTTATCCGAACTCTGATTTAATTTAGATTTTTTTTAATTTTGAAAAATCCTTTTTAATATGGTTTTCTTATTATTCCTTATAAAGTAGGTGACGACTCTAAAAATAAATAAATTCAAAAGTCCATGAGTTATTCATTAGCTTTTATGCCTCCGCGTAAAAGCGAATCGTAACAGTACGTACCTGTTTCATTCACGAATAAAAAATGTTAGTAGAAAAACTCTGTCGTCCTCCTGACGACATTTGGCGACCTGCAATCACAAAACAATTATTAGTTCCTACGTGGCCGATTCATGTCGCCGACTCCTGCTGTGTCATTTATCTACTTTTTTGATATTGACCCCTCTTTCAATCCCAGTGTTATGAGAGAAGAAAATTTTAAAACAATTGAAATTTTTTGAGAAAACCAATTTTTGTCTTATCTTTTTTAATATGAAAGTATTGTTAACTCAGTGTCATGACATATACGCTTTGAGAGAGGTTCTTCAGTTGCCCTTGGTGAGTTTTTCGAAACCCCTTCAAAAATTTGCCCTAGTTGCAGGTTTGCATTGGCTGACTCTCATGCCGATTTGTTTTGAAGGAATTTTTGAGTCCCTCTCAAAACATTCTGCCCCAGTTGCGGGTTTTAGACCAGTTAACTCTTGTGCCGGTGTTGTCGGTGGAATTTTTGAGATCTTCTCAAAACATTTGCCGTAGTTTGTAAATTTGGGTCGACTGATCCTTTGAGCTAGGTTATTGGTGGAATTTTTGAGATCCTCTCAAATATTCTGCCCCAGTTTATACTTCATGAGGCCATCTTTTGATTCCTTGATGTCTTTGAGACTTCTTAGGGGTTTCTTTGGTTTTTTGTTTGGTGCGATCGAGCTCGAAGAGCGCTTACGTATCCTACTTCGAGAATCAGGTCAAAACGTAGTTCATAACAAGGTTGGTTGATTTTTATAACAGTCCAACTGAGTTCGACATGGACGCCTACATATCCCTTTTTGGGAATCAGGCCATTGTGTAGTTTACAATACAAGGTAATGGTGGATTTTGATAATACTGTGACCGAATCAGAAATGGAAGCCTACGTATCCCATTTTGGGAATCAGGTCCTCGTGTAGTTCCTTACAAAAAATGATAGATTTTGATAATAAAGCGACTGAGTCCTAAAATGAAAGGCTATGTATCCCGTTTTGGAATCAGGTCCTCGCGTAGTTCATCACAAATAAATTGTTTGGTTTTTCTAATGCAATTACAAGAAAAGAAGTGTGATTACAAGCAAAGAAAAATAGCAATTACAAGTAAAGATAATGTTATTACAAGCAAAAGTGATTACAACTGAGTGGCGTGTCTTCACGCGTAGTATCACTTGATTGCATCTGAGTTGATTGCTTTAGGCCACTATTGACCGTCCATATCTGCGAGGATGACAACTCCTCCTGATTACGCACCATGTAGGGCCTTTGCCCGTTAGGTGAATCCCTCATTGATGAGTAGCTTGTGAGCTACGATGTTTGTGCTTTACCCAGGCATATCCGCGTATGACCACGCGAATACGTCAACGTATTTCCTTAATAAATTTATTAACTCTTCTTTTCTCGGTGCGTCCAAATGTGCACTTATACGGGTTTCCTTAACTGTTTCCTCATTTCGGAGGTTGATTGCTTCAGTTTCGTCCACATTAGGCTTTTTTTCTATTCTCGTATTGATCTTCCTCGTCGACGAGGTCTTCTGGTAACTCTACTTCTTCATCATACTCCTCATATTCTTTCTCATCTGTATCACTTGACTCACTCGTCTCGTGACATATCATGACATTATGAGTTGTTTTGATATTGTTACTGAAAAACAAGGCAAAGCATCGTTAGTGTGTAAAAACATATTAGATACAATAAAGAGACTTTTTTTTGTTGTATAAATTGAGGTTTCATTAATTTGATAAAGAAGGTACAAACTGTGGTCCTGACTCGGATCAACATCGAGTCATTTCCATTTTTTAAAATACTACGTGAAAAAGTAACGACATAAAATGGTGAATATTCGGGCCTCAACCGATTTTCACCAATTTTTTAAAAGCAATTTCAAAATTCTCTCTTTCGAGGAGCCAAAAGTGGGGTAGAGGTCCAATTGATTAGCTGCCCATCTGGATCAGAATCATGGATGGTGGATACTTCAAAGCATTCTTATAATATAGCGGCACACTACTCCTCTTGTAATAGCATCCCTAAACCCTCTTCAGCGTCTTCGCCGCTGTGCATAGGCATACGAACTGGAAATGACTAATACATACTCGGAAATGGCTTTCTCATCTATAGGGGACCCCTCTTTTTCTTTCAGAGGCTTATTTGGAGCTTGGTATGTACCCAAGACCGAAGCGATACTTATTACCCAGAATCGACACCGGTTCTCAGATGCTTTGGAATTCTCGTCCTAGACCTTTGCTAGGCTCGAACCCGTTCTAGAGCATAGTTGCGGCGATCATCTTGTAGACCGATGGCATTGGAATTTGTTCATCGTCCCCTTCGTGGACAGATCCTATAAGTTCCACTATATGAAAGTCTGTATCCTTTGGGACTTCTTCTATTACCGGTATGGAGTCAGTGGGTTAATTGTGAATATTGCTTGCTCCGTGGATCACTACTTTATAATTTTCCCAAATGAATTTCAGTGATTGGTGTAGAGATGATGGCACTGCTCCGACCATATGTATCCATAGTCTTCCCAATAGCAAATTGTAGTTGGCGTTGATGTCCATAACTTGTAATTCAGTGGTGAACTCGACGGGTGATGTGCGGTGAAATTAGGCATTTTGATACCCTTTTCTTAAGCTTTTCTAGCCCTTTAAGTAAGTTTTAATGTCATTTCTTATGTTTATTTTGTGTTTGTAGGATTTTTGCCTCGGGACACCAGAAATGAGGAAAAGAACATAAATGTGGATAAAAGTGCCACAAAAAGGGAAGAAGTGCAGCAAAGACCAGATCTGCGGACAACATTTACATAGATAGAACATTGTATCAATTCTTTTACCTATGACTCATTGATCCAATGGGAAAATTATTTGAAGTATGGTCCTTTCAAGGTATTGGCTCAGTTTCGGGAAGGCACTTACAATGATGAACTCCCAGACAAAGGTGAAGGTTCAACATGTCATGTTGGAGACTTGTCCTCACACCTAGATGACGAGAATTTGAGGACAAATTCTTTTAAAGAAGGGAGATTGATGAAAGAAAGCCCGTAAACTTACACACGCAACTTGAGTCGTTAAGTGATTTGCCAAGGGTGCCAACAACTAACCATCAATCTACGGCTAGATGCCTAAAATATCATGGAATATGGAGTGGAATTGAAGACATCACTTCAAAATGCAAGGAGACACATTTATTTCGGTCTTTATGTAGGTCTTGGCCGAGACCATTTTCTTTTAGCTTGTCTTTAAATTCCCTGTTTAACTACTAGATTCTTTAGGAAATAATTAATAGGTCATGTAATAAGGTCACTAGGTTGTGTAAGAGGATCGGGTGACAATCATCTAGAAGAAGAGCTTCCAAGGAGATAATTCATGAACTAACAAATTCATGCACTTATCTACATAGAAGACATCAAGAATGGCCTAGGGAATATGAAGGTATGGCTGAGTATTCTCCCCTTTCTATTCGGCCAAGGAACATGCTAAAGATGGAAGCTTCCAAATGTATTCCAAGAGGATGGAAGCTACCAGTCGAGCTTCGACGGGCCAGACAGGACAGGTTCCTACGTCTTGAACAGGGCAATATGAGCGTTCGAGAATATAGCTTGTAGTTTAATTCATTGGCTCGATATGCTCCTACAATTATAGCTGAAATGAGTGACCGGGTACACAAGTTCGTTATTGGCTTGGGGCCACACTTGATCAACGAGTGTACTACGACTTTTTAAAATTCGGATATAGATATTGCTCGCATCCAGGCTTATGCACAGAACCTGGAGGATCGCAAGAGGCAACAACGGGTTGATCGAGAGCATGATAGGGGCCAACATAAAAGGGCTCAATCTGTAAATGGCGTGAGGGACTTCGGAGGCGGGCCCAGGCCACAGCCTTACAGACGACCATCTTACCCAGCAACTGGCGCATCATTGCCATCTTCAGGATTGAGGGCTGATCGGTATATTCAAACGAGACCAGGCCAGAGTTCACAAGCATCAGGATCTTATTATAGAGGGAATTCTATGCAGATGAGGCCACCATTGGCTCGATGTAGGCAGTGTGGTGGGACTCATGTAGGGCCGTACCAACAAGAGGGAAGAGTAGGCTATTCTTGAGGGAGCATGGTCATATAGTGCAAAATTGTCCGACAAAAGATGAAGGTGTTAGAGCCCGGCACCGATCGGATGCACGCAGCAGCCTTCATTCCAATCGATGCCCATTAGGGCAGAGTCAGCTGTCGTTATCTGGTCGAGGCAGAGGAAGGGGCTAGAACCGTACTTATGCACTGATGGGATGATAGGATCAGAAGTCCTCACCTGATGTCATTACAGGTACGTTATCGGTCCTTTCATATAATGTGTACGCGTTTTAGATCCAGGCTCAAATTTATTATATAATACTCTTTTCGTTGACTGTAAATTTGGTATGGATCCTTAGTTGATAAGGGATCCATTTGTGGTATCTACATCGGTTGGTGAATCGGTAATAGCTAGACAGGTCTATCGAAATTGTGCAGTATTAGCTTGTAGTCATCAGACCCTAGCAGATTTAGTGGAATTAGAAATGGTTGACTTCGATGTTATTATGTGCATGGATTGGTTAGAGTCATGCTACGCTAATGTTGACTGCCGAACAAAGATTGTTAGATTCCAATTTCCAGGCGAGCCAGTCTGAATGGAAAGGTAACACGACAACGCCAAAATGTAGGTTTATTTCGTACCTTAAGGCAAGAAAGATGATCTCCAAAGGGGGTATATACCATCTTGTTCGGGCAAGGGATGTCGATGCTGAACCACCTAGTTCTCAATCAATTTCGGTGGTCAATGAATTTCTTGATGTATTCCCAGACGAACTTCCAGGCCTTCCCCTTGAAAGGGAAATTGAGTTCGGTATAGATGTGTTGCCAGACACTTAACTGATATATATTCCTCTTTATAGAATGGCCCCAGCTGAATTGAAAGAATTAAATGAGCAATTAAAGGATTTGCTCGAGAACGGCTTTATTAGGCCTAGCATATCTCCTTAGGGCGCGCCGGTATTGTTCGTACGAAAGAAAGATGGCTCATTACGGATGTGTATCGACTATCGACAGCTAAATAAGGTTACTACCAAGAACAAGTACCCTCTTCCCCGAATTGACGATTTGTTTGATTAGTTACAAGGTGCGAGATGTTTCTCAAAAATTGACCTAAGGTCGGGGTACCATCAGCTAAAGGTTAAGGAGAAGGATATTCCAAAGACGACCTTCAGGACAAGGTATGGTCACTTCGAATTCCTAGTAATGTCATTTAGACTTACAAATGCACCAGCAGCATTTATAGATCTAATGAACAACGTGTTTCACCCATTCCTGGACGAATTTGTGATAGTATTTATAGATGATATTCTGCTCTCACTCGGAAATAAAGCATGTGGATCACTTGCGGATAATACTACAAATGCTCCGGGACCATAAGTTGTATGCAAAGCTATCCAAAAATGAGTTTTGGCTGAAGTCAATGGCTTTTCTTAGTCATATAGTGTCAAACGAGGGTATAAGAGTTGACACTCAGAAGATTGAAGCGGTGAAGAATTGGCTGAGGCCTACGACACCAACAGAGGTTCACAGCTTTTTGGGCTTAGCCGACTATTATAGAAGGTTTGTAGAAGGATTTTCTACCATATCAGCACCACTAACGAAGTTAATACAAAATGCTATAAAATTCCAGTGGTCCGATGCTTGTGAGCAGAGTTTCCAGGAGTTAAAGGATAGATTAACATCGGCACCAGTCCTTACTCTCCCAGAAGGTCCAGAAGGTTATGTTGTGTATTGTGATGCCTCAGGAGCAGGTTTAGGAAGTGTGCAAATGCAACATGGTAAAGTGATTGCCTATACTTCAAGACAATTGAGGAATCATGAGAAGAACTATCCGACACATAATTTAGAGTTGGCCGCAGTAGTCTATACACTGAAGATTTGGCTGTACTATTTATATGGTGTTCATGTGGACATTTTTATGGATCACAAGAGTCTGCAATACATATTTAAACAAAAAGAACTGAATTTGAGACAAAGAAGATGGCTTGAATTATTGAAGGATTATGATGTGGACATCTTATATCACCCTGGCAAAGCTAATGTTGTAGCAGACGCGTTCAGCCGTAAGTCAATGGTTAGTTCGATGCCAGTGCAAGTCAAAAGGAAGGAATTGGTAAGAGAGCTTCATCAGTTAGCTAGTTTGGGAGTCCGACTAGTGGATTCGGATGATGGGTTTGTGGTCCAGAATGTGTCAAAATCATCCCTTATATCAGAATTAAGGAGCGTCAATGGGAAGACCCTAGTTTGAAGAAGATAAGAGAGAGCATTCAACAGAAGAAGACCACGACCTTTGAGATTGACGAACATGGAACTCTCAGGCACCAGGGCCGTCTATGTGTTCCAACAACTTATGAAGGGATGGTGTTCACTGGTTCTAAAGTGACAGCCTTTGCTGAGAAATTTGGGATCAAAATGGTCACATCATCGCCTTATTACGCACAGGCGAATGGGCAAGCCGAGGAAACTAACATACTTATTATGGACATAATTAGTGAGAACGTGGAGGATAAACCAGGAATGTGGAATCTCACTCTGGATGAAGCCATTTGGGCGATCAGAAATTCTAAATCTACAACTACCGGTACGATACCTTATCGGCTAACTTATGGCCAAGATGTAGTGTTGCCTTTGGAAATTTATGTCAACTCCTTACGGGTGACCAAGAAGAACTCTCTAAGTTTAGAGGAGTATCAACAGGCCATGCTAATGGAGTTAGACCATCTAAATGTAGATCAATTGATGGCCCTAGAGAAAATTGAAGTCGGTAAACGTAAAAGGGCTAAAGCATACAACAAACATATTAAGCCTAAGAGGTTTGCCGAAGGAGACTTAGTTTGAAAAACTATTTTGCCGATTGGGATGAAAGATCGTAAATTCGGCAAATGGTCACCAAATTGGGAAGGGCCTTTCGTAGTAAGCCAATGGATCACCGGCAATGCATATCGACTAATAAACATGCATGACGAAGAAATGGACAGGAATGTAAATGACAAGTATCTAAAAATGTACTATCCTTCGATTTGTGGCATGCATGAATAAACGATCGCCACAGACCGGCTGCCTGGTCAAACAAAATAAGCTAATTCCCTCCAACTGGAGATGTATGGCTAAATGACAGCCACAGACCGGCTGCCCAGTCACAAAATACAGAGAAAACCATGTCTTTCACACGCCCGTGTCGTAAGGTTAGTCGCAATGCTCAGGCGAAGAAATGCCATCCCAAATGGTCAAAGATAATGGCCCATCAAATCTATGGGATTTATTCTAAATTTGCTCAAGAACGCTGAGAGCAATGCTGAAGTTAAAGGGTGGGATATGGATTCCCACATCCAAGTAAACCAATCACAAAAACAGAGGCGCTGCACATACCAGAGCCTGGCGTTACAACGGAAATCAAATTACAATAGTGCAGCGGCATCAAAAGGACCCATACGCCTCCATTCGTCTTCCGTGACCAACTTCACTCGGTCCAACCAACCCAAATAATGAGCGACCTTAGTCGGCCAAGTACAAAGGTTAGCCGAACAACGGCCACTGGTGAACCAGTCACAAGTAGAAAGAAAGTCATGGTTTATCGGGCTGAGGTACTGAAACAAGAGAGAATCGCCTTGTTCCAGTCCATCGTACGGGGTCAGAACCTGTTGTTCATCAATGAAGAGGCAGGGGTCAGGTCACCATCGGCTAGAATGATTTTTCCTAATCTTTGAGATGAAAAAGATGAAGCCATGGTTTCCGACTAAGAAAAGGGCCAAAGATTAGGTGAGAAACCTATGGGAGGGATATATTTCCTTAAATAACCTTCAGAGGCGCGGCTGAGATTAATTTATTATTTTCAAAAGCACGTCCGAAAATCATCAGAGCTAATTCGTGGTAATAGAGACGCCTCAGTTAAAGGGGAAACACATTTCAAAAAGTGATCATCATTGCATGTACTAGAGACGAGACGATTGAAGTGACATGCGCGATTGTCAAACTGAAACGACGGCTACTTTCAGATACATCAACTCAACAGTCACATTCCAGTTAATGTAGGGGGCAATTGTTAACACTCAAAAGTAATTTAAGTGTTTAGCTGAATTCAGTGACAACCGAGCTATTCTAGAGCCGAATTTACTCCTAGCCCTCGACTACAAGAACTTCATCGGCTACTAAGGCATCTTAGCCGAGTTGTTAGTTAGAGGTACGACTGGGACCCACTCAAATACAGATGCCTCAACGACCAAGTCAAAAGGGTTTCCGAACCCCTAGAAGCAGTAACGGCCAACAATAGCTAAAAGAAAGGGCCATTATCCGAACAAGAGGAGTAGAGGGCGAGAAAATCATCACCACCTCCCCCATAATCGGCCATTGAACTTAGTGAGTTACGTGATGGCTAACATGGGGGGGGGGGGCACGTTGTACAGTTTTTTCCTTTTTTTGTACTATAAATACGATCATTCTTTGTATATACAGACACACAATCAATCAAACAACTCAATTTTTATCTATATTTATCCTTTATCCTTTATCCTTTACCCTTTACTTTATCCTTTACTTTTACTGTAATCAGTTGCATTCATATTTCTTACCTCTTAGTTTACTCATACCACTGTCCTAACGCTTTCTGGAGTAGTTGGGGAACCCATTGCTGGAAATTAGAGTTTCGTTTTCAGCCCAAATCGCTTAAGTTAAGGAATCAATTTTTCTCCCGATTTCATCAGCCGATAAAACGGCAGAGAATAGAATTCGGGGCGAGAACAAAAGGTGTGACATCTTTTAGATCAAAATACAAAAACATGGAGTTCATGCTCTTATTTATTAAGCCCTTCAACAATTTTTTGGTCATTTTGATGTTTTGGCTTTATCCTTTCTTTTTCCTTTTTATTTTGTGAACCATAAATTCTAATTGAAGGTACAATACCAAATATAAAACATCGAAAGAGACGAATTTGCCCATCAAATATTGAATTACTATTTTATCACTCTCTTAGAAATGTTGATTGAATTTTTTCCCTTCATTAAAGGACTTTACAATAGACAAAATTGTCATTTACTATTCGTCTAATATTTAGAACTTTAAAATCAACTAAATTTTATATATTAAATTCTTTCCTATTTGAATTACGTACCATAACAATTTTCTAGAAGAAAAAATAGAATTGTTCGTATAGAAAGAACTCACATTAAATGTAGGAATCTTTATTAGTTATTATATTAGGAAATTTTTGTAGAATATTTGGCCTCCTCAACTAATAAAGCCCTCATAGGGTTCGTAAGGAAGAGCTCACGGTGGCACCTCAATGTTTCTCACTAACTTATCGTCATTCGAAATTGGAGTTCCTTAATTGTTATAAATTATTAATCTAAACTTTGAATGTTATAGTATATTTAGTACGGACAAACCAAGAACCGAAGAATTACTCTTAGGGAGCAGTTAATCTTTTTTTTTCCGACTGGTTTGCGCCTCCAGCGATTATGATATTAAAATTATAGCACATATATTACTATTATGTTTGCTTGTTTTCAGTGGGTTAGAATTCTTCATGCTTTGTATTTATTAATTAGTGCCTTATTGATTCTCTTACTTCTGTGTTTATAAATATCCACTTCAATATTTTTCTCTCGAAACCCGTTGTTAGGTTATTTTGGACTTAATGTCTTGCAGGAACACTATTGATAGACGAAGCAAAAGTCTTGCTAGATTTCTCTCTAATTCTTGCTCCGCTACTGATCAGCCAGTCAGATATATATTTATATATATCATGTATACATAAAAAGCCTTTCTGGCATTTTTTCACATAATATTTACTACGAGTAACATTACGCCGACATGAAAGTTATTTAAATTGAAGAAACAAAATTGAGGAAGCAACCTAAAGTAAATTGAAGGTTGAAGGAATATAAAAAAAAGTGAGAAATTAAAGGTAGTCTGTTGTAATGTTATTGAACCTTATTTGATTTTCTTGTGTATGTGTATATAAATACCCACTTTAATAACTTCAATATTCTTTTCTCGAAACCCGTTATTAGATTATTCCGGGATTAATGTTTTATAGGAACACCGTTGATAGATATACTAATCAGATAAAAAAAAAAATTACCTCCTTCACAGACCTGTCAGACCGGAGTGTGAGGGCTCCTGGAGTGGGAGTTCAACCTTTTTGGAAAATGTATACCTAAAAAGTGTTCCTCACGTATTTTCATGTAGTAATTACTACCATGAAAGATATTTAAATTGAAGAAACAAAATTGAGGAAGCAACCTAAAATAGATTGAAGGTTGAAGACATTACAAAAAAAAAGAAGAGAAATTAAAGGAAGTATGTTGTAATAATGCATCAAAATTATTTATATTTTATTCGGATTATCTTTATTATTTAATAATATTTGCCTACATAAAATTTGGCGATATTGCCTACAAAGCATCGGCATCATGTATTCGGAAGTTAGAAGTGCTCACGTAAGCGTATTATGTTATAAATTTTCAATGTGAGCTTTCGATTATTTTGAATTTAATTATTGTGTTAATGTAATAATTTTTTTCTGACATTTTTCTTTTTGGTGAAAAGAATATCACATGTATTTTGACGTCTATTATTATTTTACATAAATTTGTTGCTCTTGTGTACAATATTTTATTGATGGCGCATACACACGTGCACGTCACTAAATTAGTAATAATAAATATCTATAAAAGTAAATTAGAATTATCTTCATTAAAGGCTTCGTGTGAAATTATATTGCAGTTATTATGAGACACGAACTTTGGTAGTACATGCTTTGTACTCATTAATCATTATAGAACCCAAAAAGTTTCTAAATTCAATTAATCTGATGTTTCCCATTCAAAAAATCGTTGATTCTTTATTAAACGGAGTAGCTTAATAGCGATATATGTATCTTTTTTAGAGGTGTCAAATGGACGGATTGAACTGAATTTGGGCATGTTAAAATGAGTTGAGTTAATAAATGAGTGAGTTATTGACTCGCCCAAAACTTACTTGCACTGAAATGAGCTAATAAGAGGGTCAAAACTCAACCCACCCAATTCTTACTAAGTTTTAATTGCTTTATTTATTATTTTATAATTTTTAGTACCTAATAATTTTATTTATTTTTATTATGACTATATATAAGATATCAAATAAAAATTATATTTTCTGAAAATATTTTAACAAGATTTCTTATGGGACTAAATACCAGCCCAAAGCTTGATGAGTTAAAATAAGTTGGACTGAAATGAACTAACTTAATAAATGGGTAGGTTATTATCAATAACCTGCTCAAACTTGAGCGAGTTATAATTTTATGGACTAATTTTATCACCTCAAAACTTTTCCTCTTCTCTCATTGAAGGTAGTTAAAACAATAAATACCAGATTAAATTGATAGAGGTAATACTAAGCGTTCTATTTTAATGTCTTTTTAATATCTTATTGCATTGTCCCTTTAGAATTTCACATGACAAAATGGAGATATCAGAGATTACATGGCCTGGTGAATTGCTGCATATTATAATGAAGTATGTAGAGTGAACTTTGAAGAATTATTTATTATGTTGCTCGAGTACAAGCTTTTGTTATTTTTCATGAGTTTGATTAGTTTCAATCAATTTGTAGTGACTTTATTTGTTTTTATATGCGATTATTTGTCAATAATTTAAGTGTCGAGAATCGATCAGTAAATTTTATTGATGTAACTAATCAGCGAAACTAAATACTGGACACTTTAATTCTTACATTATAATATTCGCACTCAGGAATAATATTCACTGTGTGTATTAGCAATAAAAGCAGAGCTCTAATACCTGGTTAATCAACAAGGTTGAAAAGAGCAATAATGACACTAAGATTTTACGTGGAAACCATTATGAATAAGGGAGAAATTCATGGGCCCGAAAGGAGCAAAATAATCCACTATAATGAGAAATTTTATACTAGTGACCTGAAGTACAATACTCCTAAGACCACTAAACAATAAAAAAGAAATAACTCTCTTTTGATTTTCTCACCTCAGTGTAATATTGCTCACACTCTCTATTTTTTCACACTATCTGTGAAACGCTCTCCACAACTATTGAGTTGCTTCTTTCTCTGTGTTTTTTTTTTGTGTACATAAAATTGATAGAGAGCTCCCTATTTATAGGAATGAAATGTACTTGCTGATGTCATTAGTGACTTATGCAAATAGTAGCAATTTCAACATATAGAGTGTGAATAGATCTTTGGACGGTTGCCCATATCCGCAAACCTTGACAATTTACCAAAGAAAGAAGACAACTTCCTTAAAACATGGGATGTACCCAACAAATCTCCCCCTCCAGTCCCATGCACCTGAAGGAGGCATCTTCGCCTTTTCATATCAAGTCCATCCAAACGAGCTTCACACAAAGATCAAGCTTCTCTCTGGAACCACCTTGGTCATCATATCAAATGCATTTTATCCATATGAATTTTCTTCAGCTCCATCCATTTTTCTTCGATAACATTGCGTAGTCTGTGATATCTCACGTCAATATGTTTCATCCGGAAATGATAAATGGAGTTCTTGCTCAAGTCAATAGCACTTTGACTATCATAAAATAGCACAGATTGATCCTACTTTATACCGAGTTCCTGAATGAACCTCTTCATCTAGAGCATCTCCTTCCCTGCTTTCGTAGTTGCGATATACTCTGCTTCTTTCGTAGACAAAGCAACACACTTCTGCAGTTTGGATTGCCAAGAAATAGCTCCCCTTGTAAAATAAAATAGGTATCCCAATGTAGATAATCTGCCATCAAGATCTCCTACCATATCTACATGCACATAACTTTTCAGAATCGGTTCTGATCCCCCGAAGCATAAGCCAAGTTTGGAGCTTCCTAACAAGTATCTTAAGATTCACTTTACGGCTTTCTAGTGATCCTTTCTAGGATTTGAAAGAAACATGCTAACCACTCCAACGGCATACGCGATGTCTGGCCAAGTACACACCATCACATACATCAAACTCCCGATAGCAGAGGAGTATGGAATAGCCTCAATAGCTATCTTTTCATTTTCTATTGTTGGACGCATCTTTTTAGTCAACTTTAAATTGATTCGCCATAGGAGTATGATTGGTTTCGTATGCTCTATGTTGAAATGCGTTACCACCCTTTAAATTTCATTTTTTTGTCACGAGAAATCTGCATGCCGAGAATCAGTTGGGCTGCACCTGAGTCCTTCATGACAAAGAACTTAGCCAACTCCTTCTTCAAGTCACCAATGATCTTGGAATCTTGTCCAACATCAACATTTTATTCTACATATAATGATAAAGTTACCATCAGATGATTTCCTAACGAAGACACAATGATCTGCTTCTGTTGTTCCATATCTATGATCCACTATGAATGAATCAAACTTCTTGTACCATTAGTGTGGAGCTTATTTCATCCCATACAAGATCTTCTTCAATTTGCAAACCTTATTCTCCTCCTCTTTAACTTCAAAGACTTGTGGTTGGAACATGTAAATTTCCTCCTCCAAGTTACCGTGGAGAAATGTCGTCTTCACGTTTATTTGTTCAAGCTCTAGGTCTAAGCTGGCTGTCAGACCCAGTATGACTCGAATAACGCTCATCTTCACCACACAAGAAAATATCTCGTCATAGTCGATTCCTTTCTTCTGTGCAAAGCCTTCTACGACCAACCGAGATTTGTGTTTCACTAGTTTGTCCTCGCACTTCTTCAGCTTGAACACTCACTTTTTCTGCATGGCTTTCTTCCCCTTAGGAAGATTCACCAGTTGATAGGTATTGTTCTTCTGCAAAGAGCTTATTTCTTCCTCCATCGCTTTCATCCAATTGTCTTTGTCGGTGTGAAACAATTCTTCCTAAAGCTTTCTGGCTCTCCCTAACTGGTAATCAAGATATACTCTGAACTAGGATATTTGATTGATGTCTGGTGCTCCCTAGTAGACCTTCTAATCTTGGGCTCCACTATCTCCGGAGTGGTCGGTTGCTCCACCTGCTCATCACCTTCTACGTCTTTTTCTCCATCAACCATTTCCGGTTCTTCTTTTGCAAGTTCTTCTGGCATATCTCCTCCATCTGTGTTATCATCTGATGGAGTAGATATTGGTGTAAGATCGACTACACCTCCAATCTCGCGATCTTGACTTCTGCTCTCTGAAAAAGTCTCATTTTCACAAAAGATGACATCTCTACTTCTGATCATCTTTCTGTTGACTGGATCCCATATCCTGTTACAGAATTCTTCATCACTATACCCAATAAGAATACATGGAATCGCCTTGTTGTCCATCTTCGACCTTTGTTCCTTGGGTATGTGTGCAAATGCTTTGCAACGCAAACTCTAATGTGCGAGTATTACACGTCTCTACCAGTCCACACCTTCACTGGTATGTCAAATCCCAAAGAAGCAGATGGTGATCGATTGATGAGGTAACAGGCAGTATGAACATCTTCACCACAGAATGTCTTAGATAGCTTTGTCATTCTCAGCATATATCTAACGCGTTTCACAACGGTGCAGTTCATCCGTTCAGCTATGCCATTATGTTGTGGCATTCCAGACACTATTTTTCATGTCGAATCCCATGTTTGGTATAGTAGGATTTGAAGAGGTGAGATATCTATTCTCTACCATTGTCAGTGTGGAGACACTTCCCTCCCGTCTCTTTTTCCACCATATCATGAAAATCCTGGAAATGCTCGAAACTTGATCCTTGATTTTCAACATGTAGACCCACAATTTTCATGAAGCATCGTCAATAAAAGTAACAAAATATTTGCTACCCCCTAGGGACTCCACCTCGAGTAGACTGCCAAGATCCGAATAAACTAAATCTAATTTATTCATCTTTCTCATATCGTTCTTCAAAAAAGTAACTCTATGTTGCTTTCTAAATAAACAATGATCACAAGGTTCTAGTAGAGTACCTTTGGCCGAAGAAATAAGAGATTTCCTTGCCAACTGCTGCAATCCTTTCTAACTGATATGGGCCAGCCTCCGATGCCACAAGTTCGGTGAAGTATAATCCTTAGCTGCAATCACTGAGCCACCACATACCTTCACATATATCTGGTATAGAGTGCAACACACACTTCCCTGAGCAACAACCAACAAACCCTTGCTCAATTTCCATTTTCCATTTCTGAAAACTTGATTATAACCCTCCTTATCCAAGGCATGCGTGGATATCAAATTTAATCGTAAATCATGAACATGTCATACTTCCTTTAATATTACTGTGCACCCGAGATTGGTCTTTAGACAAACATCAACAATTGCAACGATCGTCGCTCGAGTGGAATTGCACATCCTTACCCTTCCAAAGTCATCGGCCTTGTAGGTCGTGAAGAGTTCCTTCCGAGGAACACAGTGAGGAGGCCATTGAATCTCTCACCCATTCAGCATCCGAGTCACCAACATGGTTGCATTCACCCGTTGTTAGTGCCGCATCTTCAATCACCGTCACGACAACCTTAGTATTTTGATTCGCGGTGTTTTGGTTATTCCCTTCTTGCTTCAAGAGCTTATAGAACCTTTTAGGATAACGTTCCTTCTAGGGTAGAATTTCACAGGGATACTACAAGAGTCTCCCATCTATCAGGTAGTGAACTAGTAGCATTAACATGTGCACCTCATCACCGAAATTTGTCTTAATTATTACGAGCCTATTCACGATGCCTTGCACCTCACAAAAATATTTAGAAACGGGACACTCTTCTTTGTACTTCAAATTCACAATCTTTCTGAATAAGAAAGCTTTGTTTTGTGCCGTCTTTCTCTCATAGAGATTTTCCAGCTTAGTCCAAAGTTTGTAGGCGTCAGTCTCTTTGGCTATGTTGCTTAAAACATTGTCGTCCACCCATTGATGAATCATGGCATGATCTTTTCGATTCATCTTCGGCCACTCTTTGTCTTATTTGCTGTCTTTGTCGAACATACAAACTCTTTTGACCTTGATCGGCTTGAACAAATCCTTGGACACGAGCAAGTCTTCCGTCTTTGATCTCCACAGTGTGTAGTTCATCATCGTGAGTTTTATTATGGTCCCGATAAATTTAAAGGTGTCCTCCATTCACTAAAGATAAAATTTACTGTTGAACTTAACCAAGCTCTAATACCACTTGTTGAAAATTAATCAGTAAATTTTACTTATGCAAATGATTAGCGGAAATAAATATTGGACACTTTAACTACTGCACCCACCCAAAGATAATATCCACACTCTGGAATAATATTCACGGTATGTATTAGCAATAAAAGAGAAACACTGATATACAGTTAATCAACAAGGATGAAAAGAGCAATAATAACACCAAGATTTTACGTGGAAATCCTTCTGAATAAGGGAGAAAACCACGGTCTTAAGAGGAGCAAAGTAATTCACTATAATGAAAAAATTTATACTAGTAATCCCGAATAAAATACTCCAACATATTTGGTATGTTGTTGTTGTTGTTGTTAATTTATTAAAACTATTAATGTATTTTTTTACAATTTTTTTGTTATTATACTATTTCATCATATTATACACTAAAAATTTAAAGACCCGTACGACATAGAAATAACTCTGTTTTCCTTCACGTAGAAGGATTCAAACCGATTGAGGAATATAAGCAACCATAGCACGTCAATTTGCATTAGAAATCCTAGCATTCAAATCCAATCTTTTCAATCAGAGGAAGCTCCGAAGATGTCACAAAAGAAGTCAGTACCCTCCAATCAGAAGAAGATGATGATGAAATCCAGTGCAAATACAAAAAAGACAAATATGTTTAATCTTTCCAGATGCCAACAGATGTTGAAGAAGAAAGAAGGTATCATCACCCTTTTTCTATGTTCTGCTTTGCCCTCTCTCTTTGTGTGTGTGTGTTTTCTTTTAATGATCAGGTGAGTTCTTGATTTCAGGTTTTTACTTTTATTTGTTCTTGATTGGACATAGATTCTATTTCTAGGGGTCCTTGATGTTTTTCCAGGTTATGATTTAGCATTAAAACAAACATTTTTATGTATAGCTAGGCTAGCAACGTCCATATAGTCTTTCCCATCCTGACTGCTTTATTGAGTTTTCGTTTGTTACAAGTACGATATTGTACGGAACGCCAAATTCGTGCTTTGAGTCCTTCTAGGATGTGGACTAAAGAGGTATGCACTTTAGGAATCTGATTTTATTTCTAATAATGAGAGTAGTACTTACTATAAAACACAATCACCTGATCTAACCTAAGATTCTTGATTTGATTTTTCTACCAAATCTTAGCTTCACAGTGCTCTCGGAATTGATTTTTTTTTTGGGTTTAAGAAACTGGTATAAAGATTTAATTTTTCTACCAAAACGTACTCTTCATAGTTTACTCAGAACTGTTTTTTGCTGAATCAATTCGACCTTTTCGTTCGAGGTTGTCGGATTGTGGTTGCTGTCTTTAGGGTTTTAATTTATATATGGTTCTCGATCATCAAGATTTGATTTTTCTACCAAATCTTAGCTTCACACGATTTTTTTTTGGGTTCAAGCAACTGGTATAAAGACAACGATTTTTCTATCAAAACTTAAGCTTCACACTTCACCCCGAATTGGTTTTTGTCGGTGTTGTCAAAAGTGAAAAGCGCAAACAAGTTCTAAGGTTCGTTGGGGCTTGAAGCGTAAAGCGTAAATAAAATGTGTGCTTTAATGAAAGAAGATACAAATGGAGAAAAAGTGCAAATATATATCTTTAGTCCTACTATTAATAAGCATGAATAACAAATATATATACACAAAAAACACACACTTTATCAGAAGAGAAAAGCAAAAGGAGAAAAAGCTCTAAGGTCCGTTGGGGTTTGAAGCGCAAAGCACAAATAAAGCATGTGATTTAGTGAAATAAGACACAAATGGAGAAAAAAGTGCAAATGTATATGTTTAGTCCTACTATTAATAAGCATGAATAACAAATAAATTTACAAGAAGTTGTTATCAATTACGATAAAATAAAATATCAATTATTTAGTGTCGCCTCTTCAGGAGATGCTCATTGGCAAGGAAAAATATATCTTAGAGTCTTGATAACGACAATGGTTATTGCTGAATCAATTCGACTTTCTATTCGAGGTTGTCGGACTGTGGTTGCTTCCTTTACGGTTTTAATTTATTGTGGGTTTCGTTCATCAAGATTCGATTTTTATACCAAAACTTATGCTTCAGATTTAGCTACGAATAATTTTTATTTTTTTGTTTGCGTTGTCTCTTTGTTTTGTATTGTGGCTTTGCTGTGTACCATCTTTGCAGGAGTTGAGTTGTCTTGGGCATTATTGTTCCAGTTGACCTGTCTGACATGCTATTATTAAGACCATCTTTGTATGGTGAATAAAATTCCCCAGTTTTCAACTCCATAATACACAAACATCATATGGCAAAGCACATAAATTAATTTCTTACTTCTCGATCTTTGTTTAGGGTCTGAGTTTCATTCCCTTTGCTGAATTAGTAAGATTTTGCGTCTTCATTCAAGGTTGTCGCTGACATTGGGACTTTAATTTCATGGTGTGGAGCTAAGATTTCTTTTTTTCTTTTTCATTTGTTATGTGTCTCAGCTAGTGCACAAGGTACTGAAGATGATTCAGAATTGGGTTAATCATATTTATTAAAAGTCAACAGTAGAGTGGTTGTACCAACAAAAAGTTATAACACCCCGTACTTTCGAACTATGGTTTGAGTCGCTAAACATATGAAAGTAGACCTGAGTCCCGGAGAATTTCGTTATATTTAGGTATCCACATCAAGAGCTTGGTGTATATAAAAGGATGCAGTTCTGAAATAATTTAAGGATTTTAAAAGTATGACGGCGATGATCGGAAATATTGTTTCGTGTGAGACAACTGAAGCTATGGACTAGCATTATATCACATGACTATGATAATGGAGATAGGAAGTGTGCCAAAATAATTATTATCTAAGTGAATTGAGATCAAGAGATTAATTACATCTGTAATTGATTAAATGTTGAATTATAGCAGAGATAAAGAATTTAATAAGCAATTAGAAAAGTGGTGAATACTACCACCCTTTCACGTGTCAGTAGGGGCAATGCAACTAATGACTATGCATTTTCATGGATTTGGGTGTCACTATTTGGTGGAGGATAGTTACTACAAAGTGGTTATGTGGCATTTTTTAGGAGGTTCTCAATTGTTTGCAAGATAATCTTCAAGGTGGGACCTATGGTCCACTAAAAGAGTTCAACTACATATTACTTAAGATGCTTGAAGTAATGATGATTACAAGTATTTGTTATTTTTTTTCATTTTACCTGGTATACAGTTTCACGTTTTGTTTCTACTCAAAAGAAGCTTTGTGATGTTATATTCTTATGCTTTGATTACATTGAAATTTGACTCAAGAAACTTCTCTTATTTAAAGATAAGTCACCCCACTCACATGGATTGTATTAAAGTGAGTTATAACTTGGAAAATAAAATGATGGGTAGAAGCAAATATTAAAGGATGCAGTCGTGTATTTCAATTTGGAGGAAATGAACGTGACATTCTATTCTAGGCGGCAACATCAAGTCACAAAGTGCAGCAACATAGACATAGATTTTGATAATAAATTCTAAAGTAAATCAGAGATTTCTTGGTAGTGAAGTAAGGCGGATGGAGGGCTAGTTCTTGAAATTCGGAAGTACAGGTATGTTAAGGCAAATTCTTCCTTCTTTTGGCATGTTCTAAGTACAAAAACGTAAACGTAATATTGTCCCATAAATGATTCTACTCTTAGTAGTTAAGGATATTCATGTTATTCATTCCTATTATCAAAGCATGTCTAAATACGTTCCTAAATCCCTATTGAGGTATATGGGAAAGATGTTAGTACTCATAATGTTAATCGGAGGTGAAGAGACATTACATCACTCCGATAAATTTATAGTGTCTTATTATCATATCATTCATGAATAATATTCATGTACATACCTTGACCTCAAAGGTGTTATATACACTACTATATGTATGGGGATGGGAAAATGGAAGGCGTTATATACGCACCACCACCTGCAGCTGGTAAATATATACACGATAATGATTATGCCCACAGAGGTCGATGTGATATGATAGGATGCCCACAGAGGCTTGATGACATTATATACGCATATGTATATGTATGACCCCATTGTGCATGGCATTTAGGCATATTATGGCCCTCAGAGGAATTCTGCACAAACATGGTACTTAGGCATATTATGGCCCTCAGAGGCATTCTCTATTGGTTGGTTGTTTCTTGTCTCATGTTACTTTCAGGTCTCTATTATGCTATTTTTCATGCCTGACATACTCGACACATTATTCGTATTGATGTCCTTTTTGTCGGGAGACGCTGCGTTTCATACCCGCAGGTCCAGATACATAGGACGACTGTCCGCCCCAGTAGGTTGCCAATTCAGCTGATATTGGAGCACTCCATTTATTTTGAGGTTGCGGTCTAGTATTTGTACGGTACTGTTTTTGCATGTGCATATGGGTATGGCGGGGCCCTGTCCCGACCTTGTGATATCACGTACTCTTTAGAGGCTTGCAGACAGTTGTCCTGTGTATAGTAGTCATGTATGGCCTTATCGTCCTTGGTATGTATATGTATATAGGTTGGGTCCTTCTAGTGGTTGGATTTTACATAGCTCCTTTCCAGTTTACTATTTTCATATGTCAGCAAGGTATATCGTGGCGGCCTCATGGGCTATGAAAAACTATGTATATATGATAAGCATATGATTAGTGGTACTCGGCAAGTAAAGTCTGAGTGCTCGTCATGACCTTCCGGTTTGGGTCGTGACAAAAGTGTCCTGCGTAAATCTTTCTATAAGCAAGAACCTATCTATATGAGGATACTTCTCCTCAAAGCAAGGAAGGGACATAATCAGAATAGTCTCGGGAGGCCTTCTAGAAGTTTTCCAGAAACAGGTCCTCTAGAACTAGTCTCGTCCACCTAACCTAAGAGTTCTGATTATGACAAGCCAAAAACAGGTCTTCTAGATGCCTAATTACTGTCCTGTTAGTTCCCTCATGTAACTCTTTCCCACTAGGCTTAGGCAGATTGGATTAAAAATCACCTAGTTTTGTCTTTGTTGCTACCAAACGCACACGCAAGCGCACGTGGTCGTACAAGCAATATAGTGATTTTAGAAATTGGATGTCGAACCCACAAGGACTGATGATTAACCATCAACTAAATTAAACTAATTCTAATTATCTAAATAAGAGATGAAATATGAAGGTTATAATTATCAACTAACTAACATACAAGAAAACAAATAATGAACTTCAACCAAGATAGAACAGGTTTTTATGTTATCAATGAGATGAATGTTCCAGGGTTGCGGTTGGTTCACCAATCCTATTGAGTTATCAAACTATTTCCCATAATTCAAATTATCGATGATTGTTAATTAACAGAATTATTATCTCTCACGGTATTCTCCCAAACCACTACTCACCTATTCAAAACAGTTCTCCGCCTATATTCCATAGAATTGACCTATTAAGAACGTAATTCATTCACGATATTTAATTGAATGTGGCACCTAGGTATGTTTTTATCCTAGCCACGAATCCTAGCCCAACTATAGGGATAATTATATCACACCCTCTTTAACCCTTCTCTAATCTAACAATATATTTCCTAAGTATGTATATTAGATAGTCGATAGAACCTAATTGTAGGCCAAACAATCAAATAATTGTGCACAGAATTAAAAAAAATCAAATTCAACAACTCGTATTAAGATAAAAGTGTCTTCAAACATCAATATTCATGGTTATACCACAACCCTAGAACGCGAAGTTTAGCTTCACGTAGACATTGAAGAAAAATCACAATTCATACAAAGAAACATAACATCTAGTAGTAAGGAGAAGAAAAGGCGACCAAATAACTCTGGCCTTCACGGTGTCTCCAAAATCTCTTTAGGTCCAAAGTTATATAAAAATCGTGCAAATGGTCTTTTTATAGTGTTGGGAAATAATCCTCCAAAGCTCGTCCAAAACGGGTCAAAAATTAGAAAATGTTTTGTTTCGTCACCATAGGCTCCTGAGCGAAACCTATTGTAACATCACGTACTTTCGGGCTATGATTTGAATCGCAATACGTATGTAAATAGACCCGAGCGTTGGAGAATTTTTGTTCATATTCACGTATACAAACATAGAAGCTTAGTGTATAAAAGAACGCGATCCCGAAATAATTTTAGACGTAACAAGTGTGATGACAGGGATCGAAAATAATATTTGGTGCGTGCATAAAGAGGCGATAGACTATTTTTATATCACATGATTATAAAAATGAGTATATGAATTGCTTATTAACTAATTGGACTAAACCCATATGGGTCTTTAACGTGGCAGCAAAAGTGGAATAACATACATGTATTTAGCAATAAGTTGACATGTTTAGTAATGAGTCATGTAGTGTGACTCATGGGGGAATTACATGTGTAAAGTGATTAATACACTTTATTACACAAAGAGGATAACAAAAGGGGTCCAAATTATGGAGGAAGTGGTGCATCACTTAGTATTTACTAAGAGTAGTAACGTGAACCATTCATTATAGCATAGGTAAACTTATCATTTCAAGTAGATATCGACATACTACTAAGGAGAAGCAATGAGCAGCAACGTCAATTCTTGGCAGCAGCCTCACAATTTCTTGCTATTGTAGCCATTTAAAAATGGATTCGAGGTATGTTAAGGCAAATTATTTCTATCTTTTGGCATGTTCTAAGTACGAAACATAAATGTAATATTGTCCCATAAATGATTCTACTCTTAGAAGTTAAGAATGTTCATGTTATTGATTCCTATGTTGAAAGCATGTCTAAATATGTTCATAAATCCTTATTGAGGTATATGAGAAAGATGTTAATATTCCCAATATTAGCCGAAGGTATATGTTCCCGAATCCTTATTGAGGTATATGGGAAAGATGTTAATGTTCACAGTGTTAGCCGAAGGTGAAGCGATGTTATGTCGTCCGATAAGTTCAGAATGTTTTATTGCCATTTATGCATTTGCATTATATTCATGTATTACCCTGGACCCATATATGTTATATACACTACTATATGGTACGCATTATATATATGTAGGGGATGGGAAAAAGGGAATGACTTTATATACGCAACACCACCTGCAGCTGGTACAGATATCACGTAAAGGAAGATGCCCAATGAGGCCAATATGATAATGATTATGCCCATAGAGGCCAAAATGAAATGATGCCCACAGAGGCTGTTATGGGAAGGAAGATTCCTGATGAGGCCAATATATATATATATATATATATATATATATATGTATACCGCATATGCATTGTGCATGACATTTAGGCATATTATAGCCCTTAGAGGCATTCACTACTGTTAGTTGTTTCTATCGGCTGCTACTGTCAACTGTTACTATCGGCTAATTTTGTCGACTGTTTCTGTCTCAGTTTATTTTTATATCCCGGTTATGCTATTTTTTACGCCTGACATACTCAATACATCAGTCGTACTGACGTTTCTTTTTTCGGGGGACGCTACGTTTCATGCCCGTAGGTTCAGATAGATAGGACGACGGTACGCACTAGTAGGTTGTTGATTTAGCTGATATTAGACCACTCTACTTGTTTCAGAGTTGCCGTATGATCATAGTTTGATGTTTTTGCATATGCATATGGGTATGGTGGGGCCCTGTCCCAACCTTGTGATGTCATGTATTCTTTAGAGGCTTGCAGACAATTATCCTGCATATAGTAGTCATGTATGGCCTTGTCAACCTTGATGTGTGGGTCAGGAGGACATTTGGTAATGGTCCTTGTGGCCATGATTAGTTATGGTTAGCTAGTAAGTATGTGAAAAGTGGTGCCCGACAAGTAGGGTCCGGGTGCTCGTCATGGCCCTCCGATTTGGGCCGTGACAAACTTGGTATTAGAACATGTCTGTCCTAGGGAGTCTACAAGTCGTGTCTAGTAGAGTCTTGTTTATGGGTGTGTTGTGCACCACACTCATAGACAGGAGGCTACAGGACATCTAGGATAATGGTTACCTTCTTTCTTGATCTAGAATCGTGCTATAGAGCTAAGTTGTAAGAATTCTTTTTGTAAATCTTATCGTGCTTACGATTATAGCAATGTCATTTTCCAATAGGGCTATGATTAGCAGGGAAATTGAGATTGGACTGAGTGTAAATGCGAATAGTATGCTCTCTATTGAAACAAATCCATCAGAGGATATGAGTAAGTGGCTTTCCCAGACACGACTTCATCCTAGAGCATATGATAGAGATAGGCCCTTGAGGGGTCAGGAAGCTCATAACCCAAGGAGTTTATTAGTCAGGGATCACCGATATTTAAAGGGTTGAAAGATGCCAATATCTCAGGGTTAAAATTGTAAAGTCGAGTGAGACCGCCCAGACCATCTTGTAGTCAGTGTGATCGAGCGCATGCTGGATTATGCCGCAAAAGTACATGGGTTGGTTTAATTTGGAAACCATGGCCACAACGTTTTGAAGTATTCCAAGTTGATGCGCAAAGGTAAGGATAAGATGATTATGAGTTGTACAGATGAAAAGCAGAATACATCATTGGAAGGTTTAGTAGATTATGAAAATTTACACATTTTACAGTGACTCTGGCTGATTAGAATGAGAGAATATGTTATACGTAAGTTGTAATGTCTTACCTAGAATAGATTGGAAATTATCCCAGGACATCATTAACGAGAATGGATCGCCACAACCGAATCATCTGAAGAGTGACCATCAGTAAATTTAAGAAGATCACATAAAGTGACCTACCCAGAATAGTGAGCCCAAGTAATATATAAGGATCGAGCTATCCACGGTAGTGGAAGGGGACATAAGCCTCTCATTTGTGTGTACAGGGTCATACCGTGTATTATTGAGAATTACATGTATCAACGTTAGTAAGCTAAGGTATGCTATAAGTATTGGACTGGTAAGGTCTTCGGCTTCATTGTGCAGCATGTTGCAATTCTAAGTAACCTCTGAATAACAATAGCTTGTTAGGGGCAATTGAGGACAAGAACTATGGAACAATCGAAGAATGATTGTAAGAAATATGAAAACAGTTAATAAGTATGAATGGAATGGTATGATCAAGTATCAAGGCGGAATTTTTTTTCGTTTAATGACAAATAAAAGGGAGGATTACGACAAGAAGGATAAAGGTGAATGAGATTATAGTTGTGCAGGTTTCACAAAGATATGATTACTCCATAACAGCATAAGGATCAATGGCAGAGGAGGGACAGTAAGAATTATTCGGCCAAAAGTGACGAACCTCTGATGTTCAGGAAGATAATATGAGAAATACTTTGAGATAAGAAACCTGACTATGGATTACATATGTACCCCTCAGCACCGACCATATTGTTATCATATACGGATGCTGATTGGGCAGGTTGTCCGGACACGCGACGCTCCACCTCCGGATACTGTGTGTTCTTAGGGGATAATCTTATTTTTTGGTCTGCCAAGAGGCAAGCCACCTTATCACGTTCGAGTGCATAAGCATAGTATAGAGACGTTGCAAGTGTTTTGCTGAGATCTGTTGGCTCAGAAACATTTTTTTGGAGCTTCAGTGTCCCTTGCGTAAGGCGTCTTTGGTTTACTGTGATAATATATCCGCCATATATTTATCTCATAATCCAGTTCAGCATCAGCGAACCAAGCACATTGAGATGGATATACACTTTGTGATAACATATCCGTCATATATTTATCTCATAATAAGGATAAGACAAGAAAGCTTGACAAGTCATGGGATCATGTAACACCGTGAATTGGATCTAAACATATGAAGCATCGATTCCATAACATATGCATTCATACCTCTCAGAAAGTATGTAAATAGAAGTAACAAAGAGTAAGACTCGAGATTAGCACCTAAATAGGTGAAAAGGGGCCAATGACATTATGGACACAAGGTAGACAGTAAAAATATATGTGAAGAGATAATGACATTATAATGAACATAAAATGTCAGGCAAATACAAATGTCTATGAGCATTTTGAACTGACCAAAAGTTCTATGATATAGATAAAGTAATGAGTTTACAGCTTAACGAGATCAAGGGAATCTTTTCCCAAAGCGCCATTGATAGAAAGTCTTAGCCATGAGGCAAGTGAAGGAATTTGAATCTAAGTATAATGACCAGGCATGGATATAGTAGGCCAACGTCATGTAATGCAAATTCTCCAGAATCTTCCACTTATAGAGTAAGGGAATAAGTTAACAACTCATCCTTTAAGGGGTAGTAATGACAATGATTAGAATCATGAGCAATGTTTGAGAGTACGTATGTATACCCGAATATTTTAGAATTAAGACGAGTACGACAAAGTAAGTAGATGAGTGAACAAGTGTCAAAGGAAGTAAGAAAGGAAGTTGCTTATAATTACGAGTAGTGAGAAAGTTTCAGACCATGAATGAGAGTTAACTGCGATGATACACGCAATTCAGATTCAAATGACATTTTCCATAAAGTATTCACGATTGAGATACTACAAATATAAGAGTTTTTAGTACACCAGTTAGTAAACAAAGCTAAGTTGATGATAGAATCATTCACACACAAGCGTCTTGACTAATATGAGAACGAAGGAGAGTAGTGGACCTGAGGGAACGCATCAATTAGCTAGGTGGGAGTCCGATTGGAGGATTCATATAGTGATAGCCCTATGACTCAGAATACAACAGGATTATCCCTCATACTGGAAAAAAAATGTCATGATGAATATCCCATTTTTAGAGAAGATTGGGAAAGATATTTAGCAAAAGAGGAACGCAACTTCCGAATATAATGGGAAAGGGTCCCTCAGGTGGAAGGTCCATTTGTGTATTTCCAATGTAACATGATTACGAGATAAGATTATGATGGAGGTCTATTGCTCACGATATTCCATTCACCCTGGATCTACTAAGACGTATCATGATCTCAAAGGTATGTATTGGTGGAGCTACATGAAGAGGAGCATTGCAGAGTTTGTAGCTCAGTGTCCTAGTTATCAGCAAGTAAAAATAGAGCTCCAAAAGCCCGGCGGCTTGACTCAGAATATTGAGATTCTGATGTGGAAATGAGAAATGATTTATATGGACTTCATTACGGGTTTACCTCGCTCTTATCATAAGTATTGATTCTATTGGGTGATTGTTACTAGACTGACCAAATCAGCTCAATCCTTGGCAGTCGAGACTACCTACACAGCCGAGGTCTACGCAAAGTTGTACGCCTTCATAATATGCCTATTTATTTTATATCTGACCGAGGTATGCAGTTCACAATTAATTTTTGGAGATCATTTCAAGAAGGGTTTGGACATTCAAGTTAACCTTAACACAACTTTCCACCCTCAAATAGACGATCATACCGAGCATACGATTCAGACGCTCGAATACATGCTACGAGTTCGCGTATTGGACTTTAAGGGAAGTTGGAATGGTCATTTACCCCTTATTGAGTTTGCGTACAATAAAAATTATCATGCTAGCATTAAAATGGATCCATACGAGGCGTTATATGGACATAAATGTAGATCTCCTATCGGATGGTTCGAGGTAGGCGAATCAGATTTATTTGGGTCTGACTTAGTACACCAAGCCATAGAGAAGGTGAAGCTTATCCAAGAACGGCTGTTAATCGCTCAGAGTCGTCAGAAGCCGTATTCGGATGTGCGACGGCGAGACTTAGAGTTATAGGTAGATGCTTGAGTCTTTTTGAAGATTTCGCCTATGAAGGGGGGTAATGAGATTTGGGAAGGAGGGAAAGCTCAGCCCAAGGTATATTGGGCCATATCGCATAATTCGACGAATCGGTCAATTAGCTTACGAATTGGACTTGCCTTCGGAGTTGGAGTTTCTTCATCCGGTCTTCCATACTTCTATGTTGAGAGCGTGTATTGGAGATCCTTCCCAAATTATGCCACTTGACGATGTGAAAGTTACGGAGGATCTATCATATGAAGAGATTTCTAATGCTATCTTAGATCATCAAATCCACAAGTTAAGAACTAAAGAAGTAGCCTCCGTGAAAATCCTGTGGCTGAATAAGAATGTAGAAGAAATGTCATGGGATGCGGAAGAGGATGTGAAGCACAAATATCTTTACCTATTTCTGATTAATGCTGAGGCACTAAGAGAAGCATAAGAGGGGGTTATGTTTTCAGGTGACGTGATGGGAATTAGGTATGTCACCCCAACATTCGAGGACGAATGTTTCTAAAGAGGGAAGAATGTAACATCCCGTACTTTCGGGCCATGATTTGAATCGCTAGACGTATGTAAACAGACCAGAGCGTTGGATAATTTTTTGTCATATTCACGTATGCAAACAAAGAAGCTTAGTGTATAAAAGAACGCGGTCCCGAAATAATTTTGGACGTAATAAGTGTGATAACGGGGATCGAAAATAATATTTAGTGCGTGCATAAAGAGGCGATGGACTATTTTTATATCACATGATTATGAAAATGAGTATATGAATTGTTTATTAACTAATTGGACTAAACCCATATGGGTCTTTAACATGGTAGCAAAAGGGACATAACATACATGCACTAAGTAATAAGTTGACATGTTTAGTAATGAGTCATTAGTGTGACTCATGGAGGGATTACATATGTAAAGTGATTAATACACTTTATTATACAAAGAGGATAATAAAAGGGGTCCAAATTAAGGAGGAAGTGGTGCATCACTTAGTATTTACTAAGAGTAGTAACATGAACCATTCATTATAGCATAGGTAAAACTTATCATTTCAAGTAGATAGCTACATACTACTAAGGAGAAGTAATGAGCAACAACGTTAATTCTTGGCAGCAGCCCCGCAATTTCTTGCTATTGTATCTATCTAAAAATGGATTCGAGGTATGTTAAAGAAATTTATTTCTTTCTTTTGGCATGTTCTAGGTACGAAACATAAATGTAATATTATCTCATATATGATTCTACTCTTAGAAGTTAAGAATGTTCATGTTATTGATTCCTATGTTGAAAGCATGTCTAAATATGTTCCTAAATCCTTATTGACGTATATGGGAAAGATGTAATATTCCCAATATTAGCCGAAGGTATATGTTCCCGAATCCTTAATGAGGTATATGGGAAAGATGTTAATGTTCACAGTGTTAGCCAAAGGTAAAGCGATGTTATGTTGTCCGATAAGTTCAGAATATTTTATTGTCATTTATGCATTTGCATTATATTCATGTATTACCCTGGACCCACATGTATTATATACACTACTATATGATACGCATTATATATATGTAGGAGATGGGAAAAAGTGAATGACGTTATATACGCAACACCACCTGCAGCTGGTACAGATATCACGAAAAAGGAAAATGACCAATGAGGCCAATATGATAATGATTATGCCCACAGAGGCCGAAATGAAATAATGCCCACAAAGGCTGTTATGGGAAGGAAGATGCCCGATGAGGCCAATACATATATGTATACCGCATATGCATTGTGCATGACATTTAGGTATATTATAGCCCTTAGAGGCATTCACTACTGTCAGTTGTTTCTATCGGTGCCATCACAAAATTTGTTATTATCGGCTAATTTTGTCGACTGTTTCTGTCTCAGTTTATTTTTATATCCCGGTTATGCTATTTTTCATGACTGACATACTCAATACATCAGTCAACGTCCATTTTGTCGGGGGACGCTGTGTTTCATGCCCGCAAGTTCAGATAGATAGGACGACGATTCGCACTAGTAGGTTGTTGGTTCAACTGATATGAAGCACTCTACTTGTTTCAGAGTTGCAGTCTGATCGTGGTATGATGTTTTTGCATATGCATATGGTATGGCGGAGCCCTGTCCCGACTTTGTGATGTCATGTATTCTTTAGAGGATACAGTTGTCTTGTGTATAGTAGTCATGTATGGCCCTGTCGGCCATGATGTGTGAGTCAGCAGGATATTTGTTAACGGTCCTTGTGGCCATGATTAGTTATGGTTAGCTGGTAAGTATGTGACGAGTGGTGCCCGGTACGTAGGGTCCGGGTGCCCGTCATGGCCCTCCGGTTTGGGTCGTGACACCTATTGCGAGGGGTACCTCGCTCTTTGGGTACACTTACATAAACACTATATATATGTATATATTGGAATGCTAAATCACTTGCCTCTTCCTATCTTAGGCCATGGAACGCCACTTCCCGGAGGAAATACTTATGGATATTCTTATCAGGTTACCCGTGCGGTCTCTTCTTGGATTCAGATGTGTTCCGAAATTTTGGAAGACATTAATCTCTACGATGGAATTTAAGATGAAGCATCTCAATCACGCCATTTAGTATATCAAACGAGGTGTACGGAGAGATATCGTTCACACCGCTAGCAGAAAGAACTTGTGATGCTGACTGGATAATTCCCGGACACTCTGGTATTATAGTATTGGGAGGACTGCTTTGTGCTTATTATAATCGTAGAATTAGGGAGGCGTCCACTGATAAGTTCTGGGTTATGAAAGACTACGATGTCAGTGAATTTTGTATTGAATTGTTTACTATACGGGCGAACCATCTTTATAGAGCCATACTGAAATATTGGTTTGCAGATGGTTAAGTGCTATTCTTCTGTGAAGAGTATGGACATTTTTGCGTTAGGACATCAAAGGGACCATTAGGATTGTGGCTTAGATCCGTTGCCTTCCAACAAGGATGTATTTTTACAGAGTTTGATATCTCCAAAGTTACTTAGTATTTGTTTATGTTTGATTGATGTACCTATGTTTCTGCTTCGTGGAAATTGTGTTACACTCTCTTATACATATTTATATAGTATAGATTATATTGGCTTGCTAGTTTTCGTTTCAAAATGTATTTGCCAATGTCGACAAGAAATGGTTGCCACCTTCACCTCCAACCAATTATCATATCAAAAATAAAAATAAATTTGCCAATGTTATTGGCTTTGCTTATTTCATTTTCTCACAGAAACGACATGACTCATTTTTATACTAAGAAGTGGTTAAACCTTCGCTATACTATCTTTGCTTATCTAATTATACTAGGTGCTTAGCACGGGCCAAATATGGAAATTGTTGATATAGAGAATGTTTAAAGTCACAATTCTAAACAAGTTAATTGAGTACATGGTTGCAGTTGTTCCTTATCCTACTATGTGTGGACGTAATGTTGTTTCTCCTGATTCGTATTGTAATAATTCAATTCTTTTCTTGTTATCCCATTCTTTAGTGAACCGATGTAATTTTTTATTTTAGGAACTTTCATGACCACAAACTTTAACATATTCTTGGGATTTCTATGCTACTATCTCATATATCATCTAAATGGAATCATTGTTGGTGCAATGGTTTTTCACATGTATTTTAAGTCGTCTTCCGGAAGATTTTTCTATTCCCTATTAACTTTTTGTCAATTATTTGATGATATTCAGAGGTTAGGTTTTTTATGTCAGCTCACTCTCATAATAATTCTTTCTATAAGCAAGAAACTATCTATAAGAAGATACTCGAAGTAAGGGAAGGAATTAGGATAGGCTAGGGAGGCCTTCTAGAAGCTTAAAATAGGTCCTCTAGAACTAGTCTCGTCCCCCTAACCTAAGCATTCTGGTTATGACCAACCGAAAACAGGTCCTGTAGATGCCTTATAACCGTCCTGCTAGTTCCCTTTTGTAAATATGCCTACTAGACCAGTGGCGGAGCCAATAATTTGACGAAAAGTGTGCAAACTTTCTTCACTCGTATTAAGGACGTGCAAAATTAAATAGATACTCATAATAGCTAACTTTAACCTATGTACACCGCGTAATTTTCTGACGAACGGTGTGCACCTAACCACCCTTCGCCTAAAGCATGCACTAGGCTTTGGCAGATTGGATGAAAAATCACCTGATTTTGTCTTGTTTGAATTTTGAATCTTGGTGTCCCATGGTTTTCATTCCAACTTTACTAAACTACACCCATCAGTGCTTTTACGGTGTGAATAAAAGAATTGACTATCACAACTTAGCTTTACCTCAAGAAGAAAAAAGACAATCGGTGGTACCAAGAGACAAGTTCGAATTGTGCAAAGAACTTATCGGCATGCATTCAAGCTAGAAGTCCGGTGTTACCTCCTTTCGGTAAATGGGTCTGGAAGGGGAGATTGATGGAGTCCATACCCATTAAATAAATAAAAAGAATACACATAAAAAGTCTTTCCTTCTCTTAAATTCCTTACTCAATCAAACGGTTCACATAAGATGAAAATGAGGGAATAACTAAATCTACTTGGTTTCCTTCTAACTTCTTGTGGCATCTTAGGATCTAGCGACTGAAATGGCTCCAAATACTCGGTGCATGAACTGTGTAGCACCGGGTTTTGTATCAACAGATTTACTGAATTTATCATGAGGAACGCTAATATGATACATTCTCATTATTGTAAGATCTTTATTTGTCAATAAATTCTGATCTAAGTTAATCCCAATTAGTTAACTTGATGCTTGTTGTCTTTAGAGGCGAGAAGCCATTACTCAATAGGCTCGGAACAACACATCACATGGTCGCGAGTATTGCCTATTTGGCTTCAGATTGATGTCGCATGTGTATAATAGGAAAAATTCTGATAGTTGCTGGAGGACTGCGTTCCAGACTCTAGCATCTTTGTTATAGTTCCTCCCGTCATTTATAATATCTTATCGATTCTCCATAAAGGACATGATTATGGTGTTAATAATCCTGTCCCATGTGTTTTTTAAAAAAGTTTGTAACAACCTTTTAAGAGAAATAGAGGAGTTTTTTTTAGAAAAGGGGCAAATATACCCCTCAATTTGCAATTTGGAACTGATATATCTTTTGTTAAAAAGGTAGCGCATATATAATCTCGTCATCTAATAAATAGTGCATATTTTCTCTTCTGGTTAACATACTCATATTTACTGATTGGAAAAAATCATTTGTCTTCTATTTTAATTTAAAATTTGTCACGTAGCTTTTAAAACAATTAATTCTTCCCCTCCAAACCACACCCAACTGAAAAAAACCCAATCCTTCTTTTATCCGGCTCGAATCCATGGGATTTTCGGGGAATCTCGACATGGATTCACTTTCTCAGTTGACTTCCTTACGTACTATAAGTGTTATGAACAATAATTTTGAAGGGCCATTTCCGGACGTGAAGAATATTGGAGGATTTAGAGGAGTTTTCTTGTCGAATAATCAATTTTTCGGTGAGTTGCCACACAATGCTTTCGTCAGGATGAAGTAAATAAGGAGATCTTTTATGGCGAATAATGGGTTTACAGGCAAGATTCCAACGTTGTTGGAAATTCCGAAAATTGTTGCAGATAGGATATTGTTGGCAAGTGTAGGTTTGATGATTGACAAGAGACAGATGCAATATAAAGTGAATGAACCAGAAGTAAATGAATCAGACACATAGATGAAGTAAATGAACCAGGTCTATGAATTTTTTTCATCTTAGTGTTAAGTAGATTTTAGTACTGTTTTAGAGTGTTTTTTGGGAAGTCTTTTGTTTGTATTTAATTTGTCTTGTGCAGTATTATGCAGGTTGTTTTATGTTTTTAGGCTTTAAGCGATTCAGAAAGGAATAAGGCGAATCCAAAGGAAATAGGCGGTTATTAAGGACAAAAATGCATAGTTGGTCACAAGAAATGAGTCAAACAAGCCCTGGAAGCTTGGAAAGCAATCTAAATAAATTCCGGACGAAGAACATTGAAGAGCCGCGATGCAACATAGCATGGAGCCGCGACACCCAACGTTAGCACCACGGCGCCCCACTGGCAGAAAGTGAGTGACTTTCAAAAGCGAATTAGCATCGCGGCGCTCTAATAGCTGAGTCGCGGCGCCGACGACGTCAGGGAAGTGAAAAACCTAAATTTAACAAGGGCAAAAAGGTCCATTCTGGGGGTTTTTCGTGATATAAGTTAGGGGAGGCCATTTTAAGAAGGATATAACACTTTTGAGGCAAGAAACAAGAGAACGAGAAGTCATTAGAGACATCTATTGTCCAAGTTCTTTTTCTTTTCTTTACTTTAATTCAATTCATATTGGATATTAAGTTAATTAGTTTTCTTAGCATGTCTAGGAGCTAATTACTTTTATTAGGATTTTCCGTTGAATCACTTGAAACTCTATTATGATTTAATGCATTGTTAATGTTCTTCTTCATCTATTAAGATCTCTTCAACTTGTGTTTATTGAATGAGAATTAATTGGCCATTAGTTTTCATTACCTATATGATTTCAAATCGAGATCTGAAAAGGGAGATTTGAATATGCTATAGTTGATTACACGTAGGTTTAATCTTGAATGAGAGTATCACGATTGCCTGTGTAGCTTTTTAGGTTATTGATCTTAATCCTCCTATGTGATCGAATTTATCATAGAAATATAGAAAATTCTCATATAGGTTGAGTTTTTATATGTCCTAACCAGAAAATAGAACATCTCAGTTAACCTTCTATCTTAACAAGAAGAAGAATCGCTAGTCTTGCATTAATGAATGATAAAGCGGATTGTTTATGAGATTGGAAACCCTAATTTCTTTCATCACTGAATTAAACTTCGTGTGCTTTCATTACTACTTCATTTCTGCAATTTACGTTAGTTTGTTAATTTTGTATTTTAAAAATCATCACATATATTCGTTAGCCAAATAGAAATCAAAGATTAGTTAATGGTACTTGATAAATCAGTCTCCGTGGACGATACTCGGTCTTACTGAAATTTATTACAAATTGCGATACGTACACTTGCGTAGCATCTAGAATTATCGTAACAAGTTTTTGGCGCCTTTGCCGGAGACTGAAGTATTATCAATATCAAAATAATTAATCTTATTTCTAATTTGGTTGTTCCTAGAACACATTTTTAACTTAATCTGCGTGCAACATCTTTTGATCATTTTTCGGGTAGTTTTGGTATATGCGAAGCATGAGAGGAGCATACAATCTTATTCCTCTGAATCCGGAGATTGAGAAAACATGTAAGCAGAATCGAAAGAACAGAAGAATTGTTGATTCAACTGTTATGGCAAACCAACATAATAATGATGGGTTGAATGGAGGGGTGCCAGAATTTGTGCAGGAATAAGCTCAGAATCCCGCTGTGAGAAGCCTACGGGACTACATATTGCCAACTGTTACAGGAGTGCAGACATGCATAAGGCCACCAGTTGTGGAGGCAAATAATTTTGAGATTAAGCCAGCAATCCTGCATATGGTCCATAGCACAGTTCAGTTTGGTGGATTGCCTTCAGAAGAACCACACATGCATTTGGCAAACTTTTTGGAGTTATGTGCTTCATTTAAGTATAATGGTATTACTGATGATGCCATTAGGTTGAGGCTCTTCCCATTCTCACTAAGGGACCGAGCCAAAAACTGGTTGAACTCTCTTCATGCAAATTCTATTACTACTTGGCTAGATTTGGCTCAGAAATTTCTTGCCAAGTTCTTTTCTCCATCAAAGGCCGCGAAGTTAAGGGGAGAAATGAACATGTTTTATCAGCTTGAAGGGTCTTTGTATGATGATTGGGAGAGGTTTAAGGAGTTTCAAATGAGATGTCCTCACCATGGAATTGAACAGTGGATGTTGGTCCACAATTTCTACAATGGGTTGTGTGGTACTACTCGTACCATAATTGATGTTGCGGTTGGAGGAGCATTTATGAGTAAAAGTGCTAATGAGGCGTATGAATTATTAGAAGATATGTCCACAAACAACCATCAATGGTCGGATGAGAGATCAACGAGCAGTACAAAAGCAATAGAGGTTCATGAGTTGGATGCCATCACTGCATTAACTGCTCAAGTTGCTTCTTTGACAAAGTAATTACAGCAGAATACGGTGGCAACCAATGTTGTTCAGGCACAGGCAGAATGTGAAATTTGTGGAGGACCACATACTTTTGATCATTGCACACCAGTGGATCCCAATAATGTACCTATGGATCAAGCTCAGGTTCAAGCAGTTAGGAATTTTCAGAGGCCTTACAACAATTCATTCTCCAACACTTATAATCTTGGGTGGAGAAAATCACCCCAAACTTTCATGGAGAAACGACCAAGGCCAACAATCACAGTTTCAAGGGCAATATCAGAACCAACAACCACAATTCCAAGGGAAATATCAGCAGAACAGTCTACAACAACCAATGAATCAAGCTTCGTTTTTTCAGCAGCCTAGGCCACAAGTTCAACAAGCTAACCCCAATGAATTGCAAGCAGCCTTGTTGACTCTCACCAATTTCCAAACAAAGTTCATGACAGAGACAAGATCCTATATTCGAAATTTGGAGACGCATGTGGGGCAGTTAGCAAACATGTTGAATAACAGACCTCAAGGTAATCTGCCTAGCAATACCGTTGTGAACTCGAAGGAGCAGTGTCAGGCCATACCTTGAGAAGTGGTAAGCAAGTGGAGCAGTCTGTAACCCAACTATCTGTTGAAAAGAATGATGACTTAGGAGAAATATCAGGTTTAGAGAAAGAGGGGGTTACTGAAGACCACCCTAGTACAGAGAAGGCACCACCCGCGGGTATGGTTGACCCTCAAATAAGAATTCCATTCCCCCAAAGACTTCGGAAAAATTCGCTTGATAAACAATTTTCCAAGTTTTTAAAGGTGTTCAAGAAATTGCACATCAATATTCCCTTTGCTGAGGCCCTAGAACAAATGCCTAGTTATGTAAAATTTATGAAGGAAATTCTCTCTAAAAAGAGAAAGATGGGAGATTATGAGACTGTAGCTTTAACTGAAGAGTGCAGCGTCATTTTGCAAAAGAAGCTTCCTCAGAAATTGAGAGATCCAGGGAGCTTCACTATTCCCTGCACTATCGGGAATTTTGAATGCCAGCATGCTCTGTGTGATTTGGGGGCAAGTATTAACTTGATGCCCTTATCTGTATTCCGTAAACTTGGCTTGGGTGAAGCAATAGTTACTTTGCAGCTAGCATATCATTCGATCAAGCATCCACGAGGTATTATTGAAGATGTACTAGTGAAAGTGGATAAGTTCATCTTTCCTGCTAACTTCATCATTCTGGATGTGGAAGAAGATGAAAATGTGCCCATCATCGTGGGGAGACCATTCTTAGCTACATGGCGAGCACTTATAGATGTGGAGAAGGGCAAATTAAAACTCTGAGTCCAAGGAGAAGAAGTGGTCTTTAATGTATTCAGTGCATCAACTTATTCAAGAGCAAGTGACGATTGTTTCTCCATTTATATGATTAAAAAAACTGTTTATGAGAAAAACTTGAAGAGTACTGATGCTCGTGAAGTACCATTAACACATTGCGAGAAAGATGGCAGTGAAGATACTGATCTCGTGGAATATGCCAAGTGTGTTAACCCCCATGAGGCCCTCTATAGGAGAAGAAAAGGAAAAAGAAAAAGAAATGGATCCTGAAATGGCTCTGTTGCAAGGGTGATTTACCACCTTGAATTCAAAATGAAGAAGAAATTTGTGTCCGGCTAAATGACGTTAAACGACAACGCTATTGAGAGGCAACCCAACATTTTAAATTCTGTTATTTTGTTTTGTTTTGTTTTGTCTTGTTTTGTCTTATTTTGAACAATCTTATTGTCCTGCTGTTTCTTGTTCCGTGTTATTTATGATTAGGTGAATTGTGAGTTGTCTTCCACAATACCATCCCTAGTAGCCACCGTTGCTGCCACCACCATTCTGAATCGCTTAGCTGCAGTTTCGGTGAGTCTTCTTACTCTTGCTTTACTTATCACATTGGGGACAATGTGTCGAATAGGTTTGGGGGGAGTCTTACTGTTTTGTGTTAGACATATTTTCTTTCTGTAGATGTTAGTTCTCTACATGTTGATGATACTTGTTATTTGGCCAACTTTAGCATGTAAAATATACAACGTCTTCCTAGTATTCTGTTGTTTTCTTTTCTAATCCTCCGTATGGCAACCTCGCAAGAATGTTAATCGGTTCGAGGCATGGTTATTGAGAATCTTGTTGGGATTTGAGTGTTGAGATTTTCCAAGTCATGAACAAGACATTTTGATTCGGCATGCCGATATGCCCAAATATTCAAGTAGATTTGAATATTTCATATTGAAAAAATCATCATTACGCTCTATAAGAAGGTGGGGTTTAAAATCATCTATCCTGAATTCATTGTTATCAAGATAACTCGAATCACCTGAATAGCTGCTATGATTTGAGCTATTATCACCACTACTATTCGGATCATTTGGAAGGAATACTGATAAATCTATAATTCTATTACTCGACATTGAATATGTTGTAGTTTAATAACAAATGAAAGGCTACTTATATAGTTGCAAACCCCAAGTATCGTTGGGGTCGTCATTATGACCTTACCTACCAACTTTATTATAAAAAAGTATTAATAGGATCATGTGGAATCATCTTCATCGGACATCTCACAGTCTAAATTCCACTTGGATCTGAATCTGACGTAACCATGTTGACCATATTATACCCTAAGGCAACGTATTTTCATCAGAATGTTCTCATCCGATTGTTCTCTTCACGAAACGGTTAAGAGCACAATTGAACTATTGTGGTGCACCACGAGGCATTGACGTAGCATGACTTTTTGGACGATTGAGTTTGAGTACCTCAAGTTTTGTTCTAGCATTTCAGTCTCCCTAACACGCCAATTCCACTCAACTCTCATTGTATTATTGTATTCTTGATTGTATCTGTGGTGCGGGTTATTTGAATATTTGAAATAATCATCTAATTTCCATGTCCTACCCATTGCTTCGAATATGTCTGCTGGGGTAAAACATGTAATAGAAGAAATATATTAGAAAATTGGTTCCAAATTGATATAATAACTCATTTTATTATGAATGCTAGTTGTTCGTCATTCATGTTATATACTACTCCTTGATTTGACAACATTGTGTTTTCTTTTGACTGCTGTATATGACACACTTATATTGCACAACTTTTACATGTGCAAAATATGAGTTTTTGAAATGACATCCTTAATTTGACAACACTAAGCTCGCTTTTGACCGCTTTATATGACACTTATATTGCGCAACTTTTACATACGTAAAATATGAGTTTTCAAAATGATGATAGTTGGGATCTAGACTATCATTAGATTATGGAGTGCCATTTTGTAGTGTTAACCAGGCGAGTGCTCCTAATGATGATAGTTGGGATCTAGACAACAACGAGGATGATGGAGAAATAAATGAAGGAGAAGAAGATGAAGAAGAGAATGCAAGTAAGGAGGATGATGAAAATGAAGACGATGACGAGGTGGTTTCAGAAAGCGACGAAGATTAAATTATATTTCTAATTTTTGTATGTTATGAAAAATTTTAGTAGAATTTTCTTGATTATAAAATGCCTAATTCAAGATGCTTCATTAAAAACATAATACATCATTCATTACAAGAAGAAAAATACCTAAGATTCATAATTCAAGACAATTCGAATATATCAAGAAGAATTAAAATACATTCAATAAATCATGAGGTTCTTCAACCACGAGAGGCTCTTCCACTACGAGAGGTTCTTCCACCACCAGAGGTACTTGAACCACCACGGCTCCGTTTGTTACTCAAACGCTTATCATGATCAAACTCTTTACACGTCTAGCACCTTCGAGAGTATGTCCTATCCGGAACATCGATTTGATTGGGAATTCAAAGTCATGCGTTAACACGCAATTTGCAGATATACTCCTTGTTAGAAATCATTGAAAATGCCTCGTTTGGACAATAAACCTGATCACCAAGTGGGTAGAAATGACTGGCATACGCTTTAAGATAACTTTTGACATTATATTCCGATGCCACATAATTTGATGTCGTTTTTCCAATTGCCTCGAAACACTTGATGGCATGAGAACACGACATATGGTATGATTTCTACTTACCACAACTATATCTTCTCGTCATCTCATAAACGAATGTTGCCTTTCTGACCTTGGTAAGAACCTATCCTGACTTCAAACACATGTTTAGCATGGTTATACTCTTCCATCTTGTGTTGCTCACATGTTTTCCTATGATGCTCGAATATTTTTGCAGGATTTGGCATCAATTTCCCACCATCTAGTAATATTGCTTTGGCCTATTTTATTTTAGCCACAAACCGCTCCACAACTTGCTTGTAAGTCATTCTCACCATTATAGTAACAGACATCTCCCGTATAGATTTTTTTTATCATTGAATGACTCTGAGTTATTTGTTGTTAGCATCCCCCATCTCCTACCTTCATCCGCATATGATGCCCATTTGTCAACGTCGATTGTCTTCAACCAATCATATACTTTGGCTTCACTGCCTTGATCATCTCCATCAGCACAAGAAACTTATTTTCTTGATGCTCTATTGCAGTCGCCCATATCAATTTGTTTAGTGTGTTATTTCTAAAGATCGTTTGAAAATTTGTCTTTATGTGCCTTAAACAACAGCAATAGTAAGCAAAGAGAGGTTGTCACCCCTCCAAATGAAATTATTGTTCAATATATAATTTCGATCAGATAGCACACATATGCCCATACGATCTTTAATAACATATTTTCTCAAATGTGTCAAAAACATCCCCATATCTTGTTGCTCTCGTTAGCGGCAATGGAGAAAGAAAAAGAGAATATCGACCCATTGGCATCCATTTCTACTGCAATCAGTAGCTTGATGTCGTATATCCCGTACACATGCGTGCCATTTATGGATATGACTGTCCGACAATGAGCAAAACCATCAATGCCTGGTTTGAATATTTAACAAAATTAAAAATATTACCAGCCACACCATGTTGGGTATTGAGCTTCCACTCTATAACAGTACCAGGATTGAAGCGTTGTAGATCTGCCGTATACCTCGGCGACTGCTGGAAAGATCCCTCCATGTACCATAAATTATCTCAAAAGAGCGCTTACGCCTAAGATATCCCTTTCTCTTGCTTATTGATTTACGATACTCTCAAACTATTCTGATGCATTCTTTGATGAGGAACCTAAACAAGTTTAAATAAATAACATTTAGCAATGATAATTTAATTGATGTCAAAATTATAATGAACTTGGTCGAATAGGGTGCCTTGGCGTTTCAGCAATGTCAGCAAGTAACACTTGAGCAATCATATTTGTATCTAAATTAAAATGATATACTCGATTGTCATCCATATCACAAGTGTGACGTGAGCAAAATTTTGTGATAGTCCACATACTATCATGAGTAACAATACCTCGAAGCATCCATTAACAACCTTGATGCTCACGTATGCAAACCAATCTATACAGGCTTCGGGTTGCATAATCAATTCTAAACTCCCTTATTTCTTTGATGCTATAAATTTTGACGGCCCTTTGCATTGCCTTTTTGGAAGAAAAAATAATGCATTTTGCAAGGTGAACTTCATCATTTACAAGATCGTCGGTGTCATGATCCAAACTGGAGGGCCGCGATGGGCACCCGGACCCCACCCGCCGGGTACCGCTAATCGTTCCGTCAACACTTAATCGTAATTAAACACGGACTAAGCCGAAAGAGAAGTATGTGAAATATTTATCCAGAAAATCAACTTATATATATACATACTCATACTAAGGTCGACAAGGCCATACAAGTCTACTATACACAAGTCACATGTCTACAATCCTCTAGAGAATACATGACAACAAAAGGTCGGGACAGGACCCCGCCATACCCATATGCGTATGCAAAAATACTGTACCACGACGACCGACCGTAACTCTAAAACATATAGAGTGCTCCAACATCAGCTGAACCAGTAACCTACCAGTGTGAATCGTCACCCTCTTTAACTGAACCTACGGGCATGAAACGCAATGGCGTCCCCGACAAAAGAAACGTCAGTACGATGATGTCCGAGTATGTCGAGCATGAATAATAGCATAACGGGGATATAACAACAATTTGAAAAACGAGAAACAATTGACCGGCGGTAGTATTACCTCTGAGGGCCCTAATACACATGCCTAAATGTTATGCAGAATGAAATATACATATACATCAGCCTCTTCGGACATCTTCCTTACCATAACAGCCTCTGTGGGCATCATACCATGTAATGATTAATGAATGTATGCATGATGCAATTGCGGTATACTAATGTCCACACAGGAATCCTCCCATAACCGCCTCTGTAGGCATCATATTATATCGTATTGGCTACACAGGCATTCATATCGTCTTAGCCACACATGCATCCATTTTGACCACACATGCTCGATATGTGGCCTCTTAGGACTCTTTTGTGATAGTATGTACCAGCTGCAGGTGGTGTGTGTATATACCGTCTTTCCCTTTCCCCATATCCCCTACATATATATATTATTTACCATATAGTAGTGTGCATAGCATAAGTGGTCTAGGGTAATATATGAATGCAATGCAAATGAAAATGCATGATTAACAATAAAACATTTCCTGAATTTATCGGATGACAATAATATCCTTGCCCATTTGGCTAACACTGTGAATATCAACACCTTTTTCCGTATGCCTCAATAAGGACTTAGGAACATATTTAGACATGCTTTTAGCATAGGAATTAATAATATGAATATTCTTAACTACTAGGAGTAGAATAAATTATAGAGCAATATCACAGTTATATTTCGTTACATGGAACATGCTAAAAGAAAAAAATAATTTGCCTTAACATACCTCGAATCCAAACTTAATAACTCAAAATTGAATTTAAAATGGAACTTTCCATTATTGTTGTTGGACGTCTCCTCCTCTTAAAAAAAAATGGAACCAAAGTTGATTGTAGTATGCTGCTTGTGGTTTTCTTCCAGTTTCTAATTCGTATAAAAGAAATAAAAGATTTGGAGGATTCTGTATAATCCACGATTTACTGTCTATGAAGTGATACTTAAAACTATTGAAATGGTAAAGAGTTAAAATGATTCAAAAGATTCCTACTGAAAATATGAACTCCCAACGTGAACATGCAATGATCCCTATGCATTAAATGTCATTAAATAAGTTTCATCGTTATGTCCTCCACCTTAGCCTACTCAGGCGTTAGTCACTTAGGACCTTCTCCTTTAGAGCCACACATACACGCCCCCACTTAGCTTTGTCTCCCCCCATTGATTAATTTATACACACAATTAATCAATCACACACATAATTAATTTCGTAATCCCAATTCACTTAAATCTTGGTGACTTATAAACCTTCATATCCTCAATGTCATAATTTGTGTGATATGACACTAGTCCATATCCTCTTTATGCACATACCAAAATTATTTTTGGAGTTTTATCCTTTTTATATACTAATCTCTTTATTAGCATACGTAAATATAACATAAATCGTCCCAACGCTCGGGTCTATTTACACACGCCTAGCTATTTTACATATGCCTGGCGTTTCAAACCGTGACCCTAAAGTACGGAATGTTACAGTCGGGTTCTTTCCACATTTTTTGGCGAATTGGATCAACTTCGCTAGTGAATACAAAGGCATCAGGACGATCTTGAAGATTATCAAGTTATGAAATCACGTCAGAATGCCACTGAATTGGACTTTCAGCCATTGGTTCGTGCTGATGAATTGGACTTTCTGCCAACGGTTCTTGCTGATGTGGCCGACTTTGCATCATTTCTATTAACTGTTGTTCATGTCTGTGAGGATGAATATCAACCTCATGATTTGATATATTTACGTCATCATTATCGAATACCTCTGCATTTGGTATATCATTGCTATCACTCGATGGTGTTTCTATATGATTTGGATAATCATTACTATCTAGTAAAGGGCTCTTTCTACACGAAAAATAGGTAACGTATTTTAAATACCAAGATCAAAATATATATGAATTATTTAATATCATGGTGATGAACCTACCGATAATGATCAATATTTTCTGGGTTTGAAGAAAGATCAATTGCAACGACATTAACGTTTGGTACCACTGGTGAGTTTTGTGAATAATTTTTACTACGGAGGCAGTTCAAGTATTGTAAATACTAAACATCAAAATATATGTTATTTAATTATTAAAAAATATACCTACCAATAATAATCAACTGCACTGAACTGAGAGTATTGCCCAATATTACTCATATCATGTGTATACCCCTAAAAAAGATATAAAAATATTACTATTATCATACGTATAATAAACATGTGCTACTACACAAAATAATAACAAAAAATGAATATTTATTAAAAAAAATTTAAATTTTGATTAAATTGTTGGCTTAGAGTTTCTAGCGGCACTTGACCACTCAAATGTCTCCATAAGAACTCATGTCCGTATAAGTGTTACCATGAGTAGGCTGGACTTGAGGGATTTGAGGACAAGGCGTAGTCGGCATTTCTGGTACTTCCTGATGAGTCCGGGCCAAGACTTCCCTACGACTGTGAGGTAGCATTTCAACATATATTTCAAGAACATTGAGGGTGATTAACCCCCTATATTCTTCCGACGCCCTCAAATATTCCCTCAAAGACTCATCATCAGTGATATTCCACTCGTCATAGAACACTAAACCTTGCGGTGGAATGGATATTGGATATCTGTCAATTACAGATAATCTATACTCACGCTTACTTTTTATTCTTTTGTTTATGACATTGAGTAATGTTTCGTAATCCAAGATAGTTGGAAACTTAACATGATATTGTGGTCGAATACTATAACGAACAGTATTATTATCATGAAAAATCTCTTCATCCCAAAATATAGAAACCTTAACAGTTGAAGGAGGAGAGGTCATTTTTTATGAACTTTGGAGTTGAATAATTTTTCAAGAACTTGAAAAAAGATGACTTAAAATTATGAAATGGATGAGTCTTTACCTCATCCAAAATTCATATTAAATAGAAAAATGGACGGGTTGTCATTGTTCATGTCAAATTAAGTACAAATGGATAGATGAATAATTTATTGTAAAATGCAATAATTTATTACGTAATTGAACTAAAAGTGAACATTTTAAAAATGTGAGCTGCTAGGGTTTATAAAAACCCCTTTTGCGCAGGAAACTTCTTGGGCAAAAGGTAGTTATATAACTTTTTTATGGGGTATTTATGTTCATCAGCCAAAAAGTGGGTTATTTAAGGTGCGGATTCAATATACATCAAACGGAAGGTACAAGTAGCTAGCTAAAACTAAAACGATCAACTAATATACATCAAACGAAAATTAATCCTTAATCAACCTTCCAACTCTAAGGAAGAAGGTCTATGGCTTTGCATTCCAACTCTACAACTTCATCCTTCATTTCCCTAAATTCCCTTTTGTAGATATATCTATTGGATGCCCACAAAAATGCTCCCAAATTTAAGACAGACATGACAAAGAGGAAACCATAGTAGTAATCCAAGTGCGAGTCATTCATATTGTCTCCAATCCAGCTCTTCCCTCCTTTACTCCCTGTAATTTTATCCACCATCGTCACCAAAAAACTATTCAAGAAATTTCCAAGGCCAATTCCACTAGTAAAAAATGTTGTGCCGAGGCTTTGCATGTCTTCTGGTGACTGGTCATAGAAAAATTCTAGCAACCCTATGGCATTAAACACATCCGCCACACCCAATAGCACATACTGAGGCAACAAACAAAATATTGTCATAGGGACTATTTCTTTAGGCCCGTTGATGTGATGCATTTTAATGACTTGCATCCTTCTCACTTCCATCGCATAAGCAATCGCGATGGCTAGAATTTGAATGAGGAACCCTGTTCCCAGCCTCTGGAGTAATGTAATTCCCCTAGGATTTCCTGTTTTCTTGCGCATAAAAGGCACGAAATATCGATCGTACATGGGCACGGACAATAGCATAGTGAGAGTCACAAAGCTTCCTAGTGATGCTGCTGGTATCTGAAATGTTGGACCCAAGTGTCTATCCAAGGTGGTGCCTTGTTTGACAAAGAGAGTGTTTATTTGTGCCCAAATGGTGCTAGGAATTAGGGTTACTAGCCATATCATGGCCATTCCTGTGATCAATTTGGCTCCTTCGACCTGAGTCACTGTGCATGGTAACCTTGACCCTGCATCACCGTCTCGTTTGATTGCCGCTTTGTCCAAGAACCTGAAAAAAAACGGAGTTATTAGGCTGATTTTGGACGTAAATGTTCAATTTCCGTACCACACATACATATCAATTCATATTTAGGAAGTTGATAGATGCTCAATTATGTATGGTCCTCGTCGATTTGTGACTTTCTTCCATGATTAGGGACTATTTTTTTTATTGTCGTCAAGTAGATGCTGATATATTAGCCATTCGACGTTACATTGGGACAACTAATGCGAATTTTGTGCCTTACCTGGCGTAAAGGAAATTCACTGGGATATGCTTATATATGGTGATGTGTGTGTGTTCGCATGTGTGTTTCTCTCTATCCATGGACACAATTGGCTAGATTCCAAGTGCAATTACATTGCAGTATTGTAGTATAGTATAACAGCGAAATTTATGGTGGACTGTGTTTAAGGTCCCTCATTTGTCCTTATTGGTGGATTAGACATGCAAGCAATCAGAGAATTTTTGTGGGAGTACTCATATGGAGTAGTAACAACTTAAATTGGTAGGGCGCACAACAGTACGCCACGACGAATTTAGTGATAGGTGCTGTGCTATGCAACTTGACAAAAAGGAAAGCAACCATTCTTGGAGGACCAACAGTAGAGCAGTGTAAATGATATTACACATGGCAAATACTGATTAGACAAATTCAAATAAATGAAAAACATTTTGCCAGAGTATTGGAGATGCCGTACCCTTGCTAGTTAGTGGATAAATTGGGAGGTCCCACTTTTTGGTTTCCCTCAAATTTATGGGAGAAGAATCCCTCTGTTGTGTGGTAATCTTTCAATTAATGTTGGACACTCAAGATCTCTCTTTCATTGGTTAATTGCTTTGCTGCTTAGAGCATAATTTACCATGGATTAATTATTCCTAAGGTCAAAATTGAGTTGAAGTGAGAATTTGACCTTAACTGAAAAAAGGATCCCAATTAAAAACGAAACAAAAGTATTCTATTTTTTTTTATCCTCTCCCCAAGGAGCTCCCCCTTGCTCAATCCCCTCTTGTCAAACAAAAGTTTCCTTATTGTGGTCCTCGTAGCAAAAAGTGGTCTCTTGAAGTTTTGCCACCTATAGATTGTCATAATTCTTCATTTCTCAAGAACTATATGCATCTATTAAAGCATGATATATGCACCAACATTTTGGAGTTTCACTTACAATTAATGCTATCATACGAAGAGGTAAAAGTGTAATAGAATCTATTAAAGGATCTCTTTTCAATAAATTAAAAGTATAAAGGCTTACCGAAATACTGGAGTGTGATGGACTTGGCGTTTTCCAGTACTGAAATAGTATTGCATATCAAGTTCATGAAGCTGGGATGGGTCATTAGGGAGCTCAATTTTCCTGTTGGAAAATGCAACCATAGGAACGCGAAGTAGGTCCGTAGCAGGATACTGAGACTTTCTAACTTTGTGCCTGTACGTTGGGGTTCCTATGTAGAAAATGATTAGTGAAAATATTAGACCAACAGTTGGAATTCCATACCCTAATCCCCAGCTCAAGTTTTCTTGGATGTAAACAAGGCCAATTGTAGCAAGTAAAGCACCAGCAAAGGTGCTGAACATCCACCAATTGAAGAAGGAAACTTTTAGCATTTTTTCATGTGGATTAAAGTCGTCGAATTGGTCAGCACCATATGTGGATATATTAGGCTTTGTTCCACCTGCCCCAATGGCTATTATGTATAGGGATGTATAGAAGAAAGCAATTTGAGATGTAGTGGCCTTGTTGCATACTCCATTTTCACAACTAGGCTTCAAGAATTTAATTGACACGGCCATTGTCAAAAGGACCATTCCCTGGTGGAAAAAATGAGGAAAAAAAATAAGTAAATAAGTGGTAATGGATCTTAGTAGTACGAACCGAATGATAAAAAAGAATAAAAATGATTTCCATCGCTATCGTACTAAAAAGGCAAAATTTAGACTGTGATGAAACCGAAACTCTGAACTAAAGTCGAGATGTAGCCATGAGCTGCATAAGCCAAACTCATCTCGTTTCTCCTCTGAACATCCTGGTACAAAGTACAAAGTTTACTAAATTTATATATATGGTTTAATCTTTTGCCGAACACCCTCAGCGGGCCCTAGATCCGCCGCTAACTACAACCATCGTATGATTCACATACTAGTTATACTTGAATTATGTGCAGTAATAATGATGAAGGATTGTTTGTTTTGCAATTAACAATAACGTATGAACTAAATTATAGATATTGCCTACGTTAAAGATATTGTTATCCAAGTATAGATAATGTATAATTCTGATGACACATTCTGAGCATCATAAAACAATCATAGGTTATTGCATAAGTTATACTGGTATTAATAATTTAGAGTTTCTTTTTTTTTTGAACATCTATAATTTAGAGTATATTGCATTAGTCATGTGAAATTTATATTAGAAACAAAAACTTATACTGTGAGTATTTACGTAGAGATTACAGCAATAATGTAGAGTTTCATTTTACAAATTAATATTGTATTAGTTATGAAATTTATGCCGATATTATTGTTTTCTTACGCGAATAATCACTGGGTCCCTTAAAAACAAAAGAAAAGGTTGTTAGAGGCTTGGAGCTAAGAGAAGTAGTGGTTCTCATTCTAAATGTCAGCTGGCGGAATTATTGCTCTCATTATCAATCAATTAAGAGTTAAGTGAGCATTTAAAATACGCTGAATTCTCATATTTATTCTAAAATAAAATGGGATGAAATTAATGGTTAGTGGTGCACGGTTAGGGCAAGGCATGCACCAAGTATTTGGCGAACTTAGATACAGGTCATTTATATGGAATTGCTTACAGGTCCCACTGGGGGAAAAAATCCTCCAAATTATTGGCCGTGGCTGGTCTGGTAATACTCAATTGTAGGCCAATAAAGATAGTAAGTGGTGCAGACATGATTACATTTATACGCACTTGGACTGAATCATGTGAAAGGTTCCTTTTGGAGCTTCCTAGCTAAGGAATGACAAATTAATAGTGTCTATCACGTGACTGAAAGGAGATATGTATACTTTTAGAATTTATATTTTGTGGAGGAAAAAGAATAAAAGAAAATACATTATGTGTTTGGTGCTTACCATGACGTAAATAAGTGAAGAGATAGTGAAAGTCCAGAAGCGACCCAAGTAAGTGTCAGCAACATAGGCTCCAAGAAGAGGTGTAATCCAAACAGATCCAGACCAGTTATTCACATTCCTAACTGATGAAACAGTGTCTTCATGTAATTGGGTTGTTAAGTACACCACTAGGTTTGAAGCTATTCCATAAAAAGCCATCCTTTCAAATGCTTCATACCCTGTTCATCCATACAATAATTACTTGTGAAAATACGATTTAATTAAATCTAATTGCAAGATCTTGTTAAGACCACTCTCTTTCTAAAAATCTCATATGCCAACCTTTTTAAGCCTTATATATATAGAATTATGGTGAAGGAGGTTTAATTGAATCACTTCGCTGAAAAATTATACTGCCTATATAGGTTAAAAAAATATTGTGTATATATGTTTCCTATTGATCATCCTTCATTTGTATAACGAAAACCTTTAGTGTAGTGTTATTTCTGGCTCCGGACTGGTCCAGAAACACTGTCAGCTAATTATAGCTGGAATACAATATTGTCATCTAATCACTAGATTTCGGTAAAATAATATCATAAAGTCGGAGAAAGAAGATGTCGTCATAGAAGAAGTTTTAAGCCAGGAAGATACGAAGAAAGAGAGGGTAGAAGGAGGTTAATTACCTACAAGGAAAGAACAAGCTTTCCATTTGCCAGTTTTCTCAGCAAGTACAGGTTGACCTCGAAGATCAACCGTGCCATCTTGTGTGTAATCATTGTTAGCTTCCATTACATAAATGTTACAGAACAAGTGATGGAATTTAGGAAGTTGAGGAATTGAAGCAGAACAAAGTGGAATATATGTAGGCAGTATTGGGTGCTACAGTGTTCCTACTGCTTACCAGTACAGCTAGGTGTCATGGACCATGTATATTTGTCCCTATCATTATTTCATGGGTCTAATGAAACAATCATGGAAAATGCTTTGGCCCATATATTTAACAATGGGAAATTGTTAGTAATTTTGAAGGTTGCATAACATTAAAATTAATGCTAACAAATACTATAATACTCCTAAATTAATTCACCTAGAACAATGATGGGTTCGAGTTTCACCACAAAGTTGCGTTCCTCTCTTCTTCTTTTTCCCCCTTTCAACTATTTAGGGGTCCTGGGAATAAAACAAAACTTAGGGATAAAATAATTAAGAGAAAGAGGAGAACAAGACATCAAATTGAAACACATTGTCCGGTAATTCTGATCTTTATTTTACTTTTGACAACAAACAAAATCTTGTTAATTTAATTTCATGCTGTTTATCACTGTTTATAACATGAGCCTAAACACTTCTTAATTAAAAGGGTTTTTTCTTCTTGTGATGTGAAGTGAAGATAGAAAGAGTTGTCACATTTAAGCTGTGATAGTCATTTGAAAATCGGAACTGTTGGTTGGAAGATATGTCATCCCCGAGGTATGAAGTGAATGTAGCACCCACGTTAGGTATGCTCTGTCCTAATTCGTGAGTGTTCTACCATAGCAGATTATGGTATGTTTTTAGTGAGGTCAAGAGAACTTTTACTCGCTTCAGATTAAAATCTACTATCAGGGGTTGCAAATGGGTGATTTAGACAAATTCAAATTAACTAAATTAATAAATGAACGGATTATTGATCGATCCAAATGTTATTTAAATCGAGATGAATTAAATCAAGATGATTAAATAATCAGTCATAATCTAATTAATATGCGCAAATTGACACATTGACTAGGATCATTGAAACATCATCTACACCACTCACATACTTCCCTACCTAGGACAAGACAATTAAGATTAAATGATTGGTATATGTGTGAGTTCCGTTCTCATATCTCTTTTTCCTTTTTCCTTTTTCTTGTAATCCAAAAATGGGGGGAAAAGGCAATTATATGGAGATCACTTAGTACATATATCACAAATATTATATATGGATCTCCTCTCTCGTACAATATAAATAAAATACATTTTCAGATTAATCTTTTTCGTTTCAGACATCAAAACTCAATTATCATATGAAATATCTTTATGAAATTTCACACTTAATTTCTGATATATATACATCCGAATTATGTTATTTAATTTAAGATAAGTCATAAAAAAATATGCACTACTTCACTCAGATTCCAGAGATTCAATCATGAGTTGATGACCATGAAGATGAGGAAAATGAGGAAATGCAAAAAGAATCAAAATATACAGGCAGCCCAACAGTCTTTCAGAAGAAGTCATCATATAGTTCGGGTTGGCCACACAAATAAAGCAACTTATCTCCTTTCTAATTGGTTTACCTCTTCCATATCCCACTAGAACAGCATAAACCACACTTGAATACTACTCCCTCGGTAACAAATTATTTTTCACTTATTGTTGTACACGTCCATTAAAAATATTAATTAAGAGAGATATTTGATCAATTTTATCTTTATTTATGTCTAAGTTATAATCTCTTTCATTAAATGTTTGCTCTATTTATATGTCATCCTCATTAATGACAAGATTCTATTAAGGGTAAAATGAGAAAAAAAATAATTAATTATGTCATGAACTTCTAAAATAACTAATAACTTGAGATGTTTATTTTTAGTAATCATGACAAATAATTTGAGAAGGATGGAATATAATTATGCACATTCATCCTCGAAATACGTCAAGTTTAATAGATTTCGTTTCTCTTGATTCCCTTAATCTCCTTTAATTTTTCTAGAAGCCTGAATTAAATAAAGATTTTAAATACATCAATAACGTGAAAAATGTTGCACTATTAATTTAATTTAATTATCTATAACAACTTCTTTCTTTATTTCGACATTATCACATCGATCAAATTTACCATAAACAATAACATAATGTTATAGGTCAATTTAATTTGATGATATAAAAAATGTATACAGTACTTTAGATAAACAGTTAAATAAAATACTTGTATAAGTCGATGAGGGGTAGGTGAAGAAAAATAAAAAGAAAAGTAAAATTGCGTGAAACATGAACGCTATTTTGCCTTAATAAATTGTTCACCCAAAAAAGACACAGTTGAATTTGTTAGTGATTTTAAGGATATATGAACTAATTCGTAGTATAAGATAATGAACAATTGATAATAAGTAAGCAAATAAAAATAATTAGTAAGAAATTAGTATGGACTGCCTTGAACTCGGATAAATCTTCTGAGCAAGATTGGTCCGGGCTGATACTGAACCTTAGTAAAATAGCTTTGGTTTATACCAAGAATGAGACCAAGTAAGTCAAATTCTGTAAGTTTAAGTGTAAGAGTACAAGTAATGAGAATATCATGCCCTTTCAACATTAAGGTTGACTCCTTTTATAGCTATGAAATAAAGACATTAAAATTTGAGATTCACTCTCAAGTTAAATGTCATCAATGCTAATAATGACCTCTTAATGACTAAAGGGTAACGGCTGGCGTTGGATTCATCCGGAATTTCACCCAGTGTCAACTGACTCGGTCGTATCCGGACTCGTCTCAATTGTTGTCTCACCTCGGAGTCGAATCGTATCCGCTTTGAACTTATCCATCTACTTTGAACTTCTCATTCCAATCTTGTCACGTGTTATGCCAGATTTCATCGTATACAAATAGTCCCCACACTTTCTAGATCAAAGTTTACCGAAGTGACAGAAAATGGAAATGAAACTTTCGTTGTCTTCTCTTGAAAGTTTCTTTTCGAATTACTTTGAAAAATATGGGAAAACGAAACATTTCCTCTTCTCACAACTCTAATTCACATCTCATTCTTCTCATTATCCGAACATGTGTCACCTTCTTATTGAACCGCCCCATCGACTCGTATACCGAAGCATTTTTCATAATGATAGCCTTACAATCTATAAAAACCCTTCTCCCTTTTTTAATTCATTTTTCTGCTGGAAATTTTTCTTCAAAACTCCTCTCTTGCTCATCTTCTTCAAACTAAACTTCATCTTCACTCGATCATCAACCATTTTCTGTCCAGTTAAACCACCAGAAGCCCTTCTTAACTTCATCAACATGACTAAATCTTCCACATATTCTTCTTCAGGGAACTCCTCACTATCGCTTTCATCTCCGCTGGCCATCGTCGAAGCTGCCAAAGCCGGTGAATCTTCTGAAACTCAGGCTCCCCCTGATCCTAGAGCCTTTATCATGATCCCATCCTTTTTTTGCTTCGATAGTGAATTCGTCGTTCGTGCCGCCACTTCCAAAAGTGACCGGTGTGAATGACAAAGAACTATTTGACTTTCACTAATTCGTCTGTTCTAGAAAAACTCTCCGAAATCATTATCCGGGTCCCAATGATGACATCATCATTCATAAACTAGGATACTCCAAAGTCTTACACAAATTGGTCTTGTCTGTCGGGAGGGTCGTTGCTTGCCTCTAGTATTTGGCTAAGAAAGTCAATATTGAGTTTACCTTGGATCACTTGATCCATTTATATGTTCCAAAGTTTTTTCATGGTGGGATAGTCTAAACATCCAAGCGAGGAAAATTTTCCACCATCTCCAGTGTCGATGAAGATCGAGATCGAGGCTGGGTAGAGCGTTTCGTAGCAGTTTCCACTACTGAAATCATTTCGAAAAGGTTAATGCCCTTTCCGGAGGCATGGAAATTGAACCATAAGTAAAACTCTTCTCATTGCTTTTCTATATTGCCTTCGACTGCTTTTTGCTTAAAACTTCCATCCGTTACTTTTTTCAGCTACCCCATGGATTTCGACTACTATCACAATTATTCACGAATGGGTCCAAGGAATTATAAGTGTTTGTTTGCACAAAGATCGATCGTGGAAAGTAATTTGCAAAGACCTATGGAAAGCTCAAAATCATGATTATTATTTCACGGACTCATTCGTCATTATTATTTCTTCACATGCGTATTCTCATAGTTTCTTGTTCTTCTAATGAACATGTCTGCCAAAAGGCTCCTCTCTCCCGATGACAACTTTTGTTGCCCCAGTACACACCAATCTGGTACTTGATCCGGCTGCTTTTGCTCACCGTATCGCCGAAGTACCAAAGAAAAAGAAATCTACAAAACCTCTGAGGTCTCCCTCGGTTCCTTCTAAGAGGAAAAAAAGGATCCTGGAAGAAGGTGGCTCTTCCGGAGTCAAGGAATTTACAACTACTTATGCCACTGTTCCACCTCTCAACAACGTGCCAACTCTTACCACTATGACATCTCCTGCTGAACAAACCCCTGTCATCATTGAGGATGATGAAAAGGCAACAGACGAGGAAATTATGTTGTCAAAGAGGCCGAGGACTTCATCTCCTTCGCTTGAGTCATCATCAAATACGATCCCCAGCTTCGGGCAAGACGACTTTGACCATCTTTTCGTTGAAGTTGGAAATACTGCAAATTCGGCACCTCTTGTTGACTCCTCTATATTTGCTCATTTATTGATTCTGCAGAGGCTCTCCTCGTCTTCCCGAACCCCGAGGAACCATTCTTCTTCCCGGTCCAAGCTGGTGAATGTGTTCCCCTCTCAGAGTGTAAACCCAAATAGGTTAAGGATGGTAACCCTCAGCTTTCCCGAGGATACAAACTTTCTATCCCAGCCAGTCGGGGTTGCGAGCTACTTGAGGCCTTTGATATCAGAGTCTGATAAGGACAAAATGAACGAGGTCTCGTGGAAGTTCCTCATAAACGAATGAATGCATGCGTCCAACCAGGTATGTCTTCGGAATTTAAATTCGCACTTCCTTCTTTCATTTACCTTTTTAAAATTTATTCTAACGCAAGATAAATATATTTCCGTAGTCATCCGTTTTGGTCGGGAAGGGCTTCCTCCGTTGCCTCGAGGAAAATGAAAACTTTAAGGCTGATTCAAGAATATTGAGAGTTCTAATTCAAGAAGTGTCGCCTAATACAACAAGGAGGAGATTGAAGAGTTTGCTCAATAAAATTTATGTTTTACAGTTCTTGAGTCTAGCTTTGTGTATTAGGATTTTTTATCGAGTTGTACCTTTATCCGCTTTCATAGAAGCATATTGCATAGGTATACAAGTTAGTCAAATTCAACTTCAAGTTGGAGTTCAACTTGAAGGTTGCTAACTAGTCTGGATAGATTAGTGAGATAGGAATTAGATTTTATAGTTCCTAGGTTACAAAGTTTATAACTTGAATTTGTAGAGGCTCACTTTGTAGTGGAGTTAAGGTTAAATCCTACAGAGGTGTAGGTCATGATTTTTCGGGTGGTTTCCACGTAAAAGTGATGTGTCCTTACTTTACTGTTCTTTACAATTCCGCATACGCCACAATTAGAACAGGTAAAGTAACGTGTTCCATCCTACAAACGAAAATTAAGTGTCGCATAGAATAGACAACTTGATGTGCAAAATATCATGGAACTTAACCACGAAATCATGACTGCTACGATTTTTAATTAATGGCCAAAACTTGTCTGGTCATAAATTTTGATACTCCGTTAGGATCACAAATCTTATTGGAACCTCATAATTTAATTTGGCCACAAATCTTGATGGATCACACTATCTCGGACGATTTTGAATTTTTTATTTGAAAAATATCCTTCACAAGAAATATGATTAATTAATGCAATACAATAATAATTTTTTTTATGAACGCGCTACGTGTTGGTTTGATGAATGATTTTGCAAGAGTGTGTATTCTTACAGTTAAGTGATCTAACCATAATGTATTCTAGTTAAGTGCGCTAAGTTAAAAGAAATTTAAAATGCATCTAATTTATAATGGGTCATTTAGATTCAGTTAGTAGATTTTTTCTGTTAGGAACAAAATTCAAAAATGAGTAATAGTTTAATGAACTCATTCGACCAAAAATCAATTGCAGGTTACAAGCCTGTATTTTGGACCTTTCCGACTATTATTTAGCATATAAATAGATTTTATTGGTCGAGAGACTAAGTCAGATTGGAAGTTTTTGGTTAAAATGGATTTGGTTTAATGTTTTTTAATTTGTGAGTTGAAAAATCAGATGGTAAATTATTAAAAAGTAACCAGGCATATCAATTTCAGCTAAGGCTGTCAAGTGGGCCGGGACGCACGGACCCGGCTAAGGGGTAAGGGGCTGGGATAGGTGAATTTTATTAGGGGGTTGGGTCGGACAAGATGGACAGCCTGGTAGTCCGGCTCACCAGTGGCCCGGGAGATGCCCCGGTCCAGCCCACTTCAAAGATTGTCAATATTCTGAAAAATAATTACCACTTGGAGACGCAGGAATTCGAACAACAGAACTCTCGCATGTAAAACATACTCTCAAACATTGAGCTATATTTTTATTTCTAACCTAAAACAATTAGCAATCATATATGACCATTATAAATAAATTTATTATAAAAAAAATCCAAGCCATTGGGAGTGGGGCCACCAACGATCCAATTAATCTCCAAACGCCTATACCCCTCCCCCACCCCCAAAACAGCCCCTACCCTCCCAAACTTATTTTTAACCCCAAACTTTAATATATTACATTTTGACTCTATCTTTAAACTATAAATACCCATTCATCCTTCTTCATTCTTAAAGTTAAATATTTAATTTGGAAACCATTTACCTTTATGCAATGATTTATAGCCACACAAAATATATGTGACTCATTTAACACCACAAGTTTAAAGTTTTCTCTTATTTCTTAAACTCTGTGCCCAATTCAAATAGACATATCAACAACTACATAAATAATTTAAAATTAAACTTAAAACTTAAATTGATAACATTGCAAATTCAAAACACACAAACTTGAACGGCGAAATATTGCAAATCAAAAGTTCAAAACATACAAATTAAACAACTAACATAGATTGAAAAATTTAAAGAAGAGATAAACTTCAAAGTTCAACTTCATGCCTTTTCACCAAGTGCCTACGGAACACACCGGTACGCCCCCCCCCCCCCCCAATACCCGACACTCCGGACTTATGGAGATATATGTCACCACAATGTTGACATTTATCATGTTCCTCGTCTACTTGTTCAAAATGCATCCACCGCACTTGAAGTTGTTCTTCGAACTTGAGGAGAAGGTGGAGGTGGAGGATTATCCATGGAAGTTGAAAGTAGAAATGTATACTAGTTGAACATAAAATTTAGATAAAGAGAGAGTTGTTGAAGAATTGTGTTAAAATGAAGAAGAATGGAGGGGTATTTATAGTTTGTAAATAGAGCCAAAGTGTAGTTTATTCATAAATTTAGGGGTTCAAATAAAATTGGCAACGACTAGTTTTTAAATTTACAACGACTAGTTTTTTTAATTAGGCAACCACTATTTTTTTTAGTTTAACAATTTTATCATTAGATGTAAATGTTAATTTTATTATTATTAGTAAATGTAAATGTCTATTTTAGTATTAGATTTTTTTTAAAATAATAATAAAACCCGGCCCACCCCACTAACTAAATCCCGACCCGATTCACTAATTTAAACCCAGACTGGTTCGGTAAGCCCACTATGTACCCCTATCCGGATAGAGGCTGGGCCGGTCACCCTTTTCTCTCCCCAAGCCCGATCCCTTAACAATGACCCGGTCCGGTGTGGCCCATGTTAAAATGACCCGGTCCGGTGTGGCCCACGTTAAAATGACCCGGTCCGGTGTGGCCCATTTGACATGCACTTTCAGCTTGAGAAATTGTTTGAGTGAAGTGGCAAAGATAAGTGACGTTTTTAACATAAAAGAAAGTACATTTACCTTTTGAGTGAAATAAAAAAAGATAAATAACGTTTAATTTTTTTTAAAAGACTTTGTTATTTATTTTCAATAGTTAAATGGCCATTTAAAAAATCATCTCACTTCTAATATGAATTCTTATTGATGGAAAACGATGGAGGAACTTCAGAGATAAAAACTAACCTAGTACATTCAAAATAGACACTACTCTTTCCTCCACTACTTGGCTTCTATACTGACATGGAAAATCAATTGCTCCAAAAATAACATCAACCCACCATCACACCTCCCCCCTCCCTGGTTCCCCAAAATATGGGTCACCTTGCTATTTTCTCTTTATATTTTTATTTGTTCATACTTCGGTGATCGACTAAAATAATGCAAAGAATTGTAAAAAGCGAAAAGAAATGTGTCGAAGGAACAAAACGTGATATTCATATGGATTTTCTAGGATACTTTTTGTTGTACAAAAGATACTAAAAATGGAGGAACAAAAGAGTGCGACACAGTGGTCCTTCTATTATATAATGGTCCTAACTCCTAATAATATAATGCACCTTATCTTCCGGTGAAGCTGGAAACAACAACTACAATAGAGAAGAGCTGCCCAACATTATTGGTAGTAGTGAGTAAATTCTATGTTCCATTGTTAACATGTGAATAAATATTATACTTGCCAAAGACGGAAAGCGCATATTTAAGCCCCACTACATACATATATAGTATGTGTTTGGCTTCTATATATATAAAAAAGTTACTTTTACTAAGTAATTTACCTGATTAAAATTTCACCTTTTAGGGAAGTAATTATATTTTTTAAAAGACTATCTTATGTAAAAAGTTATTTACATTGTCGGTGTATATAAATAAAAATTCTTTTTAAATACTTTTTGGCTGTCGAGAAAGTTGCTGGTAAATAACGAGAAACAACACCCCCTCCCCCCACACCTTAATTTTTTGTATTTCGTGGCTTCGTTTAGATAATTTAAGTGACTCATGTTATGATAATGAACATGATATCTAACTCATTCTCAAAAGTAATAAGCTTATAGAATGAGAATTGTCCAAGATATGTAAAGAGATAACAATTCATGCCTTTAATCATTGTTGGACACTTAATAGCACGTGTGTGTTTAGAACTTAATATCTGAAGCGTAAACAATATGATATTGGAACCCAAGATATGGTAATTCTAGAATTTAGATGGATTTAGCTCTATACGATGTTAAAAGTGAACTTTAAGCCCAATTTAATCTAAATACTACCTCATCATGAGGTTAGAATTGTCCAAAGTTACATACTAAAGGAGGGCAACATCGATTGTCTCAACTAGTATTCTCAATGTTATATTGGAGGTGCAGCTTATGTTAAGTGCCCTACATTAATAAATAAAGGAATTGATTGTATTTGTATATTATATTGAGCAATTCTCACCTTATGAATTAATTTTTATAATTACGTTAGATGCAAAGTTCATTTTCTTTACCGCTCATATCAAGTGCGAGCTGAACTAGGTATAAACCTCCCCAACAGAAAGTTATAGAAGGAGATCATTAACTCAAATGGACCACCGATATCTCTTCAGCCAACTAGCAAGACGTACAAAAACAATCAATAACGGATGGTGATCTTCTTCGCATCTTTAATTTATTTCAAACAAATGCCTAGAGAAAAAGAGAAACTAAAGAACCTTCAAGAGCCAACAAAGCTAATTGTTTTTATTGCTATTCTTCCCCTTCTCCCTAATTAGGGTGAGAAAATTATCCAATGAAAATATGACTTATTTAATTTGTGTCAAGAATTATTTATTATTTTATTTATTTTAATACGTTTAAATTCAGTTTATCTAAAAGTTAGGCTTAATTTGGGCTAAGTATGTAGCTCAAACTTACCCATTAGAAATTTTGTTAAAATATTTAAATGAATAAATTTTCTGTTTGTATTTTATGTATAGTTGTAATAAATACTCCTCCTGTCCCAATTTATGTGGCATATTTCACTTTTCAAGATTCACATTATGTAATTTTTTACCAACATATTAGAATGTTTTTTCGATCATATTGACATGAGAAGAATTGCAATTTATAGTACTTTTTCTACATTTTTTGAATATATGAATATTACTTTTTAAATTATTAAGTTGATCCAATCTAATTTAGCTTCAAAGATTATTAAACTTGACTATGGGGGTCGAAGCGAAAGTGCCACATAAATTGAATAGAAGTATTAGTTTTGTTTGGTATAAAGAAATAAAAACTTGGTAAGAGTTGGACATATTTGACTATAACTCATTGTTTAGCGTTGTGGCGGATGTAGAGCATACAATATATATATATATACACGGGAATCCAATAGCTTTTGCATAGACGATCATGTTTTGTTAAGAAATTCATAAAAAAATATATATATAAATATATGTGACTGTGAACTCAGTTATTATTTTATATTACTTGAGATTGCTACAAAAACCGTAAACATCAAATCTTGGATCTACCACCGGTAATTAGTCCATTTTCTCCTAAGTAACTTTTAATAGGATTGAGCAGTGACCTATTTATTGATTCAACCCATTTTAATCCGCCAAAAATCCAATTCAAATAGTTTATTTTGCCGCATATGCCAACATTAGGCCATCAAGCGAAATAAATCTTCCAATGGTTGTCCTCATCAATATATGCGTCGAAACTCTAATTCTTATAATATTAGGCAAATTATAGTTAATCTAATAACTTTTTATCGTAATGGAAGCTGGACTATGCTTTAATTTTATGATATTTTGTTTAGATCTTCGACTATTTTACTGATGAGAGAAGGACAATTCGTTTTTAAGGAAATGAAATGGAGAACTGTAACAAAGAGGTAATTTTTGCTCTACATCCCAATTCATATGAGACTTCCATATTTTTTGGTACGTGCTGAAGTATCTGAACTAATCCATTATAAATATTAACTTTGTACATCTTTTGCAATTCTTAAGAACTCAAATTGATTTAAATACTCAAGTTTTAAAATTTGACATGATGTTTTCTTCAAATGGACTTTGATTTTTACATTCATTTAAACATCTTTAAATAAAATGGGACAAAGGTGATATAATAGTACTTGCAAGTTGATGTTAAAACTCATACTGTTGCATGGCGAAGAGGGCAATAGCAACATGACTGGTACATCTTTGCGGGATGGAGGGGCTATCATATCCTAATTCAATTCCTAGTTGGATTTAAATTATATACACCAATATTATAAAGATTTTTTACGTAGTATGTGAAGTTTAATCTATTATAACAGGTAATTTACTATTTTTATCATATCATAAATTACTACTGCATCATTGAAATTTACTTGTAACTGTCCGTTAATGAGCTAATTGTATAAATATTTTTTAAACCATCTATACATGCGTAAGTAGCATTGTTTGTTGCACTTCAAGAAAATGATAGATGGGCCTTTTCTTGAGTGTACGGCTTGGCTGAGAGCCACAACTTTCTGTCTCCCATACCTTTGAGTTGAGACATAAAGTCACTTTTGACCTTTAACAAAGATCGGGAATATTGTGCTCTTTGATTCCGTTTCCCCTGTGCAGTTTCATCCCCCATTGATATTCCCCCAGGATGTTTTTTTAAAATATTTATTTTCACCCAATATTTATATTACATTATGTAAATTTATTGTAATTAAGTGATCTAATGAGGTCAAAATTTTGATCCGAGATCTCTTTTAACAAAAAATAGTTGGGTTTGCCAGCCTTAGCCGGTATGTTAATTAACCACAATTAATTATTAAAAGATTAGATATAAACATATATCATGTATTTATTAATTCTCTTAGTGTAAATAACAAGTGCAGATAAGTTTTTACCTGAAAGAAATAATTCCTTGATTATTTTCATTAATGAAAGAGTATATACAATTTATAATTTCCATAATAGAAAAATCTTATTCTTATTCTACTCCCAAAACCCTATTCTACTTGTACAAGAATCCTATAATTATGGTAAATATACAACTCTAATTATGGTACAATTTGTACCAATTCGGTACACTACAAATATACAAAACCGTGTACAATGTGACAAAACCAAGACTAAATATACATAGGATATACACGTGCATACCGTGTATATTTAGTATATTTAACACACCCCACAGTCATAGCAGACGGTCTTCGTACGCTGAGACTGTCCCTAAAATCTTCAAAAAGGACCGAGGGAAGACCATTTGTAAAGATGTCTGCAATTTGATACTTGAAAGGGACATGGCAGACGCATACTTGTCCACGAGCTACCTTTTCGCGAACAAAGTGAATGTCCATCTCGATATATTTGGTGCGCTGGTGCTGAACAGGATTACCAGAAAAGTAAATGACACTAATATTATCACAATAAACCAAGGTAGCTTTCTGAATAGGACAATGAAGCTCTAAAAGAAGATTACGTAACCAACAGGATTCAGAGATCACATTGGCTACCCCTCGATACTCGGCCTCTACACTAGAGCGTGATAAAGTCAACTGACGTTTTGCAGACCAGGAGACCAAGTTATTACCAAGAAACATACAATAGCCAGATGTAGACCGTCTGGTGTCTGGACAACCACCTCAATGAGCATCTGTATACGAGACGAGTGTAGACGTCGACGAAGGATATAGATGTATTCCATAGTCAAGTGTCCCCTAGATGTACCGAATAATATGTTTGAGCCCATTCATGTGCTCAACCCTGGGATCATGCATAAACAAATACACCTGTTGTACGGCATACGCAATATCTGGCTCGTGAACGTAATATACTAAAGGTACCCTATAAAACTGCGATAGCGGGTCAGATCCTCATAAGGTGAGCCAGCCACAACACCCAACTTAGGTTTAGTATCAACCGGAGTGGAAGTGGACTTACAGGATAACATCCTAACCCTCTTAATGATCTCAGTTGCATACTTTCTCTGGGATAAGAACAACCCACATGCATGACGAGTGACAACAATCCCCAAAAAGTAACTCAAGGGCCCCAAGTCTTTCATAGCAAACTCAGAACTAAGCATTGTCATGATAGACTGGCGTAATACATCAGAAGAGGCAGTCAAGATAATAGTATATAAGCCAAGGAAGAACCACGATGATATATGAACAATGAATTATCAGACCTGCTGTGAGAGAACACAAAAGTCGAAACATAGTCTGCAAACCTCTTATACCAAGCCCGTGGAGACTTCTTAAGCCCATACAAGGACTTCTTCAACAGACAGACATGATGAGAATATTTGGGATCCCTAAACCCCAAGGGCTGATGCATATAGACTGTCTCCTTGAGATCACCATGTAAGAAAGCATTCTTCACATCAAACTGATGAATGAGCCATGCTTTCGAATGAGCCAAGCTGAGCACAGTGCGAATGGTAGCCGGCTTGACCACCAGACTAAATGTCTCACCACAATCCACACCAACCTATTGAGTCTTATCATCACCTACAAGACGAGCCTTAAGTCTCGCAAATGAACTGTCAGAATTGTCCTTATGAGCAAAAATCTACATAGACCGAATAATATTAACACACCAGATGGACGGGTTACCAACTACCACGTCTTATTATCAATAAGCGCATTATATAAGTCGGTCATAGCAATTTTCCAATTCGGGTCATTTAAAGAAGACACAGGATTACAGGGTAAGGGTGATTTAAGAACATTAGAATTTAAATTAAATTATCTTTTTGGTTTAAAAATACTCAGTTGACTATGAGTGACTGGTCTTTGATTCGGGGGAGATTTGGATGGATTTTGGGAAATATCGGGACATGTGATGGATGGGCCAGCGGGCGGTGGGCTCTTGGCCTAACTCGGTAACGGGAACGGGAACAGTGGCAGTAATAGGCTGGGTAACTAGCCCAATTACCGTCACTGGTCCAGTAACTAGACTAGACACATTGGCGGGAGCGTAGGGCGGTGACGAACGGTGGGGCCAGCTAGCAGTGGACTCGCTGGTGGATTTAGGGTATGGGATACGTCCAAAAAATGGTGAATAATATACGGGGATATACCATCATCCAAAAATTTATACGAACTAGGCACGGGATTACTAACCGTAGCAAATGGGATTCATCAAAAATTACATGGTGACTAATGATGATTTTATTAGATGAGAAATCAAAATATTTGTAACCACGATGATTTGACAGATAACCCAAAAACACATAAGGGGTAGACCAGGCCTGAAGTTTGTTAATTGTGGTAGACAGAAAGAGTGGATAGAACAAGCACTCAAAGACCCTAATATGTGAATATGAAGGAGTCTTATTATATAAAATTTGAAGAGGGGACGAATAGGTCAAACCTTTGAAAGGAAGAATGTTAAGAAGATATATAGTCATTTGTAGAGCATGATGCCAAAAAGAATGGGGTACGGAAGCATGAATCAATAAAGTTCGGACAATGTTATTAATTTTACCAATTTTGCGTTCGGCTTTCCCATTTTGTGAAGACGTATGAGGGAAAGAAAAAATAAACATTGATCCATTTATTAGCACAAAACTCCCGAAATACTCCATTATCATATTTCTTTTCATTTTCACATTGAATATTTTTGATTTCTCATTCGAATTGGGTTCTAATGAATGGTCTAAATTTTAAGGTGGAAAAAACTTTAGATTTTTCGTTATCGAAAAAGTCCATAAAAACATAGAATAATCATCCAAAAATAGAACATAATACCGATGACCCAAAGAACTGAGAAGTGGAGATGTCCATAAATCGCTATGAATAATATCAAATGGAATTAAAGTATGAGAATTAGAGTCTACAAATGGTAACCTAACAATTTTTCTAAAAGAAAAAGATTGACAATTCGAAGTAGGCATACCCTTACACGAAATAAAATTATTTTTATCTAAGGAAGACAAAATAGACGACCCCGAATGACAAAGACGAGCATGCCACAAGGAAGGAGCAAGGGCTGCAAAAGTTGATGGCAAGGCTTGATTCGAGAGACCGAAACTGGGCGTGATAGGATAAAGATCTCCCCTACTATCACACCTTATGAGAGGACTCTCCGTCTTGAAATCTTTCACAGAAAACCCAAACGGATCAAATTCAACAGAAATGGAATTATCAGTGGTGAATTTAAGGACAAACACCAAATTTTTAATCAATTTAGGGGCATGAATGGTATTTTTCAAGATAAGGGGTGGATTGGGGGGGGGGGGGGAGACAACGTTTTATGACCATAACCACAAATAGGAATTGAATTACCATTACCAATAATTATGCCACGAGGCCCGCTAAAATTGGAATAAGACGAGAGAGTACCTTGATCGGATGTCATATGGGTAGTGGCTCCGGTATCCATGTACCAATTCGAGTCTAGCGAATTTAATCCAAGTGTGTGCATTGTGGCTTCAATGTCGGTTTGTGTGGGGCTTACTGCATGGTGGGCCTGCGGAGGCCGAGTCCCAAGTACACTGGCTTGCTGCCCCGACCCATAAACTGGTCTAAAACCCGAGACTGAACCTGAGAAACTAGGCCTGGGCTGTTGGGAAAAATGGGCCTAGTTTCCCGGGTAATAACCTGGAAACCCGCCACTGTTTGGCCCGTATTGGCTGGCCCAATTCCACTGCATAGGGGCCCAAGGTTGCTGCTGCTGCTGATTGCCCCGAGGGCCACCACCACTGTTCCAGCCGCCACCATTGTTACCACCGCGATTCTTGTCATTATTTTTCCTAATCTTACACCTATTTGCCGCCAGGAAAATTAGACTTGGTCATCAGGACTACGGGACTAGCACCGGTAACCTCATTTTTGGCCAAGCCCGCTTCTTCAAGTGTAAGCATAGAATGAGCTTGATAAAATTATGGAAGAGGGCTGCTCTGACGAAGAAGCGTGCCAATACCACTATATGCCTCAGAAAGGCCTGCAACCATCTGAAGGACAAGACGGTCGTTGGTAACTGGCGCACCAACGTTGCGGAGTTGGTCCGCTAATTCTTTCAACCTTTTGCAATAAGTTGAAACATTCGAGAAATTTTCCATGTTGCTGGTTGCAGGCCTCTTATACAAAGCCAATGGAGACTTCTTAAGCTCATACAAGGACTTCTTCAACATACAAACATTATGAGGATATTTGGGATCCATAAACCCCAAGGGCTGATGCATATAGACTGTTTTCTTGAGATCACCATGTAAGAAAGCATTCTTCACATCTAACTGATGAATGGGCCATGCTTTCGGAAGAGCCAAGCTTAGCACAGTGCGAATGGTAGTCGGCTTGAATACCAGACTAAATGTCTCACCACAATCCACACCAACCTGCTGAGTCTTACCATCACCTACAAGACGAGTCTTATGCCTCGTAAACGAACTATTAGAATTATCCTTATGAGCAAAAAATCCACATAGATCGAATAATATTAACACACCAGATGGACGGGGCACCAACTCCCACGTCTTATTATCAATAAGAGCATTATATTCTTCAATTATAGCAATTTTCCAATTCGGGTCATTTAAAGCAGACACAGGATTACGGGGTAAGGGTCATTTAAGAACATTCGAATTTAAATTAAAATGATTTTTTGGTTTAAAACTACCCCGTTGACTATGACTGACTGGTCTTTGACTCGGGGGAGATTTGGGCAGATTTTGGGGAATATCGGGACACGTCATGGAAGGGCCAACAGGCAGTGGGGATAGACAGTTATGGAGTTATCTCGATATGTAGCTGATTTTCTTGAAAACTCTAAAATGAACATGTCACGCTTAAAAAAAACAAAGAAGAAGCATGTCCGGTCAAAACATCATTACTCATGACTCACGAGAGATTGGATAAAAACAGGTGCCCATCGAGCATCAGGACCTAGAAGAACAGTCTGAAACGTCGCAGACAAAATCGAAGAAAATAATAGCCCCGAAAGCAAGCAAGTCTGTAGATAAGGAAGATGTTCAAACCCATCCAACAGAGAGCCGTGAGGCGCGACCCAAGGAACGGTACCCCAAAAAGAAGAAAAGAGAACCGCACTCCAGAGTAGAGGAGATGTTCAAAGAAGAGGGCACCCCCTCAGAAGCTGTATTAGCCACAATCCTGGCAGAAAAAAGTGTCATAATGGAGTGTGTGGAGAAGTTCCTAAGATCTTTATCTAAGATAGCACCAGATTAACACCCGACAGAAGATGCAGAAGTCACGGGAGCCCCCGACGTATTTAAAGAAAACATGGGGAGAACGAAACCAGTAATTAGAGAATCGGATCTGACAAGACTCATCGCGTTAGAGAAGCAGCTCCATGAAAGGATGAGTCTGATACCAGGTCCCTCTTTTATTCTAAAGGGGGTTAGGGCGAGGAAGTACAGAAATATACCTTACAAAGGAGATGCGGCTCCGAAGCCCATCCCAAAGAAGTTCAGAATGTCTGACATACCCAAATATGATAGCACACCAGACCCGAACAAACACATCGTGACTTTCGAGGCCACGATCATCGGGCATGACCTGGAAGATAATTAAATTGAATCTGTTATGTTGAAAAAGTTCAGCCAAATGCTCGCAAAAGGAAACGCTCACAAAAGGAGCACTCTCTTGGTATACCTTCTTACCTGAAAACTTTATTAATTCTTTTGCTGCCCTTGCATATGCATTCATTGAAGCCCATGATGGGGATCGAAGGGTCGAAACCCACAAGGCAGATATTTTCACTATAAAGAAAATGAAGGACGAATTACTCTGTAACTTTGTGAAGCGCTTCCAGCGGGAGAGGATGCAGTTGCCTGCAATCTCCGAAGATTAGGTTGGCACAGCATTCACATACGGCCCGAATGTTGATAGTTTGGATGCATCAAGAAAATTAAAAGAAAGTTTAAAAAAGTTCCCGGCCAATTCCTGGAACAAAGTAAACAACAGATATACCACCAAGATGAGAATAGAGGATGATCATGGGTCAGAGCCGGAGGGGGACAACAAGGGAGATCTCATAATGCCCCCCTCCCATACAAACAAAGGTACCGAGAGAAAGGTACGAACCTTATTCAGCTCGACTGCCACCTCGGCATAAAGGTCGATCGAATAAACCAAGGTATGACCAGGGTCAGCCCCGAAAAGAAAGGGAAGCTCCACAGAAGTAGTTCGCGATTGACACAGGGCCACCCAACGCCAGTTAGATTCAGGCATGCTAAACTTTTTAGTTATTGGGAGAACCCAAGTATTCTCTTTCGGATTCAGGAAACAACTCTAGCCTCTTACAACTTTAATGTCTGGTTCCTAGTAGTAGTTCGGTCCAACCTAAATAAACGGGGCACAGACATAGAGCTTTGGTGTGAATTCCACGGGATCCCCAGCCATTCAACAGAAGATTACAATAACTTAAGTTATGAGGTAGTAGACCTGCTGATAAGGGGGGCATTTGAAGGATTCTTCAATAGGTGATCAAGGTACGCCAAGGTAAAAAAGGCTAGGACTTCGCGAGAATGCCCAGCTCAGCGTAGAGCGATCAACATGATCACTGAAAGAGAAATGGTAGAAGCAGTGGCTCCGACGCAGCAGCACGAGGGCCCGCCTCCATCCAGTAAAAGGATGAGGGACAATCATGAAGACTCTATTTTCTTTATCCAAGTAGAGAAGAAAGCATCGAGAGCCCATACGCATATGATCTCGAAATTTCTCTTCAAATATTTCAAGTTAACATTAAGCGCATGCTTGTTGATCCAGGTAGCGCCATGAATGTTGTGAGACTCCTCGTAATCAAGAATATGCAGCTGACGGGATGAATAACCCTTGTGATTAAAGTTTTGACTAGCTTCAACTTGTCTAGCGAATTACCCAGGGATAGATTGAGCTGGAAATACACATGGAGTGAGTGCCGATGAAAACTTTATTTGATGTCCTTGAGGGAGGAAATCCTTAGAATCTGGTAATTGGGAGGCCATGGTTGCACCCGATAAGGGCAATTATGTCTACATTTCATCAGGTTATGATGTTCCCGACCCCCTAGGAGTGGCCATGGTACTAGGAGATGTATATACAGACCGATCAAAAATTATCTTGGTTGACATGCAGGATGATTCAATAAAAAATGGCAGCTAGCAATCACAGGCACTCGATTCCGAGGTTAACTTTGAGGTCGAGCAAAAATAGGAACTAGTAGGAGCCCTCTGCCTAGAGGATCTGGCAGATCGAATACCTAGAGGGTTCGCGGCGCCAGAGGAGTCAGATGTAGCAAGATTCATAGAAGAAGATCTCGAGCTTATATTTTGTCGACTATATGCGCTGAGGGAGCAGGTATATCTGGGCTCGGGCTTAAACCTTGAGTTCAGGAAAAATTTGATTATGTTTCTGAATAACAAATCTTAGTGGCTTCACTTGGTCGATATTGATATCACAGGTGTGCCAAAAAAATTGGCCTTCCACAAGCTAAACATGGACTCGAATTGTCAGCCCATTAAGCAAAAAAGGCACCCGATGTCAGCGGAGTGAAGCCAATACAACAAAAAATAAATAGCACGACTCATGTAGCCACGAGCAGTCCGAGAGGTAAAATACCCAGACTGTCTGACAAACGTATTGGTACTCTATAAGAAACCTGAAACCTTTCAAATATTTTTATATTTAAAGGACTTAAACAAATCTTGCTTGAGGAGCTTTATGCCCCCGCCTGGGTCGTATTGTCGACGTGGTGGCTAGGCATGAGCTGCTCAGCTTCCTGAATGTATCCACAAGCTTTGGCCAGATACGGTTGAACCCATCAGACCAGGAAGTCTTCATTCATAACGGAGCACGGAACTTATTCTTATACTGTTATGACATTCGGCTTAAAAATGCAGGGAATACTTTCCACCAACTGACCCAACGGATGTTCCGTCGTCAGCTGGGTCGAAGTATGGGAATTTATTTAGATGACATAATCGTTAATTCCCTGGGAACAGAGGAACATGTTAGACATTTTCAGGAAGTGTTCGAGATCCTCCGAGAGCACAACCTTAAGCTAAATCCTAAAAGGTGCACTTTCGAGGTGGGCACTGGGAAGTTCCTAGGTTTGTGGTGTCCAACAAGGGCATTGAAGCCAACCCGAATCTCATCTGGGCCATATAGTAGATACCATAAGTACTCAGCAGTGCTCGAGAAGTGCAACGATTGATTGAGAGAATAACAGCCTTGGGGTGGTTTATCTCCAGATCATCCGAGCGATGTCAGAAATTAGGGGTGGGCGTATATCTGTTTATATCAGTTTTGTATCCGAAAAATATGAACCGAATAAAAATTGGTTTTTTTAAAAAAAATGAATCCAACTTTAAAAAAAAAAACCGATATGTTCGGTTTATATCGCCGAACATATCGGATTATATTTATTTTTTCTAGTGAGCCGGGTCGGGTCGGGTCAGGAATTTTTTTATTTATTTTAAAAATTTGAATTTCCAAAACTAAAATTGACATTTACACCTACACTATCATGAAATTTTGACGTTGAAATCTATTGTGTATCGTGAGATGTTTACTAAAGAAAAAGGAAAATTAGAAATCGATTTTGGGAAAAACACAAATTAATTGGGAAAACAGATGTTTTTCTAAAAATTGGTTGCGCCAAACCGCCTTGTGGCAGTTTGAGCCACCCCATCTCGAAACAATACCCAAAATAAACAAATCGGGTAAAACGGACATTCGAGCGCAGAGTTATGACCATTTAAAGTTTTACCAATTTACAACTACTTTCTCTCCCTACATTTTATGTCAATGCTTCTGTGATATGTTAATCAAGTTCATGCCTCATTTGACTTCTATAAAAGCTTCATAGATTGGTTTCAATGGCTATGATTCAAGAGATAGTAGTAGCCTAAAACAAAAAATAAGATTAATTACATATTTAATTCGGTTTTTCAGTTCTGTTCGTATCTAAAATATAAAAACCGAACCGAATCACTAAATCCTGATTCGGTTTGGTTTTTCAAAAAATCAGTTTTTTAAAAATAAAAATGAATAAAAACCGAACCAAATTTCGATTCGGTTTGGTTTTTTCGGTTCTTCAGGTTTTTTGCCCACCCCTATTAGAAATTATCATGTTGAAGAAAAAGAAACAATTCGAGTGGACTTGGGAATGCCAGCAAGCCCTAAGGGACCTGAAAAAGTACCTGACAAACCCCCCATACTTACAAAACCAGATGAGGGGGAACCACTGTTGATTTACCTCACTATATTCGAAACCGATGTAAGTGATGTGCTCGTTCGAGAGGAAAAATGTACGCAATCTCCTGTTTATTATACCAGCAAGGCCTTAACAGAGGCCGAAGCCTAATACCCTTACCTTGAGAAGCTGGCTTTAGCCCTGGTAGCCGCTTCTCATATACTGAGGACGTATTTTCAATGTCACCCATATGTGTGGTCACTACTTTCCCTTTAAAACGAACATATTGCACAAGCCCGAACTTTTGGGCTGGCTGGCAAGTTGGTCGATCGAAATCTATGGGTATGATATCACCTATCGACCCCGGACCGCTATTAAGTCTCAGGCCTTAGCCGACTTTGTGGACGATTATAGCTCGGGTATGATGCCTCGGGATCACACGGAGGCAGTTTAGGAAACCAAAGCAGCATCCGGGAAATGGGTCTTATACACGGATGGGCCACGAGCATGAAAGGCATCGGGCTAGGGATTTTCCTTATTTCCCTCTCAGGGGCCACAATTAGGCAATCCATTAAATGTGTTTCTTTGACTAACAATGAGGCTGAATATGAGGTCGCAATTACAGGTTTGGAATTGGCTCGGGGAGTCAGGGCAAAAAATATCGAGCTCAAGAGCGACTCACAACCAATCAAATATTAGGCAAATATGAGGACAAAGACAGCCAAATGTAGGAATACTTAAGTAAGGCCGCCACTCTGTTGGCTTTATTTTGAAAATGGAAAGTGGTGCAAATCCCGCGAGAGATGAACTTCGAAGTTGATGCCTTGTCCAACCTAGGATCGTCATCCGGGGTAACTAAGGGAGAATCGGAGTCCATCGTCCATCTCCTATGCTCCGTCCTGGACTCTGTATTGCACGAGGTAAATTCTGCCAACCTCACTTGGAGACTGGCGGAATGATATTATCAATTATCTGCAGATAGGGACTCTCCCGAAAGATAGCAAAGAAGCTCAGGCGTTGAGAACCAAAACGGCTAGGTATTGCATGCAAGAAGGGGAATTGTACAGAAGATCCTACCTCGGGCCCTTGGCTAAATGCCTATGGCCAGTGGAGGCTGAGTATGTGATGCGGGAGATACATGAGGGAAACTGCAGAAATCACACTGGGTATGATTCATTATTGAAGAAAATAATGAGAGATGGTTATTATTGGACTCGGATGGAAGAAGACGTAAGGTATTATATACGGAAATACGAGAAATGTCAGCAGTATTCTCCAATAATACATCAACTTGTTGAACCCCTCTACTCGGTAGTGGTTCCGTGGCCATTCATAAAATGGAAAATGGATATCGTGGGCCTGCTGCCGAGAGTTGTGAGGCACGTGAGGTTCCTGCTGATCTTAACTGACTATTTCTTGAAATAGGTGGAAGCCAAAACGTATCATCTACTGGTTTGGGATTCTAAAGGAGATCGTTTGTGACAATGGCCGACAATTCATGAGAAAGGTCACTGAGTTCCTAAAAGGGTCGAACATCAAAATGGTCACCTAGTCAATGTATCACCCGTGTGCAAATGGACAAGCAGAGTCAACTAACAAGACTATCATCCAAAGCATTAAGAAGTGGTTGGAAAAATTAAAAGGCAAGTGGTTGGATGAACTGCTAGGGGTATTGTGGGCTTACAGAACCACAACGAAGATGAGCTAGGGGAAAACCCCTTTCTCCTTAGTATACGGAGTTGAGGCCCTGATACCCATAGAGTGGGAGAATCTAGCTTCCGTTACATTCCAACCATCGAGGAATCTAACAAAGAAGCAATGGCTATAAGACTAGAGCTATTGGAGGAGCACATAGAGCTGGCTTTCATACGTCTGGCGGCAAAAAAATGAAGAGTAGAGAGGTACTTCAATAGAAATATGAACTTGAGGCATTTCCAAATCGGGGACTACATCATCTGAAAACATCACTTTTACGACAAGGGAGCCAAATGCGGGTAAACTGCAGGAAAACTGGGAAGGACCATACCGAATCACCAAAATCACGAGGAAAAGAGCATATCAGCTCGAGGATGAGTCCGGGAAAGAGCTAAAAATAGTTGGAACGTCATCCACCTTAAAAGATTCTACCTTTGAAGAAAAACGTCAGGTATGTATTGTTTTCACAAAAACATTCAATTTTAGTCAATTATCTCTTTCCTTGATAGGGACTGCTCACAAAGATGGGAGCCCTCCAAAGGGGACGGACATGTGTTGCACTCTTTTCTTTGGCTGCAGTTTTGTCCTGATCAGGTTTTCCTGAAAAGGTTTTTACGGGGAAACAATTCGAAAAGCACTTCAAGCTTAGCATGCCATATCCCAAAACTCGAAACCTCGCACTCGAGTCCCAAGGGGAGAGAATGGAGCAATAGAATCATAATAGAACCTCTTCCGAGATGGACTCTCTTACACTAGGACTGCTGGCAGTCACTGAACTTGCTCGGTCGCTTTCTTTTGTAAATCTTGTAACTACCCAGAAATGGATCTGTACTTATAGGACGATTTGTCCCCTATGAATTTGAAAGAATGAAATAAACAAAAAGCTTTAGCTAATTTTTCCCACTAAGTCGTGTAATGAAAAAACATTCGGGGCAAAATTGAACTCGAAAGCCATACAACCCCGTAAAACTACTTCAAACAACATGATACTGCCATAAGAGCCTCCGCTCGTGCGGTTTGTTTAACCTATTATGCCTTTACATGGGGTTGAAACATCTTCTCCATCAGCACCGAAAATGGAGTATCTTTCTTCATTTCGAAATTGGATGTCTTAAGTCTCAATTTCGCGCTAGCGTTGCCGGATGTGACATTCCCAAATTGGGTCAAGGCAAGACGACCTTAAACATAAAACGTCAAAAATCACATAGGCGTGCACCGGTTGTCAAACCTTGGCTTAAACAAAAAACACTTGAATACATAGTTTCGGTAGACGAGCGCAACAGTCATGCCTCGACTGTTAAATGCAAATTAAAATGCCAGTGGATCTTTATGCGATCACAATTGTTGCAATAAACAAAGTGCATGTCAAAGCGTAAAACAAAAAAAAAGAAAACAATTTTCATTTATACAAAAAAAGCGCCAAGCGCTCAACAAAAGAACATTACTAGGGGCATACAAACCCTAGCGATCCGACAATTCGTGCTCAAATCCCAAAAAAAAATAGCAAAAGGAACAAGGACCCAGAAATATCCATCAAATGACACACATGGCAAACACAACAACAAAAAGAAAATATTTATCATAGGGCACACACGCCAACTTTAAAAAACACTAATATTTAAAAAAGGGCATGCAGGCCCCCACAAACTCACACAGGCTGAAAGAACTAGCACCAACCACCAGCAATATTATTGATCATCGCCGAGGGAACAAATTCCTAGAAGGCCTCCAAAGTGATAATTAAAGGCTACAAACATACAAAGCTAAGCAGGGAGGAAGCACCATCGCTATAAAAAGAGAGGGCAGAAGCGTTGGAAGAGGGGGCGTCTCTTCACACAAATCTTTCATATCAGCTTCATCTACCATAAAATCTACCTCTGCATTAACAAGGGTCGAGAGGACGTCAATCACTCCTATCTCCACCCTCTGCAGAACCTCAAACTGGGTCCAAAGGAATCCCGGAGCAGGATGGCGCTTTGTTGGTTAGCCTATAGGCAAAGCGTCAGCAGCTGGTTCTAGGCTCGGAGATGGACACAAGAAGCTTCGAGAGCTTGCATCCTCACCTAGGCGGTATCGCGATCAAGCTCAGCCTTAACTACCCATTTTTTCATCAACTGATGAGCTTGTGTTATGATTTGTAAGGTCTCTTCCTTAGCTTTCAATGCCTGCTTAGCCTCCTCCCATCTACCCTAGGGTGATCCAATATTCCAGAAGGTCTCTATGCTCGACCCGAAGCTGAGCAACCTTTTCCCAGAGACAGCGGTTTTCCTCCGCCAACCTCTCCATATTTTGGGAGGATGAAAGTGCATTTATGAATAGCTTAATGGTAGAAGAGACGACAACATGCCCCTCAAAAGTTAGGCAAAGTGAAGTTAGTATATGCGCTCGCGTTGAGAGTAAGGGGTATAGTAAAAATGACCCAAATTACCTAAAGAAAGATGTCCGCAAGATGGGCTAAAAAAGCTTCTAGATTTAGGTCAGAACCAACAATAGGTGGGGGAGAAACAGAAGAGCCCTCACTTGTATTTCCGCTCTCCATGCTCTCGGGTTGTCCTTCGTTGATCCTTGTTTCGATGACAGCTTCGATCAATAGGATCCCCATATCCCCGGATGTTGCACCCTCTTCCTCATCATCCTTCACCAGGACCACCCTCTTCACATCCTCCCTCTCCGGTTTGTTAAATCGACAGCACGTCCTCACACGCAGGTCGATCCTGAAGGTGGACACTTGAGCATTACCCGGAAGCTCTCGCTTCCTGCTAGCCCTGGCCTTGGAGGCGACCTTAGCAATGTGACCCTGAGCCTCATCTTGGGTGGGCACTTTTCTGGCTGAACCCCCTCTAGTAGGAAGACCTTAAAAAAATAGCCGTGAAAGATGTTAAGATGATGCACAAATATGCAATCAATTAATAATGCAAGACCAGCGAAAGAAATCTCACTATGGCACTTGCCTTTCCACCAGTCGGTAAAAAGAGTCCTCTAAGTCCGTTTAGTACCCTGAGAGGTACGGAGCAAGCTAATCACGCAATCAAAGATGTCGGGCAGGGGCTCAGGAACCACAAAGGCCACTGCAAGGATGAAAGATGAGTCAGTCAAAGAAAAACATGAAGAAGTATGGGGAAGAGGAAGAAAGTTACTTACAAGCGTTGTTCCAATGCTCTGGTAGGGGGCCGAAATTAGTGCCCTGAAGATGGTGGGTAGAAATCTTCACAAACCGATCATACCATCCCGGTCATGATCATCCTCGACATTTGTAATAAGGTCTATGGAGCTCCTGAAAGCTAAATTAATTATTTCCCCATGAAGTATCAGAGATGGATCAGGTAATCCAAAGTAAATGGAAGGTGGGCGAGATCTGCCAAATGCTGCAAGAAGTGGAGTATTCTCTATACCTGTGGGGCTAACTACCCGGGATAGACATCATATCAGCGACAAAAGGCCTCTATCACCCAGTGGATCGGGAGGCCATGATCGATGGTAAATGGATAGGTGTAAATAAGAGACATCCCAGTGATGTGTTGAGTAATGCTAGTATTAAACGAAGGAGGAAAAATATCTACATCCAAGCCCCATCTGCAGTTAATACGGACTTGAGGGATAACAGAATCACCAATCAATAAGATCATATCCTCCACAGACTTTAGGTGGAGTTTTGCACGGAAATCCCTCTCGTAGTTGAAATTAAGAGAGATGATTCCAGAGGCCAAAGAGCCCAAGTCGATGGCCTGGGTAGTACCAGAAGATGAAGGGCGGTGACTAGTGACGCCAAGTTCTGCCCTCATTGTTGCGAGGATAAGACCATCAGAAGTACTGGAAGAAGACAAAGAAGATGAAGTAGACATATTGAAGTTGGAAAGTAAACGGGTGGAGAGTTAAAATTGCTAGAAAGGGAAAGATAGAGATGAAAGTGATAAAAAGAAAACAAGTTCGCTAGTATATATAGCCGGGGAATAATCATTATTCTTGGAACTCGAAGAGGTGTACCTTGTCAGTAAACGTCAATTGGGTCTTAGAAGAGGCGTCGTCGATTGAGTGACTGAGTACATTTAATGATCAATTGACGAAGCGTCTGGCAGTGAAAGGATTTGACGTTTCGGTTCCCGCAAAAAGGTCTTTTTTGAAAAGGCACGTAGACTCTTTCACTTCCCGATCTCATGAGTTCAAGAGTCCCGAAAAGTGGGAGACTATCTGTATTGGGTAAAAATGCATCCGGAGGCATTAAGCGTATACAAGAATATTAGTGGTTCCGAGAAGCCAAACAGATCTCCACAGCTGTCCCCAATTCCCAACAACTCCCGTCACATCAGCCTACCTAGATCAGAGTGTCGCGGTGCGTGTGGTTGCAGTGACGTCAGTATGCTCACGTTGCCACAACATTCTATGGCCATAATATAGTCTAAATTTTGTCTTATATATGCAAGACTTAGAAGAGAAGAATCACACATTGTATTCTATCTAAGCTCACACTTGTAACTCAGATCTCTCTCAAGCTAATACACCATTCTCAGCTTTGGCTCTTGTTTGAATCATATCTTATTCTTTATTTACTTATTATCATATTTTTACTTGTGTTTTTAATCTTACACATCTATAACCTAGATATCATTCCCGGATTCCATCAAGGGGGTCTCCGGATCGGATACAACCTACTTGTCATTAAACCCTTGAATATAAATCTCTAACTGTATTTTTTGTTAGAATCATTTTGACCAAAAAATAATTGTGTTAGTTAGCCAGAAAATACTATCAAGGAAAATATATTCCAGACACCGGAGTGTTACTAAATTTAATATGAGGTTCACAGAGTACTATCTTTTCTACAGCAGAGAGATACTGCCTAGGTATATGCATATAGGAACAGAAAACTAATTTTTTGACATTTGTTCAATGACTAATAGTTAGGGTCAGAGGTGAATCTAAGATTTGAAAGTTCTGGATGACACACTAGGATAAACAGGTCGGTTTATCAATTTGAGCTTCGATTTGGATGCACCAATTTTTATATACAAATAATTGATCGAATATGCAGATTTATTTAGTTATGTTCTCTTTTAGATATCCTGAGATTAAAGATTCCTAAACTGTCTAGTTTATCTTTTTCGCAGATAAAGGCTTATTCTCTAAAATTTTGAGAAATAAAAAAAGTTTCTATGTTAGAAACACCTATATAAACCATCTTCCTATTGTTTTGTGTTGTTGCCGATATGTAATTGAGAATCAGAGACTTTAGCCTCAACATTTATTATTTTGTTTCAAAAAATTACTTTTCAAACGTATTTTTATTAATATTAATATAACTTTTTAAACATTTAGTACTCATCGAGCCTGATACTTAAAGAAAGAGGAAGTAAGAAAAGTCAAAATTTAATTAAACCAAAAAAGAGCCAACTAGGATTAATAAAGAGTAGCAAGTCAAAAGAAATTAAAGGAAAAAAAGAAAGAAAAGAAGTGAAGTGAAGACATTTTCCAAGCAGAGTCAACTAAGATTAATAAGGAATAGCAAGTCAAGAAAATAATTAATAATAAAGAAAAGGAATAGATCCAGTGCTCAGATGGTTGAAACTATGTACTTCAATTCTCACTTTCATATAATAAAATTTATTTATCAAAAAAAAAGAGGAAGGAATAGAACTGAAGCAATGCCATGTTGTACTTGCAGAAAGCAAAAGAGCAAAACGTGTGTACTTGCAAAACGTAAAAGAGCAAAACTTGCAGCAAGCGTGAGTCGAACTCGCATCAAGTGGGTTCAAAAGTTAGTGCTTTGCCAGTGGCACCAGAAGATCAATTCTCATTTCGTGGCAATTTTAATATATATATAAGGTTTCGTATACATATAGACATATATATCCAAGGTTTCAACCTCAACCGAGGAGTTGGCATCTGGACCAATGGTTTCATACAGTTGTTTCTTAACATATGTTGGCTGTTCTTAATGTGGTGCTTTGACTGTGAACTTGGACATATATGCATGATGGAATTGAGGTAAAATGAATCATCTTTTCTTGGAAATCAGGAATAGCATTGGAATCATCCTCTGGGGACGAAAATAGCAGTGAGAGAAAAATGTTAAGCAAATTTATGTTATCACAAACATTTAAATTATTTTTAAGGCATTTTCTGGACATGCTTAGATAGAAATTTAACTTTCATGCAATTGCCATAGCTTTGCAGTGATAGTAATGGCTACCTTAGTTAAATTTGCATCACATTTGGCTGAAGAAAAATTCATTAAAAATTTGCTAACGTGTCATTTTCTTGTGCTGAAAATTTGACTTCATACAATTATATTTTCTGAGCAACTAACACATAGTTGAGTTGTTTATTAAAAAAAATAGTTCTGACTTTTTTATAATACAAGTAAAGGACAATAACTTTAATGAGACAAAAAACAGTTTTATGACTTTACTCATGCGTGGTAAAATTTAGTGGCCCTGTGTGAAATTAACTCTTGTTTATTTGGCAATTTTTATTTTATGTGACTTCAATGAATCTCTAGCGGTTTTCATTTTTAAGCGAAATATAGGGATAGTCGATTTTTTTATTCTTTTTGTTGTTGCAAATTTAGTTTTATCAGTTTCGTGCAATAGACTCTCAGTTCAATGATCCTCCATAAAATTAAAGCCAGTGCTAAATCCGGAGCTATAGGTGATTGGCTTGTGATCAAGAACCACTCAAGTTTCTCTTCTATAGCTTTAGAAGGCTTAAATTGCTGGGAGTTATCATTACAACCACCAAGGCAAAATTAAAGTTTGCGTAGGTTGACACATCCAAAAAGAGAAGTGCCATAGTGGACTCAATAAAGATGAGATTGTGAGTCTCGGAGAAATAAACATAGAATCCGTGCCTAAGATTTTGTGGTCACAAAGGAAAATTGCAACTTGAAACTAAGGCTGGCCAAGTGGCCCGGGATAGCCCGGTCCCGCTCCGACCCCGATTAGTTTTAAAAAAAAAATCGGTAGCGGGACTCGAACCGGGACGGGACAATGTTTCATCCCGACCCGTCCCGAGCCCGCCCCGGTCCCGCCAATCCCGAGCTCGCCCCGATCCCGTCCGTAAGCCCCCCTTTGCAAATATAGTCGTTGCACCAATGACCATTTTAGATTTTGGCCATTGGCCAACGACCATTTTTGGCCTCCCCCTCCCCCAACCCCCTACCCCTTAATATTTATTTTTAACCCATAAGTTATTATATTTACACTTTAACCCAATTTTTCAACAATAAATAACTCATTTTCTCTTCATCTTTCTCACAAATCTTCCTACAATCTCTCTAATCTCTCAATATATCTCTACAAGTCTACATTTGAAAGAAATAATCACCTTGATTATTTTCATTACTTGAATAGGTATATATACAAGATACAAAATATTCCTATTCTATTCCTAAAATCTCATTCTACCATAATTCTAACTCTACAATTATGGTAGTATATAATCCTACTTTAGGTAACAAATACATTACAATATACTACACATATATTTTCCAAATATACAATGTTCTCATGTACAAAATAAGCCAAAACCGAGAGCACCAATATGGGCAGATTTCGTGGCATTGAATAAGGCAATATACACTTGTATATTGTGTGTATATTGCCTTATTTAACACACCCCCATGCAGATTATAGCGGGCGGTCTTCAACGATGAGACTGTCCCTAAAATCTTCAAAGAGTACCGAGGAAGACCCTTTGTAAAGATGTCGCAACTTGATATCTTGACGGACATGACATACGCGTACCGCCCCCGAGCAACCTTTTCACGGACAAAGTGAATGTCCATTTCGATATGTTTGGTGCGTTGGTGCTTTGAACCGGATTACCTGAGAGGTAGATGACACTAACATTATCACAATATACTAAGGTCGCCTTCTGAATGGGGCAATGAAGCTCTAAAAGCAAATTACATAACCAACATGATTCTGAGACCACATTAGCTACCCCTCGATATTCTGCCTCTGCACTTGAGCGGGATAGAGTCGCCTGACGCTTTGCAGACCAGGAGACCAAGTTGTTACCAAAGAACATACAATATCCTGACGTAGACCGTCTGGTGTCCGGACAACCACCCCAATCCGCATCTGTGTACGAGATAAGTGTGGATGTAAAAGAAGGATACAAGTGCAACCCATAGTCTAGTGTCCCCTGAATATATCGAATGATGCGTTTGATTGCATTCATGTGCTCAACTCTGGGATCATGCATGAATAAACACACCTGCTGAATAGCATACGTAATATCTGGTCTGGTAAAGGTAAGATACTGGAGGGCCCCAGCAAGACTGCGATAGCGAGTCGGGTCCTCGTACGGTGCACCTGCCGCGGTACTAAGCTTGGGTTTGGCATCAACTGGAGTGGAAGTGGACTTACAGGATGACATCCCATCCCTCTCTATGATCTCAGCAGCATACTTTCGTTGAGACAAAAAAAACCACCTGAATGACGCTTGACGGCAATCCCCAAAAAATAACTCAATGGCCCTAAGTCTTTCATAGAAAACTCAGACCTGAGCATGGCCATGATAGACTGGCGCAAGGCATTGGAAGAGGCAGTCAAGATGATATCATCCACATACAACATAATGTAGGCCAGTGACGAACCACGGCGGTAGATGAATAAGGAATTATCTGACCTGCAGTGAGTGAACCCAATAGTCGAAACAAAGACAACAAACCTCGTATACCAGACCCGTGGAGACTGCTTAAGCCCATATAAGGTCTTCTTCAACAAACAGACATGATGAGGACGGTTTGGATCCATGAAACCCAACGGCTGATGCATATAGACTGTTTCCTTGAGATCACCATGTAGGAAAGCATTCTTGACATCCAACTGATGAATAGGCCAAGTCTTTGAAAGAGTCAAGCTAAGCACAGTGCGAATAGTAGCCGGCTTGAACACCGGACTAAACGTCTCCCCACAATCTATCCCAACCTGCTGAGTCTTACCATCACCCACAAGCCGCGCCTTATGGCGAGCAAATGAACCATCTGAATTTTCCTTATGAGCAAAAATCCACATAGACATGATAACATTAATACCATATGGATGGGGCACTAACTCCCACGTCTTATTATCAATAAGAGCATTATATTCATCAGTCATAGCAATTTTCCAATTAGGGTCATTTAAGGCGGACACCGGATTACGGGGCAAGGGGGATTTAGAGACATCAGAATGTAAATTAAAATGTCTTTTTGGTGTAAAAATACCCCGCTGACTACGAGTGACCGGTCTATGACTCGATGAAGAATTGAGTGAATTTTGGGAATTTGCTGGGCTTGGGACGGACTGGCCAAGCGGTGGGCTCCGCCGGCCCAAATCGAGAAGCTGTGGCGTGAACTGGACCAGTTCCAGAATTGGGCTGGACTGTCCCAATTGTTGGAACTGTTCCAGTGGCTGAAACTGGGCACGGGGTAGTGGGGCCAGCGGGCAGTGGGCCCGCTAGAGAGTTTTGGATGCGGGAGATGTCCGAAAAATTCTGAATAATAGACGGAGATATTTGGTCATCCAAAAAATTATACGACCTAGGCTCGGGAGTATGAACTTTCGTAAAAGGAAATTGGGTTTCAGCAAAAATAACATGGCGATTAATTATGATTTTCTTGGAGGATAAATCAAAGCATTTATAACCACGATGATTAGACGGATAACCCAAAAATACACACGGGGTAGATCGAGCCTGAAGTTTGTTAATTGTGGTGGATGGGAATAACGGATAACACAAGCACCCAAAAATCCTAAGATGAGAATAAGAAGGGTTCTTATTAAATAGGATTTTGATGGGGGAAGAATATGTCAAACCTTTGGACGAAATTATGTTAAGGAGATATGTTGCCATTTGCAGAGCATGATGCCAAAAATACGAGGGTACGGAAACATGAAGTAAGATAGTGCGGACAATGTTATTTATGGAACGAATTTTGCGTTCAGCTTTCCCATTTTTAGAAGATGTATGAGGGCACGAAAAATGAAAATTTATCCCATTATTGTCACAGAACTCTCGAAACCCCCTATTGTCATACTCTTTCTCATTATCACATTGAATATTCTTTATTTCTCTTTCGAATTGTGTTCTAATGAATGCTCTAAATTTTATGAAGACAGAAAAAACACTTGAGATTTATTGGCAATTGGAAACGTCCACAAAAAATTAGAATAATCATCCAGAAACAGAACATAATATCGATGACCTAATGAACTTAGAACTGGAGACGTCCATAGGTCGCTATGAATAATATCAAATGGTTGTGAAGTATGAGAATTTGAGTCCACAAAAGGCAACTTAACAATTTTTCCTAATGAACAAGATTGACAAATATGAGTACGACTCGTACCCTTATAAGAAATAAAGCTATTTTTATCTAAAACTGATAAAATAGAAGATCCCGGATGACCCAGGCGAGCATGCCACACGGAAGGAGATATGGTTGCAAAAACTGACGGCAAGGCTTGACTCGATGGACTGAAACCGGGCATGATAGGATACAGATCCCCCCTACTATCATACCTCATGAGATGACTCCCCGTCTTGAAATCCTTCACAGAGAAATCAAAAGGATCAAATTCAACAGAAACTCAATTGTCAGTGGTGAACTTTTGGACAGACACTAAATTTTTAATCAATTTGGGGGCATGTAAAGTATTTTTCAAGATAAGGGGTGGATTGGGGGGAGATAACATTTTCTGACCATACCCTAGAATTGGAATAGAATTGCCATTACCAACAATTATCCCCCGAGGGGTGCTCAAATTGGAATAAGATGAGAGAGTACCTGAATCGGAAGTCATGTGAGTAGTGGCACCGGTGTCCATATACCAATTTGGGTCCGGTTGAGTTAACCCTAATGTGTGCATCGCGGCCTCGATATCGGTCTGAGTGGGGCCTGCTGCATGATGGGCTTGCGGAGGTCGGGACCTAAGTATTCCCGGACGTGACTGAAATGGGTCGTAGCCGCTGGAACTGCTGCTGGCGCTACTGGGCCACTGGCCAGTGGGCCGCCACTACTGGTTGTTGGGCCTGAATTGTTGGCCAGCCCACTAGCTGCCGGAATTCACCGGCGCAGGGGCCGCCGGCCCATGGCCCACTGCCCCATCCCCACTGCCATGGGCCCTACTGCTGGGACCAGGGGGCGGTGGGCCACTGTTCACTGGACGAGGCCCACTGCCTGCTTGCTGACCACCGAAACTTCCATCGGAACCGCCGCGTTTGCTACCGCAGTTTTTGTTATTATTCTTGCGATAATTTTTGCTGCCACCTTGGGTACGATTTTGGCCTGAATTTTCAACAAAACCCGAAGAACTTGGGGAGGACGCCATCATGACGATGGGCTTGCTCCGGTAGCCGCCATTTTAGCCAAATCGGCTTCTATCAAAGTAAGCATGTAGTTGGCTTGATAAAAGTCGGGAAGAGGGTTGCTTTGACGAAGGAGAGTTCCAACGCCATTATAGGCCTCCGAAAGGCCGGCAACCAATTGCAGAACTAGTCGATTATTTGTTATAGGTGCGCCAACATTACGGAGTTGATCCGCTAACTCCTTGAGTTTCTTGCAATATGCAGAAACGTTTGGAAATTCGTCCATTCGAACAAGAGAGAATTCTTGCTCGAGTGTGACAACACGTGAATGTTGGTTATCTTGGAATATGTCACGCAATCTATTCCAGGCAGCCATAGTCGTGGTATCCGGCTCAATAATCGTCTGTAGAAGGTCAACCGAAATAGTGGAGTATATCCACTAGAGAACGGTAGCATCAAGAGTAATCCATAACTGATGATCCTCCGCGAGAAGAGGTGTAGCAGGAGGAATGATATGATGGATAACTTGATGGGAGATAGCGTGTATTTTAAACAGTTCTGCCCACGTCGCATATTGGACGTTTTCCATTTCAAGGACAATAGGGATACTGTTCTTGACATTAGAAACCATAAGGGCAGGATGATAAGTGTTCTTAGACATATTGAAAGAACAAAGAAGGAGGGGAAATTTAAGAGAGGTTTTTGAGAGCGGAAGACGAATTTTGGAAGAGAAACCCGAGGGGAGGTCTCAGCCGAAAAGAGGCAAAAGTTGGGAGAGAAAACTTTTGTTTAGACCTAGTCTCTTGATACCATGAAAGAAATAATCCCCTTGATTATTTTCATTACTTGAATAGGTATATATATACAAGATACAAAATATTTCTATTCTATTCCTAAAATCGTATTCTACCATAATTCTAACTCTACAATTATGGTAGTGTATAATCCTACTTTAGGTAACAAATACATTACAATATACTACACATATATTTTCCAAATATACAATATTCTGATGTACAAAATAAGCCAAAACCGAGAGCACCAATATGGGCAAATTTCGTGGCATTGAATAAGGCAATATACAGTTGTATATTGTGTGTATATTGCCTTATTTAACAACATTGTTTACTAAATATTCAATTTTATTTATTCATTTGGGAATTGAGAATGAAGTTGGCAACTAGCTTGAGGATCTTCCATCGAGCAAAGTTTCAATTTTCAACCTCTCGATTACACGTCGACGTTACGTCGGCGTTTGGTACATTCGTTCCTTCATTAAATTATTATTGTCTGTTTATTTTATTTAGCGCACTTAATTTTTTAATCTTTAATAATTTATTATCATAATTAAAATGGAAGGATTAAGAGTTATGTTTAAGGGTAAGGGTGCTTCTTCTAGTAGGGGCAACCAGGGCAAGGGTACTTCTTCTAGTCATCCTATTCCTACACAGGATGATTTTGTTGATACTGAACATTTTCCTACAATACCATTAGATTTAGACGAGGAGCTATTTTTTAGAACTCAAGAAGACTTTAATTTAGATGATGATCTAGATGATACACCCACTAAAGTTGATGACAACACACCCACTAGTGCACCTTCAACTGAAATGTCTCATATTCCCCCTAGTATGAGACGAGGTCCAACAAAACGACCATTAAAATCAGATGCATGGATATTTTTTGATAGGGACGTAGAGAATCAAGTAGCTAGATGTAAAATTTGTAAAAATGTTTTAAAATTTAAAACTGGAAAAGGTCACGGTGGGATGGGGGGTTTACTTAGACACGTAGTAAGTGCTCATCCAGCTAGGTATGCCCAATACCAGGCTTCAAAATCGGGTGCGCAAATGTCTGCTCCATCGGAACAAGGTTCACATATTGTCCCGGATCAAGTACAGGGTCAAATTAACCCTATGACGGGGGGAATTGTAGGCTCTAAATACAATAAACATAGAGATATGGAAGCAATATCAAAATTAGTTGTTGTGGAGGGTTTGCCTTTTTCATTTCCTTCATCTCCCGATTTTATTCATTACATTAGAGATATATATAATCCTGCTTTTAACGGTTTTCCTAGATCAACTGTTAAGAGAGATGTATTTAAATTCGCACATGAATATCAACAATATTTACGTTATTCATTATATCATTTTAATGGCAAAGTATCTATCACGTCTGATATAGGTCGTAGTACTAACGTACCATGATTATTTAACGGTAACTTGTTATTGGATAGATTATAAATGGTCTATGCAAAAACGTATCTTAGCGTATAGATATATAGATGATAGGCACACTTTGGTACTTTTATTGCAGAAAATATTTATCAAGTGTGCCATTATTATGGAATAACCGATAAAATTATGACTATTACATTAGATAACGCTTCTTCTAACAATTACGCTATTACAATTTTAAAAAATAGTTTAACTCCATCTTTTCCGATCATTTTCATATAAAATGCGCGTGCCATATATATAACTTAATTGTAAAGGATGGTCTATCACTTTTTGAAGACATTCTTAGTAAAATACAATTTACTATAAACTTTATTTTTAAAAGTAATAGAGTACAACGAAGAAAAGAATATAAAAAAACTTGTCACGATTGTGGACTACCTTATAGAAAAATTCCGGAAGAAGTATCCACTAGGTGAAATTCTTTATACGAGCAACTACTTGTTGCTTATGACTATAGAAAACCTATAACTTTATTTTTTAACTCTCATAATCAAAATCCAAATTGATATGGTTGTAGATAGTGATTGGGTAAAAATTTCCGAACTTACTTGTATTTTTAGAGAAATTTTTTCAAGCAACAAAAGAATTTTCCGGTATATATTATCCTACTATTTCAACTATGTTGTTTTATATAACTCTAATATTTTTATTACTTAGTGAATATATGAAAAAACCAAATTTATATGACAACTATTAAAAAAATATTTATCAAAATAAAAAAAATATTTTATTCCTATTTTCACTATTTATATTATTGGTGCTTTATTAAATTCGACTATTAAAATAGACGGTATTAAATCACCTATTGAAACTTTTTAAGATTGTATAGAAGTACTACCACCTCCAAGTCCAAAAAATCTAAATCACCCACCACCTATTGAACAAACTAAAGAAGAAGTGTTGTCTAGCGTAGAAGACCAATGCAAAAAAATATATAGGTTTTACCAACAAGAAAGTGCTAGTATCCTACCGGCTTCCATACCATCTTCTTCATCTTCAACACAACCTCACAAAAGACATGTTGTTTCTGCGGCTAGTATTGAAAGCCTCAGAAATAGAATGTGCGGCCGTACCGCTACTAACCAAATTAGCGAGTTTGATATTTTTGGTTTGCAGGGTTCTGTACCGTACCAAAAAGTTATCAATGAAGATGGACATGAAGACTTGCTGAAATACTGGAAGGGGAATGAAAAGACCTTTCCGACACTTTCAATGATGGCCCGAGATGTTTTGAACATTCAAGCGTCATCAATGCGTACGAAAGCGCTTTTTCTCGCGGATATCAAATAGGAGACCACGGACACTCATTAGCCGGAGACAGCCTAGAAATTGTAGTATTATTCAGAGATTGGATACGAGCGGAGCGGAGAAGGTGCGGTCAACCGGAGATCAACGAAGAAGAAGATGAAAACTACAACAAAATCTTATCCGAAGGTGGTGGAAGCGATGTGGATCAATTTGACCAACAAATACTAATTCCAACCGAAGAACCACAGGAAATTATCAAGCAATTAGAACAGGTTTTTTTGAGAATGTAATTTTTTAATTGCAATTTTATTATGTAATTTACAACTTTTGGACAACACCACAATGTTGTAATTTAGACAATTGTATTTGTATTACAAAAAAATCATATGTCTATTAAATAATATAAGAGGCACAAAAACAACCTTGGAATGTTTTTATTACACTATCTTGTCTTGTTTATTGAGTTTTTTTTATACATATGTTATTTAAAAAAAAAAGGAAAACCCGCCAGAACCCGATACCGATACCGACCCCGACCCGATTCCAACGGGATAGGGATCGGGATGGGACTTGAGCAAGTCCCGCCAAACCCGACCCCGCCAGCCCCGACCCCGCCCCCTTCGCCCTTCCCACCCCGACCCCGACCCCGCCAAACCCGATCCGCCATACCCGAGCCCAACCCACTGGACATCTATACTTGAAACTGACAAAGATGCTTCAGTTGAATTGAAATAGAGTGTTGGAAATTTACTAGTGTGAAATTAAGTTTATCCCGTTATTTATGACTCGAATAATTGGGCCCCGCACGTCGGAAATATTGTTTCCACACACGTGCAATCTTAGTGTCAAGTATCGTAAATTTCGTTAATGAAATAGATATTGGTACGTAAGTGAAATGTTTGAGACATAGAATTATGGATGGTTATTGGATGAATAACAAGTGTTCCACATTGGTAAACGAAGGAAGGATTGTGCGAGGTGTAAGATGGAACGGGTCGGAAAGGGTCGCGGAGCCGAGAAGGGTCGCGGCGCCTCCCTTGCAGCGTTGCGACGCTAATTCCCATTTTAGTCTCTGGAGCCGCGACGCTAAATGCTGCAGAGCCGCGACGCTTCCCAGGCAGTGAGTGCTCGACGCTTCCTAGGACGTGAGTGCTTGACGGAAGTCCAAAAGTTTGGCTGATTATTGAGAGGTTTTGGAGCATTAACTTGGCAGTTTTTCCTCCATAACTCAGCCATTATTTGGCAGCATTAGTTGATGGTTTAAAGGGCCATTACATGGCAACTTGAAGGGACCATCTTGGACACCTATAAATTGAGGCCTTGGCTCAATTCTATAGATGACCATGAACAGAACCACGACCATCTCGGATGGCATTACATCATTCCACTTTGGAGTAAAGACCACGAACATTCATAGGAATAATAGCACCGACTCTATAAAATAAAGACCAAAGCACCATCTTGGCAAGCATTACATCATTCAACCGGAATGAAGATCGCAACACCTTCACTACAATTACATTACCTAACTCTATCTTATGAAAACAATGACCATCTTGGTGACATTATATCATTCAACAGAGTAAATATTGCAACACCTTCGTTGGAATGATATGACGTGACTCTATAGAATCAAGACCAAAACCATCTTGGTTGGCATTACATCTTTCAACCGGAGAACGTACCACACACCTTCGCTCGTAATTATATCACCCGACTCTATACAATGAAGACCACGACCATCCTGGCTCGCATTACGTCATTCGACTATAGTGAAGACCACATAACCTTCATAGGAATTATAGAACCCGACTCAATAAAATGAAGACCACCACCATCTTGCCAAGCATTACATCATCCCATTGGAGTGAAGATTGCAACACCTTCACAGAAATACATTACCTAACTCTATATTATGAAGACCACGACCATCTTGCGACATTACATCGACCACCGGAGTGAAGATCACCGCACCTTTGCGGTTATTATATCATGTGACTCTATAGAATGATGACCATAACCATCATGGTTGGCATTACATCATTCAACTGTAGTGATGACCGCAACACCTTCAGTAGAATTATATCTCCTAATTCTATAGAATGAAGACCACGACCATCTCGGATGGCATTACATCATTCCACTGGAGTAATGACCACAGAACATTCATAGGACTAATAGCACCTGACTCAATAAAATAAAGACCAGCGCCATCTTGGCAAGCATTACATCATTCAATTGGAATGAAGATCGCAACACCTTCACTACAATTACATTACCTAACTCTATATTATGAAAACAACGACCATCTTGGCGACATTACATCATTCAACAGGAGTAAATATTGCAACACCTTCATTGGAACGATATGACGAGACTCTATAGAATGAACACCAAAACCATCTTGGTTGGCATTACATCATTCAACTGTAGTGATGACCGCAACACCTTCACTAGAATTATATCACCTAATTCTATAGAATGAAGACCACGACCATCATGGTTGGCGTTACATCATTCAACTGTCGTGATGACCGCAACATCTTCACTAGAATTATGTCTCATAATTCTATAGAATGAAGACCACGACCATCTCGGATGGCATTACATCATTCCACTAGAGTAAAGACCACAGAACATTCATAGGAATAATAGCACCGACTCTATAAAATAAAGACCAGCACCATCTTGGCAAGCATTACATCATTCAATTGGAATGAAGAACGCAACACCTTCACTACAATTACATTACCTAACTCTATTTTATGAAAACCACGACCGTCTTGGCTGACATTACATCATTCAACCGGAGTAAATATTGCAACACCTGAGTTGGAATGATATGACGTGACTCTATAGAACCAAAACCATCTTGACTGGCATTACATCTTTCAACTGGAGTAAAGACCACACACCTTCGCTGTAATTATATCACCTGACTCTATACAATGAAGACCACGACCATCCTGGCTCGCATTACGTCATTCGACTATAGTGAAGACCATATAACCTTCATAGGAATTATAGCACCTGACTCAATAAAATGAAGACCACCTCCATCTTGCCAAGCATTACATCATCCCATTGGAGTGAAGATTGCAACACCTTCACAGGAAATACATTACCTAACTCTATATTATGAAGACCACGACCATCTTGGCAGACATTACATCTGACCACTGGAGTGAAGATCACTGCACCTTTGCGGTTATTATATCATGTGACTCTATAGAATGATGACCATAACCATCATGGTTGGCATTACATCATTCAACTGTAGTGATGACCGCAACACCTTCAGTAGAATTATATCACCTAATTCTATAGAATGAAGACCACGACCATCTCGGATGGCATTACATCATTCCACTGGAGTAAAGACCACAGAACATTCATAGGAATAATAGCACCTGACTCTATAAAATAAAGACCAGCACCATCTTGGCAAGCATTACATCATTCAACTAGAATGAAGATCGCAACACCTTCACTACAATTACATTACCTAACTCTATCTTATGAAAACAACGACCATCTTGGCTGACATTACATCACTCAACAGGAATAAATATTGCAACACCTTCGTTGGAATGATATGACGTGACTCTATAGAATCAAGACCAAAACCATCTTGGTTGGCATTACATCTTTCATCTGGAGTAAAGACCACACACCTTCGCTGTAATATATCACCTGACTCTATACAATGAAGACCACGACCATCCTGGCTCGCATTACGTCATTCGACTATAGTGAAGACCACATAACCTTCATAGGAATTATAGAACCTGACTCAATAAAATGAAGACCACCACCATCTTGCCAAGCATTACATCATCCCATTGGAGTGAAGATTGAAACACCTTCACAGAAATACATTACCTAACTCTATATTATGAAGACCACGACCATCTTGGCGTACATTACATCCGACCACCGGAGTGAAGATCACCGCACCTTTGCGGTTATTATATCATGTGACTCTATAGAATGATGACCATAACCATCATGGTTGGCATTACATCATTCAACCGTAGTGATGACCGCAACACCTTCGGTAGAATTATATCTCCTAATTCTATAGAATGAAGACCACGACCATCTCGGATGGCATTACATCATTCCACCGGAGTAATGACCACGTAACATTCATAGGACTAATAGCACCGACTCAATAAAATAAAGACCAAATACGCCATCTTGGCAAGCATTACATCATTCAATTGGAATGAAGATCGCAACACCTTCACTACAATTACATTACCTAACTTTATATTATTAAAACAACGACCATCTTGGTGACATTACATCATTCAACAGAGTAAATATTGCAACACCTTCATTGGAACGATATGACGAGACTCTATAGAATGAACACCAAAACCATCTTGGTTGGCATTACATCATTCAACTGTAGTGATGACCGCAACACCTTCACTAGAATTATATCACCTAATTCTATAGAATGAAGACCACGACCATCATGGTTGGCGTTACATCATTCAACCGTAGTGATGACCGCAACATCTTCACTAGAATTATGTCTCCTAATTCTATAGAATGAAGACCACGACCATCTCGGATGGCATTACATCATTCCACCGGAGTAAAGACCACAGAACATTCATAGGAATAATAGCACCGACTCTATAAAATTAAGACCAAGCACCATCTTGGCAAGCATTACATCATTCAATTGGAAAGAAGATCGCAACACCTTCACTACAATTACATTACCTAACTCTATATTATGAAAACAATGACCATCTTGGCGACATTACATCATTCAACAGAGTAAATATTGCAACACCTTCGTTGGAACGATATGACGTGACTCTATAGAATGAACACCAAAACCATCTTGGTTGGCATTACATCATTCAACCGTAGTGATGACCGCAACACCTTCACTAGAATTATATCACCTAATTCTATAGAATGAAGACCACGACCATCATGGTTGGCGTTACATCATTCAACCGTAGTGATGACCGCAACATCTTCACTAGAATTATGTCTCCTAATTCTATAGAATGAAGACCACGACCATCTCGGATGGCATTACATCATTCCACCGGAGTAAAGACCACGAACATTCATAGGAATAATAGCACCGACTCTATAAAATAAAGACCAAGCACCATCTTGGCAAGCATTACATCATTCAACCGGAATGAAGATCGCAACACCTTCACTACAATTACATTACCTAACTCTATCTTATGAAAACAACGACCATCTTGGTGACATTACATCATTCAACAGAGTAAATATTGCAACACCTTCGTTGGAATGATATGACGTGACTCTATAGAATCAAGACCAAAACCATCTTGGTTGGCATTAAATCTTTCAACTGGAGTACAGACCACACACCTTCGCTGTAATTATATCACCTGACTCTATACAATGAAGACCACGACCATCCTGGCTCGCATTACGTCATTCGACTATAGTGAAGACCACATAACCTTCATAGGAATTATAGAACCTGACTCAATAAAATGAAGACCACCACCATCTTGCCAAGCATTACATCATCCCATTGGAGTGAAGATTGCAACACCTTCACAGGAAATACATTACCTAACTCTATATTATGAAGACCACGACCATCTTGGCAGACATTACATCTGACCACTGGAGTGAAGATCACTGCACCTTTGCGGTTATTATATCATGTGACTCTATAGAATGATGACCATAACCATCATGGTTGGCATTACATCATTCAACTGTAGTGATGACCGCAACACCTTCACTAGAATTATATCACCTAATTCTATAGAATGAAGACCACGACCATCATGGTTGGCATTACATCATTCAACTGTAGTGATGACCGCAACACCTTCAGTAGAATTATATCACCTAATTCTATAGAATGAAGACCACGACCATCTCGGATGGCATTACATCATTCCACTGGAGTAAAGACCACAGAACATTCATAGGAATAATAGCACCTGACTCTATAAAATAAAGACCAGCACCATCTTGGCAAGCATTACATCATTCAACTGGAATGAAGATCGCAACACCTTCACTACAATTACATTACCTAACTCTATCTTATGAAAACAACGACCATCTTGGCTGACATTATATCATTCAACAGGAGTAAATATTGCAACACCTTCGTTGGAATGATATGACGTGACTCTATAGAATCAAGACCAAAACCATATTGGTTGGCATTACATCTTTCAACCGGAGTACGGACCACACACCTTCGCTGTAATTATATCACCGACTCTATACAATGAAGACCACGACCATCCCGGCTCGCATTACGTCATTCGACTATAGTGAAGACCACATAACCTTCATAGGAATTATAGAACCTGACTCAATAAAATGAAGACCACCACCATCTTGCCAAGCATTACATCATCCCATTGGAGTGAAGATTGCAACACCTTCACAGAAATACATTACCTAACTCTATAATATGAAGACCACGACCATCTTGGCGTACATTACATCCGACCACCGGAGTGAAGATCACCGCACCTTTGCGGTTATTATATCATGTGACTCTATAGAATGATGACCATAACCATCATGGTTGGCATTACATCATTCAACTGTAGTGAAGACCGCAACACCTTCAGTAGAATTATATCTCCTAATTCTATAGAATGAAGACCACGACCATCTCGGATGGCATTACATCATTCCACCGGAGTAATGACCACGAACATTCATAGGACTAATAGCACCTGACTCAATAAAATAAAGACCAGCGCCATCTTGGCAAGCATTACATCATTCAATTGGAATGAAGATCGCAACACCTTCACTACAATTACATTACCTAACTCTATATTATGAAAACAACGACCATCTTGGCTGACATTACATCATTCAACAGGAGTAAATATTGCAACACCTTCATTGGAACGATATGACGAGACTCTATAGAATGAACACCAAAACCATCTTGGTTGGCATTACATCATTCAACTGTAGTGATGACCGCAACACCTTCACTAGAATTATATCACCTAATTCTATAGAATGAAGACCACGACCATCATGGTTGGCGTTACATCATTCAACTGTCGTGATGACCGCAACATCTTCACTAGAATTATGTCTCATAATTCTATAGAATGAAGACCACGACCATCTCGGATGGCATTACATCATTCCACTAGAGTAAAGACCACGAACATTCATAGGAATAATAGCACCGACTCTATAAAATAAAGACCAAAGACCATCTTGGCAAGCATTACATCATTCAATTGGAATGAAGAACGCAACACCTTCACTACAATTACATTACCTAACTCTATTTTATGAAAACCACGACCATCTTGGGCGACATTACATCATTCAACCGGAGTAAATATTGCAACACCCGAGTTGGAATGATATGACGCGACTCTATAGAACCAAAACCATCTTGACCGGCATTACATCTTTCAACCGGAGTAAAGACCACACACCTTCGCTGTAATTATATCACCCGACTCTATACAATGAAGACCACGACCATCCTGGCTCGCATTACGTCATTCGACTATAGTGAAGACCATATAACCTTCATAGGAATTATAGCACCGACTCAATAAAATGAAGACCACCTCCATCTTGCCAAGCATTACATCATCCCATTGGAGTGAAGATTGCAACACCTTCACAGAAATACATTACCTAACTCTATATTATGAAGACCACGACCATCTTGGCGGACATTACATCCGACCACCGGAGTGAAGATCACCGCACCTTTGCGGTTATTATATCATGTGACTCTATAGAATGATGACCATAACCATCATGGTTGGCATTACATCATTCAACCGTAGTGATGACCGCAACACCTTCGGTAGAATTATATCACCTAATTCTATAGAATGAAGACCACGACCATCTCGGATGGCATTACATCATTCCACCGGAGTAAAGACCACGAAACATTCATAGGAATAATAGCACCGACTCTATAAAATAAAGACCAAGACACATCTTGGCAAGCATTACATCATTCAACTAGAATAAAGATCGCAACACCTTCACTACAATTACATTACCTAACTCTATCTTATGAAAACAACGACCATCTTGGCGACATTACATCACTCAACAGAATAAATATTGCAACACCTTCGTTGGAATGATATGACGTGACTCTATAGAATCAAGACCAAAACCATCTTGGTTGGCATTACATCTTTCATCTGGAGTAAAGACCACACACCTTCGCTGTAATATATCACCCGACTCTATACAATGAAGACCACGACCATCCCGGCTCGCATTACGTCATTCGACTATAGTGAAGACCACATAACCTTCATAGGAATTATAGAACCTGACTCAATAAAATGAAGACCACCACCATCTTGCCAAGCATTACATCATCCCATTGGAGTGAAGATTGAAACACCTTCACAGGAAATACATTACCTAACTCTATATTATGAAGACCACGACCATCTTGCGTACATTACATCCGACCACTGGAGTGAAGATCACCGCACCTTTGCGCTTATTATATCATGTGACTCTATAGAATGATGACCATAACCATCATGGTTGGCATTACATCATTCAACTGTAGTGATGACCGCAACACCTTCAGTAGAATTATATCTCCTAATTCTATAGAATGAAGACCACGACCATCTCGGATGGCATTACATCATTCCACCGGAGTAATGACCACGTAACATTCATAGGACTAATAGCACCCGACTCAATAAAATAAAGACCGCGCCATCTTGGCAAGCATTACATCATTCAATTGGAATGAAGATCGCAACACCTTCACTACAATTACATTACCTAACTTTATATTATTAAAACAACGACCATCTTGGCCGACATTATATCATTCAACAGAGTAAATATTGCAACACCTTCGTTGGAATGATATGACGTGACTCTATAGAATCAAGACCAAAACCATATTGGTTGGCATTACATCTTTCAACTGGAGTACGGACCACACACCTTCGCTGTAATTATATCACCCTCTCTATACAATGAAGACCACGACCATCCTGGCTCGCATTACGTCATTCGACTATAGTGAAGACCACATAACCTTCATAGGAATTATAGAACCCGACTCAATAAAATGAAGACCACCACCATCTTGCCAAGCATTACATCATCCCATTGGAGTGAAGATTGCAACACCTTCACAGAAATACATTACCTAACTCTATAATATGAAGACCACGACCATCTTGGCGTACATTACATCGACCACCGGAGTGAAGATCACCGCACCTTTGCGGTTATTATATCATGTGACTCTATAGAATGATGACCATAACCATCATGGTTGGCATTACATCATTCAACCGTAGTGAAGACCGCAACACCTTCGGTAGAATTATATCTCCTAATTCTATAGAATGAAGACCACGACCATCTCGGATGGCATTACATCATTCCACCGGAGTAATGACCACGAACATTCATAGGACTAATAGCACCGACTCAATAAAATAAAGACCAGCCATCTTGGCAAGCATTACATCATTCAATTGGAATGAAGATCGCAACACCTTCACTACAATTACATTACCTGACTCTATATTATGAAAACAACGACCATCTTGGTGACATTACATCATTCAACAGAGTAAATATTGCAACACCTTCATTGGAACGATATGACGAGACTCTATAGAATGAACACCAAAACCATCTTGGTTGGCATTACATCATTCAACCGTAGTGATGACCGCAACACCTTCACTAGAATTATATCACCTAATTCTATAGAATGAAGACCACGACCATCATGGTTGGCGTTACATCATTCAACTGTCGTGATGACCGCAACATCTTCACTAGAATTATGTCTCATAATTCTATAGAATGAAGACCACGACCATCTCGGATGGCATTACATCATTCCACTAGAGTAAAGACCACGAACATTCATAGGAATAATAGCACCGACTCTATAAAATAAAGACCAGCACCATCTTGGCAAGCATTACATCATTCAATTGGAATGAAGAACGCAACACCTTCACTACAATTACATTACCTAACTCTATTTTATGAAAACCACGACCATCTTGGCTGACATTACATCATTCAACCGGAGTAAATATTGCAACACCTGAGTTGGAATGATATGACGCGACTCTATAGAACCAAAACCATCTTGACTGGCATTACATCTTTCAACTGGAGTAAAGACCACACACCTTCGCTGTAATTATATCACCTGACTCTATACAATGAAGACCACGACCATCCTGGCTCGCATTACGTCATTCGACTATAGTGAAGACCATATAACCTTCATAGGAATTATAGCACCTGACTCAATAAAATGAAGACCACCTCCATCTTGCCAAGCATTACATCATCCCATTGGAGTGAAGATTGCAACACCTTCACAGAAATACATTACCTAACTCTATATTATGAAGACCACGACCATCTTGGCGTACATTACATCGACCACCGGAGTGAAGATCACCGCACCTTTGCGGTTATTATATCATGTGACTCTATAGAATGATTACCATAACCATCATGGTTGGCATTACATCATTCAACCGTAGTGATGACCGCAACACCTTCAAAGTAGAATTATATCACCTAATTCTATAGAATGAAGACCACGACCATCTCGGATGGCATTACATCATTCCACCGGAGTAAAGACCACGAACATTCATAGGAATAATAGCACCGACTCTATAAAATAAAGACCAAAGCACCATCTTGGCAAGCATTACATCATTCAACTAGAATAAAGATCGCAACACCTTCACTACAATTACATTACCTAACTCTATCTTATGAAAACAACGACCATCTTGGCGACATTACATCACTCAACAGAATAAATATTGCAACACCTTCGTTGGAATGATATGACGTGACTCTATAGAATCAAGACCAAAACCATCTTGGTTGGCATTACATCTTTCATCCGGAGTAAAGACCACACACCTTCGCTGTAATATATCACCTGACTCTATACAATGAAGACCACGACCATCCTGGCTCGCATTACGTCATTCGACTATAGTGAAGACCACATAACCTTCATAGGAATTATAGAACCCGACTCAATAAAATGAAGACCACCACCATCTTGCCAAGCATTACATCATCCCATTGGAGTGAAGATTGAAACACCTTCACAGAAATACATTACCTAACTCTATATTATGAAGACCACGACCATCTTGGCGTACATTACATCGACCACCGGAGTGAAGATCACCGCACCTTTGCGGTTATTATATCATGTGACTCTATAGAATGATGACCATAACCATCATGGTTGGCATTACATCATTCAACTGTAGTGATGACCGCAACACCTTCAGTAGAATTATATCTCCTAATTCTATAGAATGAAGACCACGACCATCTCGGATGGCATTACATCATTCCACCGGAGTAATGACCACGAAACATTCATAGGACTAATAGCACCCGACTCAATAAAATAAAGACCAGCGCCATCTTGGCAAGCATTACATCATTCAATTGGAATGAAGATCGCAACACCTTCACTACAATTACATTACCTAACTTTATATTATTAAAACAACGACCATCTTGGCTGACATTACATCATTCAACAGGAGTAAATATTGCAATACCTTCATTGGAACGATATGACAAGACTCTATAGAATGAACACCAAAACCATCTTGGTTGGCATTACATCATTCAACTGTAGTGATGACCGCAACACCTTCACTAGAATTATATCACCTAATTCTATAGAATGAAGACCACGACCATCATGGTTGGCGTTACATCATTCAACTGTAGTGATGACCGCAACATCTTCACTAGAATTATGTCTCCTAATTCTATAGAATGAAGACCACGACCATCTCGGATGGCATTACATCATTCCACTGGAGTAAAGACCACGAAACATTCATAGGAATAATAGCACCGACTCTATAAAATAAAGACCAAGACCATCTTGGCAAGCATTACATCATTCAATTGGAATGAAGATCGCAACACCTTCACTACAATTACATTACCTAACTCTATATTATGAAAACAATGACCATCTTGGCGACATTACATCATTCAACAGAGTAAATATTGCAACACCTTCGTTGGAACGATATGACGTGACTCTATAGAATGAACACCAAAACCATCTTGGTTGGCATTACATCATTCAACCGTAGTGATGACCGCAACACCTTCACTAGAATTATATCACCTAATTCTATAGAATGAAGACCACGACCATCATGGTTGGCGTTACATCATTCAACCGTAGTGATGACCGCAACATCTTCACTAGAATTATGTCTCCTAATTCTATAGAATGAAGACCACGACCATCTCGGATGGCATTACATCATTCCACCGGAGTAAAGACCACAGAACATTCATAGGAATAATAGCACCGACTCTATAAAATAAAGACCAAAGCACCATCTTGGCAAGCATTACATCATTCAACCGGAATGAAGATCGCAACACCTTCACTACAATTACATTACCTAACTCTATCTTATGAAAACATAGACCATCTTGGCTGACATTACATCATTCAACAGGAGTAAATATTGCAACACCTTCGTTGGAATGATATGACGTGACTCTATAGAATCAAGACCAAAACCATCTTGGTTGGCATTAAATCTTTCAACTGGAGTACGAGACCACACACCTTCGCTGTAATTATATCACCGACTCTATACAATGAAGACCACGACCATCTGGCTGGCTCGCATTACGTCATTCGACTATAGTGAAGACCACATAACCTTCATAGGAATTATAGAACCTGACTCAATAAAATGAAGACCACCACCATCTTGCCAAGCATTACATCATCCCATTGGAGTGAAGATTGCAACACCTTCACAGGAAATACATTACCTAACTCTATATTATGAAGACCACGACCATCTTGGCAAGACATTACATCCGACCACCGGTGTGAAGATCACTTGCACCTTTGCGGTTATTATATCATGTGACTCTATAGAATGATGACCCTAACCATCATGGTTGGCATTACATCATTCAACTGTAGTGATGACCGCAACACCTTCAGTAGAATTATATCACCTAATTCTATAGAATGAAGACCACGACCATCTCGGATGGCATTACATCATTCCACCGGAGTAAAGACCACGAGAACATTCATAGGAATAATAGCACCCGACTCTATAAAATTAAGACCAAAGCACCATCTTGGCAAGCATTACATCATTCAATTGGAATGAAGATCGCAACACCTTCACTACAATTACATTACCTAACTCTATCTTATGAAAACAACGACCATCTTGGTGACATTATATCATTCAACAGAGTAAATATTGCAACACCTTCGTTGGAATGATATGACGTGACTCTATAGAATCAAGACCAAAACCATATTGGTTGGCATTACATCTTTCAACTGGAGTACGGACCACACACCTTCGCCGTAATTATATCACCCGACTCTATACAATGAAGACCACGACCATCCTGGCTCGCATTACGTCATTCGACTATAGTGAAGACCACATAACCTTCATAGGAATTATAGAACCTGACTCAATAAAATGAAGACCACCACCATCTTGCCAAGCATTACATCATCCCATTGGAGTGAAGATTGCAACACCTTCACAGGAAATACATTACCTAACTCTATAATATGAAGACCACGACCATCTTGGCAGACATTACATCTGACCACTGGAGTGAAGATCACTGCACCTTTGCGGTTATTATATCATGTGACTCTATAGAATGATGACCATAACCATCATGGTTGGCATTACATCATTCAACTGTAGTGAAGACCGCAACACCTTCAGTAGAATTATATCTCCTAATTCTATAGAATGAAGACCACGACCATCTCGGATGGCATTACATCATTCCACTGGAGTAATGACCACAGAACATTCATAGGACTAATAGCACCTGACTCAATAAAATAAAGACCAGCGCCATCTTGGCAAGCATTACATCATTCAATTGGAATGAAGATCGCAACACCTTCACTACAATTACATTACCTAACTATATATTATGAAAACAACGACCATCTTGGCTGACATTACATCATTCAACAGGAGTAAATATTGCAACACCTTCATTGGAACGATATGACGAGACTCTATAGAATGAACACCAAAACCATCTTGGTTGGCATTACATCATTCAACTGTAGTGATGACCGCAACACCTTCACTAGAATTATATCACCTAATTCTATAGAATGAAGACCACGACCATCATGGTTGGCGTTACATCATTCAACTGTAGTGATGACCGCAACATCTTCACTAGAATTATGTCTCCTAATTCTATAGAATGAAGACCACGACCATCTCGGATGGCATTACATCATTCCACTGGAGTAAAGACCACAGAACATTCATAGGAATAATAGCACCGACTCTATAAAATAAAGACCAAAGCACCATCTTGGCAAGCATTACATCATTCAATTGGAATGAAGATCGCAACACCTTCACTACAATTACATTACCTAACTCTATTTTATGTAAACCACGACCATCTTGGCTGACATTACATCATTCAACCGGAGTAAATATTGCAACACCTGAGTTGGAATGATATGACGTGACTCTATAGAACCAAAACCATCTTGACTGGCATTACATCTTTCAACTGGAGTAAAGACCACACACCTTCGCTGTAATTATATCACCTGACTCTATACAATGAAGACCACGACCATCCTGGCTCGCATTACGTCATTCGACTATAGTGAAGACCACATAACCTTCATAGGAATTATAGCACCTGACTCAATAAAATGAAGACCACCTCCATCTTGCCAAGCATTACATCATCCCATTGGAGTGAAGATTGCAACACCTTCACAGGAAATACATTACCTAACTCTATATTATGAAGACCACGACCATCTTGGCAGACATTACATCTGACCACTGGAGTGAAGATCACTGCACCTTTGCGGTTATTATATCATGTGACTCTATAGAATGATGACCATAACCATCATGGTTGGCATTACATCATTCAACTGTAGTGATGACCACAACACCTTCACTAGAATTATATCACCTAATTCTATAGAATGAAGACCACGACCATCATGGTTGGCGTTACATCATTCAACTGTAGTGATGACCGCAACATCTTCACTGGAATTATGTCTCCTAATTATATAGAATGAAGACCACGACCATCTCGGATGGCATTACATCATTCCACTGGAGTAATGACCACAGAACATTCATAGGAATAATAGCACCTTACTCTATAAAATAAAGACCAGAACCATCTTGGCAAGCATTACATCATTCAATTGGAATGAATATCGCAACACCTTCACTACAATTACATTACCTAACTCTATATTATGAAAACAACGACCATCTTGGCTGACATTACATCATTCAACAGGAGTAAATATTGCAACACCTTCATTGGAACGATATGACGTGACTCTATAGAATGAACACCAAAACCATCTTGGTTGGCATTACATCATTCAACTGTAGTGATGACCGCAACACCTTCACTAGAATTATATCACCTAATTCTATAGAATGAAGACCACGACCATTATGGTTGGCGTTACATCATTCAACTGTAGTGATGACCTCAACATCTTCACTGGAATTATGTCTCCTAATTCTATAGAATGAAGACCACGACCATCTCGGATGGCATTACATCATTCCACTAGAGTAAAGACCACGAACATTCCTAGGAATAATAGCACCTGTCTCTATAAAATAAAGACCAGCGCCATCTTGGCAAGCATTACATCATTCAATTGGAATGAAGATCGCAACACCTTCACTACAATTACATTACCTAACTCTATTTTATGAAAACCACGACCATCTTGGCTGACATTACATCATTCAACCGGAGTAAATATTGCAACACCTTCGAGTTGGAATGATATGACGTGACTCTATAGAACCAAAACCATCTTGACCGGCATTACATCTTTCAACCGGAGTAAAGACCACACACCTTCGCTGTAATTATATCACCGACTCTATACAATGAAGACCACGACCATCCTGGCTCGCATTACGTCATTCGACTATAGTGAAGACCACATAACCTTCATAGGAATTATAGCACCGACTCAATAAAATGAAGACCACCTCCATCTTGCCAAGCATTACATCATCCCATTGGAGTGAAGATTGCAACACCTTCACAGAAATACATTACCTAACTCTATATTATGAAGACCACGACCATCTTGGCGTAGATTATTACATCGACCACCGGAGTGAAGATCACCGCACCTTTGCGGTTATTATATCATGTGACTCTATAGAATGATGACCATAACCATCATGGTTGGCATTACATCATTCAACCGTAGTGATGACCGCAACACCTTCACTAGAATTATATCACCTAATTCTATAGAATGAAGACCACGACCATCATGGTTGGCGTTACATCATTCAACCGTAGTGATGACCGCAACATCTTCACCGGAATTATGTCTCCTAATTATATAGAATGAAGACCACGACCATCTCGGATGGCATTACATCATTCCACCGGAGTAATGACCACGAACATTCATAGGAATAATAGCACCTTACTCTATAAAATAAAGACCAGAACCATCTTGGCAAGCATTACATCATTCAATTGGAATGAATATCGCAACACCTTCACTACAATTACATTACCTAACTCTATATTATGAAAACAACGACCATCTTGGCTGACATTACATCATTCAACAGGAGTAAATATTGCAACACCTTCATTGGAACGATATGACGTGACTCTATAGAATGAACACCAAAACCATCTTGGTTGGCATTACATCATTCAACTGTAGTGATGACCGCAACACCTTCACTAGAATTATATCACCTAATTCTATAGAATGAAGACCACGACCGTTATGGTTGGCGTTACATCATTCAACTGTAGTGATGACCTCAACATCTTCACTGGAATTATGTCTCCTAATTCTATAGAATGAAGACCACGACCATCTCGGATGGCATTACATCATTCCACTAGAGTAAAGACCACAGAACATTCATAGGAATAATAGCACCTGTCTCTATAAAATAAAGACCAGCGCCATCTTGGCAAGCATTACATCAATCAATTGGAATGAAGATCGCAACACCTTCACTACAATTACATTACCTAACTCTATTTTCTGAAAACCACGACCATCTTGGCTGACATTACATCATTCAACCGGAGTAAATATTGCAACACCTGAGTTGGAATGATATGACGTCACTCTATAGAACCAAAACCATCTTGACTGGCATTACATCTTTCAACTGGAGTAAAGACCACACACCTTCGCTGTAATTATATCACCTGACTCTATACAATGAAGACCACGACCATCCTGGCTCGCATTACGTCATTCGACTATAGTGAAGACCACATAACCTTCATAGGAATTATAGCACCTGACTCAATAAAATGAAGACCACCTCCATCTTGCCAAGCATTACATCATCCCATTGGAGTGAAGATTGCAACACCTTCACAGAAATACATTACCTAACTCTATATTATGAAGACCACGACCATCTTGGCGTACATTACATCGACCACTTTGGAGTGAAGATCACCGCACCTTTGCGGTTATTATATCATGTGACTAGTCCTATAGAATGATGACCATAACCATCATGGTTGGCATTACATCATTCAACCGTAGTGATGACCGCAACACCTTCACTAGAATTATATCACCTAATTCTATAGAATGAAGAGACCACGACCATCATGGTTGGCGTTACATCATTCAACCGTAGTGATGACCGCAACATCTTCACCGGAATTATGTCTCCTAATTATATAGAATGAAGACCACGACCATCTCGGATGGCATTACATCATTCCACTTTGGAGTAATGACCACGAGAACATTCATAGGAATAATAGCACCTTACTCTATAAAATAAAGACCGAACCATATTGGCAAGCATTACATCATTCAATTGGAATGAATATCGCAACACCTTCACTACAATTACATTACCTAACTCTATATTATGAAAACAACGACCATCTTGGCTGACATTACATCATTCAACAGAGTAAATATTGCAACACCTTCATTGGAACGATATGACGTGACTCTATAGAATGAACACCAAAACCATCTTGGTTGGCATTACATCATTCAACCGTAGTGATGATCGCAACACCTTCACTAGAATTATATCACCTAATTCTATAGAATGAAGACCACGACCATTATGGTTGGCGTTACATCATTCAACTGTAGTGATGACCTCAACATCTTCACTGGAATTATGTCTCCTAATTCTATAGAATGAAGACCACGACCATCTCGGATGGCATTACATCATTCCACTAGAGTAAAGACCACAGAACATTCATAGGAATAATAGCACCTGTCTCTATAAAATAAAGACCAGAGCCATCTTGGCAAGCATTACATCATTCAATTGGAATGAAGATCGCAACACCTTCACTACAATTACATTACCTAACTCTATTTTATGAAAACCACGACCATCTTGGCTGACATTACATCATTCAACCGGAGTAAATATTGCAACACCTGAGTTGGAATGATATGACGTGACTCTATAGAACCAAAACCATCTTGGCTGGCATTACATCTTTCAACTGTAGTAAAGACCACACACCTTCGCTGTAATTATATCACCTGACTCTATACAATGAAGACCACGACCATCCTGGCTCGCATTACGTCATTCGACTATAGTGAAGACCACATAACCTTCATAGGAATTATAGCACCTGACTCAATAAAATGAAGACCACCACCATCTTGCCAAGCATTACATCATCCCATTGGAGTGAAGATTGCAACACCTTTACAGGAAATACATTACCTAACTCTATATTATGAAGACCACGACCATCTTGGCGTACATTACATCGACCACCGGAGTGAAGATCACCGCACCTTTGCGGTTATTATATCATGTAACTCTATAGAATGATGACCATAACCATCATGGTTGGCATTACATCATTCAACTGTAGTGATGACCGCAACACCTTCAGTTGAATTATATCGCCTAATTCTATAGAATGAAGACCACGACCATCATGGTTGGCATTACATCATTCAACCGTAGTGATGACCGCAACACCTTCACTAGAATTATATCACCTAATTCTATAGAATGAAGACCACGACCATCATGGTTGGCGTTACATCATTCAACTGTAGTGATGACCGCAACATCTTCACTGGAATTATGTCACCTAATTATATAGAATGAAGACCACGACCATCTCGGATGGCATTACATCATTTCACTGGAGTAATGACCACGAGAACATTCATAGGACTAATGCACCTGACTCTATAAAATAAAGACCAGCACCATCTTGGCAAGCATTACATCATTCAATTGGAATGAAGATCGCAACACCTTCACTACAATTACATTACCTAACTCTATATTATGAAAACAACGACCATCTTGGCTTACATTACATCATTCAACAGAGAGTAAATATTGCAACACCTTCGTTGGAACGATATGACGTGACTCTATAGAATGAACACCAAAACCATCTTGGTTGGCATTACATCATTCAACCGTAGTGATGACCGCAACACCTTCACTAGAATTATATCACCTAATTCTATAGAATGAAGACCACGACCATCATGGTTGGCGTTACATCATTCAACCGTAGTGATGACCGCAACATCTTCACTAGAATTATGTCTCCTAATTCTATAGAATGAAGACCACGACCATCTCGGATGGCATTACATCATTCCACCGGAGTAATGACCACAGAACATTCATAGGAATAATAGCACCGACTCTATAAAATAAAGACCAAAGACCATCTTGGCAAGCATTACATCATTCAACCGGAATGAAGATCGCAACACCTTCACTACAATTACATTACCTAACTCTATCTTATGAAAACAACGACCATCTTGGTGACATTACATCATTCAACAGAGTAAATATTGCAACACCTTCGTTGGAATGATATGACGTGACTCTATAGAATCAAGACCAAAACCATCTTGGTTGGCATTACATCTTTCAACCGGAGTAAAGACCACACACATTCGCCGTAATTATATCACCCGACTCTATACAATGAAGACCACGACCATCCTGGCTCGCATTACGTCATTCGACTATAGTGAAGACCACATAACCTTCATAGGAATTATAGAACCTGACTCAATAAAATGAAGACCACCACCATCTTGCCAAGCATTACATCATCCCATTGGAGTGAAGATTGCAACACCTTCACAGAAATACATTACCTAACTCTATATTATGAAGACCACGACCATCTTGCGACATTACATCGACCACCGGAGTGAAGATCCCCGCACCTTTGCGGTTATTATATCATGTAACTCTATAGAATGATGACCATAACCATCATGGTTGGCATTACATCATTCAACCGTAGTGATGACCGCAACACCTTCGAGAATTATATCACCTAATTCTATAGAATGAAGACCACGACCATCTCGGATGGCATTACATCATTCCACTTTGGAGTAAAGACCACGAACATTCATAGGAATAATAGCACCCGACTCTATAAAATAAAGACCAAGCACCATCTTGGCAAGCATTACATCATTCAACCGGAATGAAGATCGCAACACCTTCACTACAATTACATTACCTAACTCTATCTTATGAAAACATAGACCATCTTGGCTGACATTACATCATTCAACAGGAGTAAATATTGCAACACCTTCGTTGGAATGATATGACGTGACTCTACGTAATCAAGACCAAAACCATCTTGGTTGGCATTACATCTTTCAACCGGAGTAAAGACCACACACCTTCGCTGTAATTATATCACCTGACTCTATACAATGAAGACCACGACCATCCTGGCTCGCATTACGTCATTCGACTATAGTGAAGACCACATAACCTTCATAGGAATTATAGAACCTGACTCAATAAAATGAAGACCACCACCATCTTGCCAAGCATTAAATCATCCCATTGGAGTGAAGATTGCAACACCTTCACAGAAATACATTACCTAACTCTATATTATGAAGACCACGACCATCTTGGCGACATTACATCCGACCACCGGAGTGAAGATCACCGCACCTTTGCGGTTATTATATCACGTGACTCTATAGAATGATGACCATAACCATCATGGTTGGCATTACATCATTCAACCGTAGTGATAACCGCAACACCTTCATAGAATTATATCACCTAATTCTATAGAATGAAGACCACGACCATCATGGTTGGCATTACATCATTCAACTGTAGTGATGACCGCAACACCTTCACTAGAATTATATCACCTAATTCTATAGAATGAAGACCACGACCATCATGGTTGGCGTTACATCATTCAACTGTAGTGATGACCGCAACATCTTCACTGGAATTATGTCTCCTAATTCTATAGAATGAAGACCACGACCATCTCGGATGGCATTACATCATTCCACCGGAGTAATGACCACAGAACATTCATAGGACTAATAGCACCTGACTCAATAAAATAAAGACCAGCGCCATCTTGGCAAGCATTACATCATTCAATTGGAATGAAGATCGCAACACCTTCACTACAATTACATTACCTAACTCTATATTATGAAAACAACGACCATCTTGGCGACATTACATCATTCAACAGAGTAAATATTGCAACACCTTCATTGGAACGATATGACGAGACTCTATAGAATGAACACCAAAACCATCTTGGTTGGCATTACATCATTCAACCGTAGTGATGACCGCAACACCTTCACTAGAGTTATATCACCTAATTCTATAGAATGAAGACCACGACCATCATGGTTGGCGTTACATCATTCAACCGTAGTGATGACCGCAACATCTTCACTAGAATTATGTCTCGTAATTCTATAGAATGAAGACCACGACCATCTCGGATGGCATTACATCATTCCACTGGAGTAAAGACCACGAACATTCATAGGAATAATAGCACCGACTCTATAAAATAAAGACCAAGCACCATCTTGGCAAGCATTACATCATTCAATTGGAATGAAGATCGCAACACCTTCACTACAATTACATTACCTAACTCTATATTATGAAAACAACGACCATCTTGGTCGACATTACATCATTCAACAGAGTAAATATTGCAACACCTTCGAGTTGGAACGATATGACGTGACTCTATAGAATGAACACCAAAACCATCTTGGTTGGCATTACATCATTCAACCGTAGTGATGACCGCAACACCTTCACTAGAATTATATCACCTAATTCTATAGAATGAAGACCACGACCATCATGGTTGGCGTTACATCATTCAACCGTAGTGATGACCATAACATCTTCACTAGAATTATGTCTCCTAATTCTATAGAATGAAGACCACGACCATCTCGGATGGCATTACATCATTCCACCGGAGTAAAGACCACGAAACATTCATAGGAATAATAGCACCGACTCTATAAAATAAAGACCAAGACAATCTTGGCAAGCATTACATCATTCAACCGGAATGAAGATCGCAACACCTTCACTACAATTACATTACCTAACTCTATCTTATGAAAACAACGACCATCTTGGCGACATTACATCATTCAACAGAGTAAATATTGCAACACCTTCGTTGGAATGATATGACGTGACTCTATAGAATCAAGACCAAAACCATCTTGGTTGGCATTACATCTTTCAACCGGAGTAAAGACCACACACCTTCGCTGTAATTATATCACCCGACTCTATACAATGAAGACCACGACCATCCTGGCTCGCATTACGTCATTCGACTATAGTGAAGACCACATAACCTTCATAGGAATTATAGAACCGACTCAATAAAATGAAGACCACCACCATCTTGCCAAGCATTACATCATCCCATTGGAGTGAAGATTGCAACACCTTCACAGAAATACATTACCTAACTCTATATTATGAAGACCACGACCATCTTGGCAGACATTACATCTGACCACTGGAGTGAAGATCACTGCACCTTTGCGGTTATTATATCATGTAACTCTATAGAATGATGACCATAACCATCATGGTTGGCATTACATCATTCAACTGTAGTGATGACCTCAACATCTTCACTGGAATTATGTCTCCTAATTCTATAGAATGAAGACCACGACCATCTCGGATGGCATTACATCATTCCACTAGAGTAAAGACCACAGAACATTCATAGGAATAATAGCACCTGTCTCTATAAAATAAAGACCAGCGCCATCTTGGCAAGCATTACATCATTCAATTGGAATGAAGATCGCAACACCTTCACTACAATTACATTACCTAACTCTATTTTATGAAAACCACGACCATCTTGGCTGACATTACATCATTCAACAGGAGTAAATATTGCAACACCTTCGTTGGAATGATATGACGTGACTCTATAGAATCAAGACCAAAACCATCTTGGTTGGCATTACATCTTTCAACTGGAGTAAAGACCACACACCTTCGCTGTAATTATATCACCTGACTCTATACAATGAAGACCACGACCATCCTGGCTCGCATTACGTCATTCGACTATAGTGAAGACCACATAACCTTCATAGGAATTATAGAACCTGACTCAATAAAATGAAGACCACCACCATCTTGCCAAGCATTACATCATCCCATTGGAGTGAAGATTGCAACACCTCCACAGAAATACATTACCTAACTCTATATTATGAAGACCACGACCATCTTGGCGGACATTACATCCGACCACCGGAGTGAAGATCACTTGCACCTTTGCGGTTATTATATCATGTAACTCTATAGAATGATGACCATAACCATCATGGTTGGCATTACATCATTCAACTGTAGTGATGACCGCAACACCTTCAGTACAATTATATCACCTAATTCTATAGAATGAAGACCACGACCATCTCGGATGGCATTACATCATTCCACCGGAGTAAAGACCACGAGAACATTCATAGGAATAATAGCACCGACTCTATAAAATAAAGACCAAGCACCATCTTGGCAAGCATTACATCATTCAACTGGAATGAAGATCGCAACACCTTCACTACAATTACATTACCTAACTCTATCATATGAAAACAACGACCATCTTGGCTGACATTACATCATTCAACAGGAGTAAATATTGCAACACCTTCGTTGGAATGATATGACGTGACTCTATAGAATCAAGACCAAAACCATCTTGGTTGGCATTACATCTTTCAACTGGAGTAAAGACCACACACCTTCGCTGTAATTATATCACCGACTCTATACAATGAAGACCACGACCATCCTGGCTCGCATTACGTCATTCGACTATAGTGAAGACCACATAACCTTCATAGGAATTATAGAACCTGACTCAATAAAATGAAGACCACCACCATCTTGCCAAGCATTACATCATCCCATTGGAGTGAAGATTGCAACACCTTCACAGAAATACATTACCTAACTCTATATTATGAAGACCACGACCATCTTGGCAGAGACATTACATCCGACCACCGGAGTGAAGATCACCGCACCTTTGCGGTTATTATATCATGTAACTCTATAGAATGATGACCATAACCATCATGGTTGGCATTACATCATTCAACCGTAGTGATGACCGCAACACCTTCAAATGAAGACCACGACCATCATGTACAATTATATCACCTAATTCTATAGAATGAAGACCACGACCATCTCGGATGGCATTACATCATTCCACTGGAGTAATGACCACACAACATTCATAGGACTAATGCACCTGACTCTATAAAATAAAGACCAGCACCATCTTGGCAAGCATTACATCATTCAATTGGAATGAAGATCGCAACACCTTCACTACAATTACATTACCTAACTCTATATTATGAAAACAACGACCATCTTGGCTGACATTACATCATTCAACAGAGTAAATATTGCAACACCTTCGTTGGAACGATATGACGTGACTCTATAGAATGAACACCAAAACCATCTTGGTTGGCATTACATCATTCAACTGTAGTGATGACCGCAACACCTTCACCGAAATTATATCACCTAATTCTATAGAATGAAAACCACGACCATCATGGTTGGCGTTACATCATTCAACCGTAGTGATGACCGCAACATCTTCACTAGAATTATGTCTCCTAATTCTATAGAATGAAGACCACGACCATCTCGGATGGCATTACATCATTCCACCGGAGTAAAGACCACAGAACATTCATAGGAATAATAGCACCCGACTCTCTAAAATAAAGACCAAGACCATCTTGGCAAGCATTACATCATTCAACCGGAATGAAGATCGCAACACCTTCACTACAATTACATTACCTAACTCTATCTTATGAAAACAACGACCATCTTGGCGACATTACATCATTCAACGAGAGTAAATATTGCAACACCTTCGTTGGAATGATATGACGTGACTCTATAGAATCAAGACCAAAACCATCTTGGTTGGCATTACATCTTTCAACTGGAGTAAAGACCACACACCTTCGCTGTAATTATATCACCTGACTCTATACAATGAAGACCACGACCATCCTGGCTCGCATTACGTCATTCGACTATAGTGAAGAGCACATAACCTTCATAGGAATTATAGAACGTGACTCAATAAAATGAAGACCACCACCATCTTGCCAAGCATTACATCATCCCATTGGAGTGAAGATTGCAACACCTTCACAGGAAATACATTACCTAACTCTATATTATGAAGACCACGACCATCTTGGCAGACATTACATCTGACCACTGGAGTGAAGATCACTGCACCTTTGCGGTTATTATATCATGTGACTCTATAGAATGATGACCATAACCATCATGGTTGGCATTACATCATTCAACTGTAGTGATAACCGCAACACCTTCAAATAGAATTATATCACCTAATTCTATAGAATGAAGACCACGACCATCATGGTTGGCATTACATCATTCAACTGTAGTGATGACCGCAACACCTTCACTAGAATTATATCACCTAATTCTATAGAATGAAGACCACGACCATCTTGGCAAGCATTACATCATTCAACTGGAATGAAGATCGCAACACCTTCACTACAATTACATTACCTAACTCTATCTTATGAAAACAACGACCATCTTGGTGACATTACATCATTCAACAGAGTAAATATTGCAACACCTTCGTTGGAATGATATGACGTGACTCTATAGAATCAAGACCAAAACCATCTTGGTTGGCATTACATCTTTCAACTGAGTAAAGACCACACACCTTCGCTGTAATTATATCACCTGACTCTATACAATGAAGACCACGACCATCCTAGCTCGCATTACGTCATTCGACCATAGTGAAGACCACATAACCTTCATAGGAATTATAGAACCTGACTCAATAAAATGAAGACCACCACCATCTTGCCAAGCATTACATCATCCCATTGGAGTGAAGATTGCAACACCTTCACAGAAATACATTACCTAACTCTATATTATGAAGACCACGACCATCTTGGCGTACATTACATCCGACCACCGGAGTGAAGATCACTACACCTTTGCGGTTATTATATCATGTGACTCTATAGAATGATGACCATAACCATCATGGTTGGCATTACATCATTCAACTGTAGTGATGACCGCAACACCTTCAGTAGAATTATATCACCTAATTCTATAGAATGAAGACCACGACCATCATGGTTGGTTACATCATTCAACTGTAGTGATGACCGCAACACCTTCACTAGAATTATATAACCTAATTCTATAGAATGAAGACCACGACCATCATGGTTGGCGTTACATCATTCAACTATAGTGATGACCGCAACATTTTCACTGAATTATGTCTCCTAATTCTATAGAATGAAGACCACGACCATCTCGGATGGCATTACATTATTCCACTGGAGTGATGACCACAGAACATTCATAGGACTAATAGCACCTGACTCAATAAAATAAAGACCAGCGCCATCTTGGCAAGCATTACATCATTCAATTGGAATGAAGATCGCAACACCTTCACTACAATTACATTACCTAACTCTATATTATGAAAACAACGACCATCTTGGGCGACATTACATCATTCAACAGAGTGAATATTGCAACACCTTCATTGGAACGATATGACGAGACTCTATAGAATGAACACCAAAACCATCTTGGTTGGCATTACATCATTCAACCGTAGTGATGACCGCAACACCTTCACTAGAATTATATCACCTAATTCTATAGAATGAAGACCACGACCATCATGGTTGGCGTTACATCATTCAACCGTAGTGATGACCGCAACATCTTCACTAGAATTATGTCTCCTAATTCTATAGAATGAAGACCACGACCATCTCGGATGGCATTACATCATTCCACCGGAGTAAAGACCACGAAACATTCATAGGAATAATAGCACCGACTATATAAAATAAAGACCAAAGCACCATCTAGGCAAGCATTACATCATTCAATTGGAATGAAGATCGCAACACCTTCACTACAATTACATTACCTAACTCTATTTTATGAAAACCACGACCATCTTGGCGACATTACATCATTCAACCGAGAGTAAATATTGCAACACCTTCGTTGGAATGATATGACGTGACTCTATAGAACCAAAACCATCTTGACAGTTGCATTACATCTTTCAACTGGAGTAAAGACCACACACCTTCGCTTTGTAATTATATCACCCGACTCTATACAATGAAGACCACGACCATCCTGGCTCGCATTACGTCATTCGACTATAGTGAAGACCACATAACCTTCATAGGAATTATAGAACCCGACTCAATAAAATGAAGACCACCACCATCTTGCCAAGCATTACATCATCCCATTGGAGTGAAGATTGCAACACCTTCACAGAAATACATTACCTAACTCTATATTATGAAGACCACGACCATCTTGGCAGACATTACATCTGACCACTGGAGTGAAGATCACTGCACCTTTGCGGTTATTATAGCATGTGACTCTATAGAATGATGACCATAACCATCATGGTTGGCATTACATCATTCAACTGTAGTGATGACCGCAACACCTTCAAAGAGAATTATATCACCTAATTCTATAGAATGAAGACCACGACCATCATGGTTGGCATTACATCATTCAACCGTAGTGATGACCGCAACACCTTCACTAGAATTATATCACCTAATTCTATAGAATGAAGACCACGACCATCATGGTTGGCGTTACATCATTCAACTGTAGTGATGACCGCAACATCTTCACTGGAATTATGTCTCCTAATTCTATAGAATGAAGACCACGACCATCTCGGATGGCATTACATCATTCCACCGGAGTAATGACCACACAACATTCATAGGACTAATGCACCCGACTCTATAAAATAAAGACCAAAGCACCATCTTGGCAAGCATTACATCATTCAATTGGAATGAAGATCGCAACACCTTCACTACAATTACATTACCTAACTCTATATTATGAAAACAACGACCATCTTGGTGACATTACATCATTCAACAGAGTAAATATTGCAACACCTTCGTTGGAACGATATGACGTGACTCTATAGAATGAACACCAAAACCATCTTGGTTGGCATTACATCATTCAACTCGTAGTGATGACCGCAACACCTTCACCGAATTATATCACCTAATTCTATAGAATGAAAACCACGACCATCATGGTTGGCGTTACATCATTCAACCGTAGTGATGACCGCAACATCTTCACTAGAATTATGTCTCCTAATTCTATAGAATGAAGACCACGACCATCTCGGATGGCATTACATCATTCCACCGGAGTAAAGACCACGAGAACATTCATAGGAATAATAGCACCGACTCTCTAAAATAAAGACCAAAGACCATCTTGGCAAGCATTACATCATTCAACCGGAATGAAGATCGCAACACCTTCACTACAATTACATTACCTAACTCTATCTTATGAAAACAACGACCATCTTGGCGACATTACATCATTCAACAGAGTAAATATTGCAACACCTTCGTTGGAATGATATGACGTGACTCTATAGAATCAAGACCAAAACCATCTTGGTTGGCATTACATCTTTCAACCGGAGTAAAGACCACACACCTTCGCTGTAATTATATCACCCGACTCTATACAATGAAGACCACGACCATCCTGGCTCGCATTACGTCATTCGACTATAGTGAAGAGCACATAACCTTCATAGGAATTATAGAACGTGACTCAATAAAATGAAGACCACCACCATCTTGCCAAGCATTACATCATCCCATTGGTGAAGATTGCAACACCTTCACAGAAATACATTACCTAACTCTATATTATGAAGACCACGACCATCTTGGCGTACATTACATCCGACCACCGGAGTGAAGATCACCGCACCTTTGCGGTTATTATATCATGTGACTCTATAGAATGATGACCATAACCATCATGGTTGGCATTACATCATTCAACCGTAGTGATAACCGCAACACCTTCAGTAGAATTATATCACCTAATTCTATAGAATGAAGACCACGACCATCATGGTTGGCATTACATCATTCAACTGTAGTGATGACCGCAACACCTTCACTAGAATTATATCACCTAATTCTATAGAATGAAGACCACGACCATCTTGGCAAGCATTACATCATTCAACTGGAATGAAGATCGCAACACCTTCACTACAATTACATTACCTAACTCTATCTTATGAAAACAACGACCATCTTGGTGACATTACATCATTCAACAGAGTAAATATTGCAACACCTTCGTTGGAATGATATGACGTGACTCTATAGAATCAAGACCAAAACCATCTTGGTTGGCATTACATCTTTCAACTGGAGTAAAGACCACACACCTTCGCTGTAATTATATCACCTGACTCTATACAATGAAGACCACGACCATCCTAGCTCGCATTACGTCATTCGACCATAGTGAAGACCACATAACCTTCATAGGAATTATAGAACCCGACTCAATAAAATGAAGACCACCACCATCTTGCCAAGCATTACATCATCCCATTGGAGTGAAGATTGCAACACCTTCACAGAAATACATTACCTAACTCTATATTATGAAGACCACGACCATCTTGGCAGACATTACATCTGACCACTGGAGTGAAGATCACTACACCTTTGCGGTTATTATATCATGTGACTCTATAGAATGATGACCATAACCATCATGGTTGGCATTACATCATTCAACCGTAGTGATGACCGCAACACCTTCAAGAGAATTATATCACCTAATTCTATAGAATGAAGACCACGACCATCATGGTTGGTTACATCATTCAACTGTAGTGATGACCGCAACACCTTCACTAGAATTATATAACCTAATTCTATAGAATGAAGACCACGACCATCATGGTTGGCGTTACATCATTCAACTATAGTGATGACCGCAACATTTTCACTGGAATTATGTCTCCTAATTCTATAGAATGAAGACCACGACCATCTCGGATGGCATTACATTATTCCACTGGAGTGATGACCACAGAACATTCATAGGACTAATAGCACCTGACTCAATAAAATAAAGACCAGCGCCATCTTGGCAAGCATTACATCATTCAATTGGAATGAAGATCGCAACACCTTCACTACAATTACATTACCTAACTCTATATTATGAAAACAACGACCATCTTGGCTGACATTACATCATTCAACAGGAGTGAATATTGCAACACCTTCATTGGAACGATATGACGAGACTCTATAGAATGAACACCAAAACCATCTTGGTTGGCATTACATCATTCAACCGTAGTGATGACCGCAACACCTTCACTAGAATTATATCACCTAATTCTATAGAATGAAGACCACGACCATCATGGTTGGCGTTACATCATTCAACCGTAGTGATGACCGCAACATCTTCACTAGAATTATGTCTCCTAATTCTATAGAATGAAGACCACGACCATCTCGGATGGCATTACATCATTCCACCGGAGTAAAGACCACGAGAACATTCATAGGAATAATAGCACCGACTATATAAAATAAAGACCAAGACCATCTAGGCAAGCATTACATCATTCAATTGGAATGAAGATCGCAACACCTTCACTACAATTACATTACCTAACTCTATTTTATGAAAACCACGACCATCTTGGTGACATTACATCATTCAACCGAGTAAATATTGCAACACCTTCGAGTTGGAATGATATGACGTGACTCTATAGAACCAAAAAAACCATCTTGACGAGGCATTACATCTTTCAACCGGAGTAAAGACCACACACCTTCGCTGTAATTATATCACCCGACTCTATACAATGAAGACCACGACCATCCTGGCTCGCATTACGTCATTCGACTATAGTGAAGACCACATAACCTTCATAGGAATTATAGCACCGACTCAATAAAATGAAGACCACCTCCATCTTGCCAAGCATTACATCATCCCATTGGAGTGAAGATTGCAACACCTTCACAGAAATACATTACCTAAGTCTATATTATGAAGACCACGACCATCTTGGCGTACATTACATCCGACCACCGGAGTGAAGATCACCGCACCTTTGCGGTTATTATATCATGTGACTAGTCCTATAGAATGATGACCATAACCATCATGGTTGGCATTACATCATTCAACTGTAGTGATGACCGCAACACCTTCACTAGAATTATATCACCTAATTCTATAGAATGAAGACCACGACCATCTCGGATGGCATTACATCATTCCACCGGAGTAAAGACCACGACGAACATTCATAGGAATAATAGCACCCGACTATATAAAATAAAGACCAAGACCATCTAGGCAAGCATTACATCATTCAATTGGAATGAAGATCGCAACACCTTCACTACAATTACATTACCTAACTCTATTTTATGAAAACCACGACCATCTTGGTGACATTACATCATTCAACCGAGTAAATATTGCAACACCGAGTTGGAATGATATGACGTGACTCTATAGAACCAAAACCATCTTGACAGGGCATTACATCTTTCAACCGGAGTAAAGACCACACACCTTCGCTGTAATTATATCACCTGACTCTATACAATGAAGACCACGACCATCCTGGCTCGCATTACGTCATTCGACTATAGTGAAGACCACATAACCTTCATAGGAATTATAGCACCGACTCAATAAAATGAAGACCACCTCCATCTTGCCAAGCATTATATCATCCCATTGGAGTGAAGATTGTAACACCTTCACAGAAATACATTACCTAACTCTATATTATGAAGACCACGACCATCTGGCGTACATTACATCGACCACCGGAGTGAAGATCACCGCACCTTTGCGGTTATTATATCATGTGACTAGTCCTATAGAATGATGACCATAACTATCATGGTTGGCATTACATCATTCAACTGTAGTGATGACCGCAACACCTTCACTAGAATTATATCACCTAATTCTATAGAATGAAGACCACGACCATCTCGGATGGCATTACATCATTCCACTGGAGTAATGACCACAGAACATTCATAGGAATAATAGCACCTTACTCTATAAAATAAAGACCAGAACCATCTTGGCAAGCATTACATCATTCAATTGGAATGAATATCGCAACACCTTCACTACAATTACATTACCTAACTCTATATTATGAAAACAACGACCATCTTGGCGACATTACATCATTCAACAGAGTTAATATTGCAACACCTTCATTGGAACGATATGACGTGACTCTATAGAATGAACACCAAACCATCTTGGTTGGCATTACATCATTCAACCGTAGTGATGACCGCAACACCTTCACTAGAATTATATCACCTAATTCTATAGAATGAAGACCACGACCATTATGGTTGGCGTTACATCATTCAACCGTAGTGATGACCTCAACATCTTCACTAGAATTATGTCTCCTAATTCTATAGAATGAAGACCACGACCATCTCGGATGGCATTACATCATTCCACTAGAGTAAAGACCACAGAACATTCATAGGAATAATAGCACCTGACTCTATAAAATAAAGACCAAAGCCATCTTGGCAAGCATTACATCATTCAATTGGAATGAAGATCGCAACACCTTCACTACAATTACATTACCTAACTCTATTTTATGAAAACCACGACCATCTTGGTCGACATTACATCATTCAACCGGAGTAAATATTGCAACACCTTCGAGTTGGAATGATATGACGTGACTCTATAGAACCAACCAAAACCATCTTGGTTGGCATTACATCTTTCAACCGGAGTAAAGACCACACACCTTCGCCGTAATTATATCACCTAACTCTATACAATGAAGACCACGACCATCCTGGCTCGCATTACGTCATTCGACTATAGTGAAGACCACATAACCTTCATAGGAATTATAGCACCGACTCAATAAAATGAAGACCACCACCATCTTGCCAAGCATTACATCATCCCATTGGAGTGAAGATTGCAACACCTTTACAGAAATACATTACCTAACTCTATATTATGAAGACCACGACCATCTTGGCGTACATTACATCCGACCACCGGAGTGAAGATCACCGCACCTTTGCGGTTATTATATCATGTGACTCTATAGAATGATGACCATAACCATCATGGTTGGCATTACATCATTCAACTGTAGTGATGACCGCAACACCTTTAGTTGAATTATATCGCCTAATTCTATAGAATGAAGACCACGACCATCATGGTTGGCATTACATCATTCAACTGTAGTGATGACCGCAACACCTTCACTAGAATTATATCACCTAATTCTATAGAATGAAGACCACGACCATCATGGTTGGCGTTACATCATTCAACCGTAGTGATGACCGCAACATCTTCACTGGAATTATGTCACCTAATTATATAGAATGAAGACCACGACCATCTCGGATGGCATTACATCATTCCACCGGAGTAATGACCACAGAACATTCATAGGACTAATAGCACCGACTCTATAAAATAAAGACCAAAGCACCATCTTGGCAAGCATTACATCATTCAATTGGAATGAAGATCGCAACACCTTCACTACAATTACATTACCTAACTCTATATTATGAAAACAACGACCATCTTGGCTTACATTACATCATTCAACAGAGTAAATATTGCAACACCTTCGTTGGAACGATATGACGTGACTCTATAGAATGAACACCAAAACCATCTTGGTTGGCATTACATCATTCAACTGTAGTGATGACCGCAACACCTTCACTAGAATTATATCACCTAATTCTATAGAATGAAGACCACGACCATCATGGTTGGCGTTACATCATTCAACTGTAGTGATGACCGCAACATCTTCACTAGAATTATGTCTCCTAATTCTATAGAATGAAGACCACGACCATCTCGGATGGCATTACATCATTCCACTAGAGTAAAGACCACAGAACATTCATAGGAATAATAGCACCTGACTCTATAAAATAAAGTCCAGCACCATCTTGGCAAGCATTACATCATTCAACTGGAATGAAGATCGCAACACCTTCACTACAATTACATTACCTAACTCTATATTATGAAAACAACGACCATCTTGGTGACATTACATCATTCAACAGAGTAAATATTGCAACACCTTCGTTGGAATGATATGACGTGACTCTATAGAATCAAGACCAAAACCATCTTGGTTGGCATTACATCTTTCAACCGGAGTAAAGACCACACACCTTCGCTGTAATTATATCACCTACTCTATACAATGAAGACCACGACCATCCTGGCTCGCATTACGTCATTCGACTATAGTGAAGACCACATAACCTTCATAGGAATTATAGCACCCGACTCAATAAAATGAAGACCACCACCATCTTCCCAAGCATTACATCATCCCATTGGAGTGAAGATTGCAACACCTTCACAGAAATACATTACCTAACTCTATATTATGAAGACCACGACCATCTTGGCGGACATTACATCCGACCACCGGAGTGAAGATCACCGCACCTTTGCGGTTATTATATCATGTGACTCTATAGAATGATGACCATAACCATCATGGTTGGCATTACATCATTCAACCGTAGTGATGACCGCAACACCTTCAAGTAGAATTATATCACCTAATTCTATAGAATGAAGACCACGACCATCATGGTTGGCATTACATCATTCAACCGTAGTGATGACCGCAACACCATCACTAGAATTATATCACCTAATTCTATAGAATGAAGACCACGACCATCATGGTTGGCGTTACATCATTCAACCGTAGTGATGACCGCAACATCTTCACCGGAATTATGTCTCCTAATTCTATAGAATGAAGACCACGACCATCTCGGATGGCATTACATCATTCCACCGGAGTAATGACCACGAACATTCATAGGACTAATAGCACCGACTCTATAAAATAAAGACCAAAGCACCATCTTGGCAAGCATTACATCATTCAATTGGAATGAAGATCGCAACACCTTCACTACAATTACATTACCTAACTCTATATTATGAAAACAACGACCATCTTGGCGACATTACATCATTCAACAGGAGTAAATATTGCAACACCTTCGTTGGAACGATATGACGCGACTCTATAGAATGAACACCAAAACCATCTTGGTTGGCATTACATCATTCAACTATAGTGATGACCGCAACACCTTCACTAGAATTATATCACCTCATTCTATAGAATGAAGACCACGACCATCATGGTTGGCGTTACATCATTCAACCGTAGTGATGACCGCAACATCTTCACTAGAATTATGTCTCCTAATTCTATAGAATGAAGACCACGACCATCTCGGATGGCATTACATCATTCCACCGGAGTAAAGACCACAGAACATTCATAGGAATAATAGCACCCGACTCTATAAAATAAAGTCCAAAGACCATCTTGGCAAGCATTACATCATTCAACCGGAATGAAGATCGCAACACCTTCACTACAATTACATTACCTAACTCTATATTATGAAAACCACGACCATCTTGGTGACATTACATCATTCAACAGGAGTAAATATTGAAACACCTTCGTTGGAATGATATGACGTGACTCTATAGAATCAAGACCAAAACCATCTTGGTTGGCATTACATCTTTCAACCGGAGTAAAGACCACACACCTTCGCTGTAATTATATCACCCGACTCTATACAATGAAGACCACGACCATCCTGGCTCGCATTACGTCATTCGACTATAGTGAAGACCACATAACCTTCATAGGAATTATAGCACTTGACTCAATAAAATGAAGACCACCACCATCTTGCCAAGCATTACATCATCCCATTGGAGTGAAGATTGCAACACCTTCACAGAAATACATTACCTAACTCTATATTATGAAGACCACGACCATCTTGGCGACATTACATCATCGACCACTTGAGTGAAGATCACCGCACCTTTGCGGTTATTATATCATGTGACTCTATAGAATGATGACCATAACCATCATGGTTGGCATTACATCATTCAACCGTAGTGATGACCGCAACACCTTCGACCGCAGAGAATTATATCACCTAATTCTATAGAATGAAGACCACGACCATCATGGTTGGCATTACATCATTCAACCGTAGTGATGACCGCAACACCTTCACTAGAATTATATCACCTAATTCTATAGAATGAAGACCACGACCATCATGGTTGGCGTTACATCATTCAACCGTAGTGATGACCGCAACATCTTCACCGGAATTATGTCTCCTAATTCTATAGAATGAAGACCACGACCATCTCGGATGGCATTACATCATTCCACCGGAGTAATGACCACAAACATTCATAGGACTAATAGCACCCGACTCTATAAAATAAAGACCAAAGCCATCTTGGCAAGCATTACATCATTCAATTGGAATGAAGATCGCAACACCTTCACAACAATTACATTACCTAACTCTATATTATGAAAACAACGACCATCTTGGCGACATTACATCATTCAACAGAGTAAATATTGCAACACCTTCGTTGGAACGATATGACGTGACTCTATAGAATGAACACCAAAACCATCTTGGTTGGCATTACATCATTCAACTTTAGTGATGACCGCAACACCTTCACTAGAATTATATCACCTAATTCTATAGAATGAAGACCACGACCATCATGGTTGGCGTTACATCATTCAACCGTAGTGATGACCGCAACATCTTCACTAGAATTATGTCTCCTAATTCTATAGAATGAAGACCACGACCATCTCGGATGGCATTACATCATTCCACCGGAGTAAAGACCACAGAACATTCATAGGAATAATAGCACCGACTCTATAAAATAAAGTCCAAGCACCATCTTGGCAAGCATTACATCATTCAACCGGAATGAAGATCGCAACACCTTCACTACAATTACATTACCTAACTCTATATTATGAAAACAACGACCATCTTGGCCGACATTACATCATTCAACAGAGTAAATATTGCAACACCTTCGTTGGAATGATATGACGTGACTCTATAGAATCAAGACCAAAACCATCTTGGTTGGCATTACATCTTTCAACCGGAGTAAAGACCACACACCTTCGCTGTAATTATATCACCCGACTCTATACAATGAAGACCACGACCATCCTGCTCGCATTACGTCATTCGACTATAGTGAAGACCACATAACCTTCATAGGAATTATAGCACCCGACTCAATAAAATGAAGACCACCACCATCTTGCCAAGCATTACATCATCCCATTGGAGTGAAGATTGCAACACCTTCACAGAAATACATTACCTAACTCTATATTATGAAGACCACGACCATCTTGGCGTACATTACATCCGACCACCGGAGTGAAGATCACCGCACCTTTGCGGTTATTATATCATGTGACTCTATAGAATGATGACCATAACCATCATGGTTGGCATTACATCATTCAACCGTAGTGATGACCGCAACACCTTCGAGAATTATATCACCTAATTCTATAGAATGAAGACCACGACCATCATGGTTGGCATTACATCATTCAACCGTAGTGATGACCGCAACACCTTCACTAGAATTATATCACCTAATTCTATAGAATGAAGACCACGACCATCATGGTTGGCGTTACATCATTCAACCGTAGTGATGACCGCAACATCTTCACCGAAATTATGTCTCCTAATTCTATAGAATGAAGACCACGACCATCTCGGATGGCATTACATCATTCCACCGGAGTAATGACCACGAACATTCATAGGACTAATAGCACCGACTCTATAAAATAAAGACCAAAGCACCATCTTGGCAAGCATTACATCATTCAATTGGAATGAAGATCGCAACACCTTCACTACAATTACATTACCTAACTCTATATTATGAAAACAACGACCATCTTGGCTGACATTACATCATTCAACAGAGTAAATATTGCAACACCTTCGTTGGAACGATATGACGTGACTCTATAGAATGAACACCAAAACCATCTTGGTTGGCATTACATCATTCAACTTAGTGATGACCGCAACACCTTCACTAGAATTATATCACCTAATTCTATAGAATGAAGACCACGACCATCATGGTTGGCGTTACATCATTCAACCGTAGTGATGACCGCAACATCTTCACTAGAATTATGTCTCCTAATTCTATAGAATGAAGACCACGACCATCTCGGATGGCATTACATCATTCCACCGGAGTAAAGACCACGAACATTCATAGGAATAATAGCACCGACTCTATAAAATAAAGACCAAGACCATCTTGGCAAGCATTACATCATTCAACCGGAATGAAGATCGCAACACCTTCACTACAATTACATTACCTAACTCTATATTATGAAAACAACGACCATCTTGGCGACATTACATCATTCAACAGAGTAAATATTGCAACACCTTCGTTGGAATGATATGACGTGACTCTATAGAATCAAGACCAAAACCATCTTGGTTGGCATTACATCTTTCAACCGGAGTAAAGACCACACACCTTCGCCGTAATTATATCACCTACTCTATACAATGAAGACCACGACCATCCCGGCTCGCATTACGTCATTCGACTATAGTGAAGACCACATAACCTTCATAGGAATTATAGCACCCGACTCAATAAAATGAAGACCACCACCATCTTGCCAAGCATTACATCATCCCATTGGAGTGAAGATTGCAACACCTTCACAGAAATACATTACCTAACTCTATATTATGAAGACCACGACCATCTTGGCGTACATTACATCCGACCACCGGAGTGAAGATCACCGCACCTTTGCGATTATTATATCATGTGACTCTATAGAATGATGACCATAACCATCATGGTTGGCATTACATCATTCAACCGTAGTGATGACCGCAACACCTTCAAGTAGAATTATATCACCTAATTCTATAGAATGAAGACCACGACCATCATGGTTGGCATTACATCATTCAACCGTAGTGATGACCGCAACACCTTCAATAGAATTATATCACCTAATTCTATAGAATGAAGACCACGACCATCATGGTTGGCGTTACATCATTCAACCGTAGTGATGACCGCAACATCTTCACCGGAATTATGTCTCCTAATTCTATAATTATGAATGAAGACCACGACCATCTCGGATGGCATTACATCATTCCACCGGAGTAATGACCACAGAACATTCATAGGACTAATAGCACCGACTCTATAAAATAAAGACCAAGCACCATCTTGGCAAGCATTACATCATTCAATTGGAATGAAGATCGCAACACCTTCACTACAATTACATTACCTAACTCTATATTATGAAAACAACGACCATCTTGGCTGACATTACATCATTCAACAGAGTAAATATTGCAACACCTTCGTTGGAACGATATGACGTGACTCTATAGAATGAACACCAAAACCATCTTGGTTGGCATTACATCATTCAACTATAGTGATGACCACAACACCTTCACTAGAATTATATCACCTAATTCTATAGAATGAAGACCACGACCATCATGGTTGGCGTTACATCATTCAACCGTAGTGATGACCGCAACATCTTCACTAGAATTATGTCTCCTAATTCTATAGAATGAAGACCACGACCATCTCGGATGGCATTACATCATTCCACCGGAGTAAAGACCACAGAACATTCATAGGAATAATAGCACCCGACTCTATAAAATAAAGTCCAAAGACCATCTTGGCAAGCATTACATCATTCAACCGGAATGAAGATCGCAACACCTTCACTACAATTACATTACCTAACTCTATATTATGAAAACAACGACCATCTTGGTCGACATTACATCATTCAATCGGAGTAAATATTGCAACACCTTCAGTTGGAATGATATGACGTGACTCTATAGAATCAAGACCAAAACCATCTTGGTTGGCATTACATCTTTCAACTAGAGTAAAGACCACACACCTTCGCTGTAATTATATCACCTAACTCTATAAAATGAAGACCACGACCATCCCGGCTCGCATTACGTCATTCGACTATAGTGAAGACCACATAACCTTCATAGGAATTATAGCACCCGACTCAATAAAATGAAGACCACCACCATCTTGCCAAGCATTACATCATCACCATTGGAGTGAAGATTGCAACACCTTCACAGAAATACATTACCTAACTCTATATTATGAAGACCACGACCATCTTGGCGTACATTACATCCGACCACCGGAGTGAAGATCACCGCACCTTTGCGGTTATTATATCATGTGACTCTATAGAATGATGACCATAACCATCATGGTTGGCATTACATCATTCAACCGTAGTGATGACCGCAACACCTTCAAGAAGAATTATATCACCTAATTCTATAGAATGAAGACCACGACAATCATGGTTGGCATTACATCATTCAACAAGTAGTGATGACCGCAACACCTTCACTAGAATTATATCACCTAATTCTATAGAATGAAGACCACGACCATCATGGTTGGCGTTACATCATTCAACCGTAGTGATGACCGCAACATCTTCACTCGGAATTATGTCTCCTAATTCTATAGAATGAAGACCACGACCATCTCGGATGGCATTACATCATTCCACCGGAGTAATGACCACAGAACATTCATAGGACTAATAGCACCCGACTCTATAAAATAAAGACCAAGCACCATCTTGGCAAGCATTACATCATTCAATTGGAATGAAGATCGCAACACCTTCACTACAATTACATTACCTAACTCTATATTATGAAAACAACGACCATCTTGGCGACATTACATCATTCAACAGAGTAAATATTGCAACACCTTCGTTGGAACGATATGACGAGACTCTATAGAATGAACACCAAAACCATCTTGGTTGGCATTACATCATTCAACTTTAGTGATGACCGCAACACCTTCACTAGAATTATATCACCTAATTCTATAGAATGAAGACCACGACCATCATGGTTGGCGTTACATCATTCAACCGTAGTGATGACCGCAACATCTTCACTAGAATTATGTCTCCTAATTCTATAGAATGAAGACCACGACCATCTCGGATGGCATTACATCATTCCACCGGAGTAAAGACCACAGAACATTCATAGGAATAATAGCACCGACTCTATAAAATAAAGACCAAGACCATCTTGGCAAGCATTACATCATTCAATTGGAATGAAGATCGCAACACCTTCACTACAATTACATTACCTAACTCTATATTATGAAAACAACGACCATCTTGGTGACATTACATCATTCAACGGAGTAAATATTGCAACACCTTCAGTTGGAATGATATGACGTGACTCTATAGAATCAAGACCAAAACCATCTTGGTTGGCATTACATCTTTCAACTAGAGTAAAGACCACACACCTTCGCTGTAATTATATCACCTGACTCTATACAATGAAGACCACGACCATCCTGGCTCGCATTACGTCATTCGACTATAGTGAAGACCACATAACCTTCATAGGAATTATAGCACCTGACTCAATAAAATGAAGACCACCTCCATCTTGCCAAGCATTACATCATCACATTGGAGTGAAGATTGCAACACCTTCACAGAAATACATTACCTAACTCTATATTATGAAGACCACGACCATCTTGGCGACATACATACATCCGATCACACCTTTGGAGTGAAGATCACTGCACCTTTGCGGTTATTATATCATGTGACTCTATAGAATGATGACCATAACCATCATGGTTGGCATTACATCATTCAACTGTAGTGATGACCGCAACACCTTCACTAGAATTATATCACCTAATTCATAGAATGAAGACCACGACCATCATGGTTGGTGTTACATCATTCAACCGTAGTGATGACCGCAACATCTTCACCGGAATTATGTCTCCTAATTATATAGAATGAAGACCACGACCATCTCGGATGGCATTACATCATTCCACCGGAGTAATGACCACGTAACATTCATAGGAATAATAGCACCTTACTCAATAAAATAAAGACCAAACCATCTTGGCAAGCATTACATCATTCAACTGGAATGAAGATCGCAACACCTTCACTACAATTACATTTCCTAACTCTATATTATGAAAACAACGACCATCTTGGCTGACATTACATCATTCAATAGGAGTAAATATTGCAACACCTTCATTGGAACGATATGACGTGACTCTATAGAATGAACACCAAAACCATCTTGGTTGGCATTACATCATTCAACTATAGTAGTGATGACCGCAACACCTTCACTAGAATTATATCACCTAATTCAATAGAATGAAGACCACGACCATCATGGTTGGCGTTACATCATTCAACCGTAGTGATGACCTCAACATCTTCACTTGGAATTATTATGTCTCCTAATTCTATAGAATGAAGACCACGACCATCTCGGATGGCATTACATCATTCCACTAGAGTAAAGACCACAGAACATTCATAGGAATAATAGCACCCGACTTTATAAAATAAAGACCAAACACCATCTTGGCAAGCATTACATCATTCAATTGGAATGAAGATCGCAACACCTTCACTACAATTACATTACCTAACTCTATATTATGAAAACAACGACCATCTTGGCGACATTACATCATTCAACAGAGTAAATATTGCAACACCTTCGAGTTGGAATGATATGACGTGACTCTATAGAATCAAGACCAAAACCATCTTGGTTGGCATTACATCTTTCAACCGGAGTAAAGACCACACACCTTCGCTGTAATTATATCACCCGACTCTATACAATGAAGACCACGACCATCCTGGCTCGCATTACGTCATTCGACTATAGTGAAGACCACATAACCTTCATAGGAATTATAGCACCGACTCAATAAAATGAAGACCACCACCATCTTGCCAAGCATTACATCATCCCATTGGAGTGAAGATTGCAACACCTTCACAGAAATACATTACCTAACTCTATATTATGAAGACCACGACCATCTTGCGTAGACATTACATCCGACCACCGGAGTGAAGATCACCGCACCTTTGCGGTTATTATATCATGTGACTCTATAGAATGATGACCATAACCATCATGGTTGGCATTACATCATTCAACCGTAGTGATGACCGCAACACCTTCACTAGAATTATATCACCTAATTCTATAGAATGAAGACCACGACCATCATGGTTGGCATTACATCATTCAACCGTAGTGATGACCGCAACATCTTCACTATTCGGAATTATGTCTCCTAATTCTATAGAAGAAGACCACGACCATCTCGGATGGCATTACATCATTCCACCGGAGTAATGACCACGAACATTCATAGGACTAATAGCACCCGACTCAATAAAATAAAGACCAAAGACCATCTTGGCAAGCATTACATCATTCAATTGGAATGAAGATCGCAACACCTTCACTACAATTACATTACCTAACTCTATATTATGAAAACAACGACCATCTTGGCGACATTACATCATTCAACAGAGTAAATATTGCAACACCTTCATTGGAACGATATGACGTGACTCTATAGAATGAACACCAAAACCATCTTGGTTGGCATTACATCATTCAACTTTAGTGATGACCGCACACCTTCACTAGAATTATATCACCTAATTCTATAGAATGAAGACCACGACCATCATGGTTGGCGTTACATCATTCAACCGTAGTGATGACCGCAACATCTTCACCGGAATTATGTCTCCTAATTCTATAGAATGAAGACCACGACCATCTCGGATGGCATTACATCATTCCACCGGAGTAATGACCACGAACATTCATAGGACTAATAGCACCGACTCAATAAAATAAAGACCAAAGCACCATCTTGGCAAGCATTACATCATTCAATTGGAATGAAGATCGCAACACCTTCACTACAATTACATTACCTAACTCTATATTATGAAAACAACGACCATCTTGGCGACATTACATCATTCAACAGAGTAAATATTGCAACACCTTCGTTGGAACGATATGACGTGACTCTATAGAATGAACACCAAAACCATCTTGGTTGGCATTACATCATTCAACTTTAGTGATGACCGCAACACCTTCACTAGAATTATATCACCTAATTCTATAGAATGAAGACCACGACCATCATGGTTGGCGTTACATCATTCAACCGTAGTGATGACCGCAACATCTTCACTAGAATTATGTCTCCTAATTCTATAGAATGAAGACCACGACCATCTCGGATGGCATTACATCATTCCACCGGAGTAAAGACCACGAACATTCATAGGAATAATAGCACCGACTCTATAAAATAAAGACCAAAGACCATCTTGGCAAGCATTACATCATTCAATTGGAATGAAGATCGCAACACCTTCACTACAATTACATTACCTAACTCTATATTATGAAAACAACGACCATCTTGGTGACATTACATCATTCAATCGGAGTAAATATTGCAACACCTTCGAGTTGGAATGATATGACGTGACTCTATAGAATCAAGACCAAAACCATCTTGGTTGGCATTACATCTTTCAACTAGAGTAAAGACCACACACCTTCGCTGTAATTATATCACCCGACTCTATACAATGAAGACCACGACCATCCTGGCTCGCATTACGTCATTCGACTATAGTGAAGACCACATAACCTTCATAGGAATTATAGCACCGACTCAATAAAATGAAGACCACCACCATCTTGCCAAGCATTACATCATCACATTGGAGTGAAGATTGCAACACCTTCACAGAAATACATTACCTAACTCTATATTATGAAGACCACGACCATCTTGGCGTACATTACATCGACCACCGGAGTGAAGATCACCGCACCGCACCTTTGCGGTTATTATATCATGTGACTCTATAGAATGATGACCATAACCATCATGGTTGGCATTACATCATTCAACCGTAGTGATGACCGCAACACCTTCACTAGAATTATATCACCTAATTCAATAGAATGAAGACCACGACCATCATGGTTGGTGTTACATCATTCAACCGTAGTGATGACCGCAACATCTTCACTAGAATTATGTCTCCTAATTATATAGAATGAAGACCACCATCACCATCTCGGATGGCATTACATCATTCCACTAATTCTATAGTAAGACCACGACCATCTCGAACATTCATATTCCACCGGAATAATGACCACAGAACATTCATAGGACTAATAGCACTCACTATAAAATAAAGACCAACCATCTTGGCAAGCATTACATCATTCAATTGGAATGAAGATCGCAACACCTTCACTACAATTACATTACCTAACTCTATATTATGAAAACAACGACCATCTTGGCTGACATTACATCATTCAATAGGAGTAAATATTGCAACACCTTCATTGGAACGATATGACGTGACTCTATAGAATGAACACCAAAACCATCTTGGTTGGCATTACATCATTCAACTGTAGTGATGACCGCAACACCTTCACTAGAATTATATCACCTAATTCTATAGAATGAAGACCACGACCATTATGGTTGGCGTTACATCATTCAACTCGTAGTGATGACCTCAACATCTTCACTAGAATTATGTCTCCTAATTCTATAGAATGAAGACCACCACCATCTCGGATGGCATTACATCATTCCACTAGAGTAAAGACCACAGAACATTCATAGGAATAATAGCACCTGTCTTTATAAAATAAAGACCAGCACCATCTTGGGAAGCATTACATCATTCAATTGGAATGAAGATCGCAACACCTTCACTACAATTACATTACCTAACTCTATATTTATGAAAACCACGACCATCTTGGTCGACATTACATCATTCAACCGAGTAAATATTGCAACACCTTCGAGTTGGAATGATATGACGTGACTCTATAGAACCCAAAACCATCTTGGTTGGCATTACATCTTTCAACCGGAGTAAAGACCACACACCTTCGCTGTAATTATATCACCCGACTCTATACAATGAAGACCACGACCATCCCGGCTCGCATTACGTCATTCGACTATAGTGAAGACCACATAACCTTCATAGGAATTATAGCACCTGACTCAATAAAATGAAGACCACCACCATCTTGCCAAGCATTACATCATCCCATTGGAGTGAAGATTGCAACACCTTCACAGAAATACATTACCTAACTCTATATTATGAAGACCACGACCATCTTGGCGACATTACATCCGACCACCGGAGTGAAGATCACTTTGCACCTTATCATGTGACTTATTATATAACCATCATGTGACTCTATAGAATGATGACCATAACCATCATGGTTGGCATTACATCATTCAACCGTAGTGATGACCGCAACACCTTCACTAGAATTATATCACCTAATTCTATAGAATGAAGACCACGACCATCATGGTTGGCGTTACATCATTCAACTGTAGTGATGACCGCAACATCTTCACTGGAATTATGTCTCCTAATTCTATAGAATGAAGACCACGACCATCTCGGATGGCATTACATCATTCCACTGGAGTAATGACCACGAGAACATTCATAGGACTAATAGCACCCGACTCATAAAATAAAGACCAAGCGCCATCTTGGCAAGCATTACATCATTCAATTGGAATGAAGATCGCAACACCTTCACTACAATTACATTACCTAACTCTATATTATGAAAACAACGACCATCTTGGCTGACATTACATCATTCAACAGGAGTAAATATTGCAACACCTTCATTGGAACGATATGACGAGACTCTATAGAATGAACACCAAAACCATCTTGGTTGGCATTACATCATTCAACTTTAGTGATGACCGCAACACCTTCACTAGAATTATATCACCTAATTCTATAGAATGAAGACCACGACCATCATGGTTGGCGTTACATCATTCAACTGTAGTGATGACCGCAACATCTTCACTAGAATTATGTCTCCTAATTCTATAGAATGAAGACCACGACCATCTCGGATGGCATTACATCATTCCACTGTAGTAAAGACCACAGAACATTCATAGGAATAATAGCACCGACTCTATAAAATAAAGACCAAACCATCTTGGCAAGCATTACATCATTCAACCGGAATGAAGATCGCAACACCTTCACTACAATTACATTACCTAACTCTATATTATGAAAACCACGACCATCTTGGTGACATTACATCATTCAATCGGAGTAAATATTGCAACACCTTCGAGTTGGAATGATATGACGTGACTCTATAGAATCCCAAAACCATCTTGGTTGGCATTACATCTTTCAACTAGAGTAAAGACCACACACCTTCGCTGTAATTATATCACCCGACTCTATACAATGAAGACCACGACCATCCTGGCTCGCATTACGTCATTCGACTATAGTGAAGACCACATAACCTTCATAGGAATTATAGCACCGACTCAATAAAATGAAGACCACCACCATCTTGCCAAGCATTACATCATCACATTGGAGTGAAGATTGCAACACCTTCACAGAAATACATTACCTAACTCTATATTATGAAGACCACGACCATCTTGGCGTACATTACATCCGACCACCGGAGTGAAGATCACCGCACCATTGCGGTTATTATATCATGTGACTCTATAGAATGATGACCATAACCATCATGGTTGGCATTACATCATTCAACCGTAGTGATGACCGCAACACCTTCAAGAGAATTATATCACCTAATTCTATTGAATGAAGACCACGACCATCATGGTTGGCATTACATCATTCAACTGTAGTGATGACCGCAACACCTTCACTAGAATTATATCACCTAATTCTATAGAATGAAGACCACGACCATCATGGTTGGCGTTACATCATTCAACTGTAGTGATGACCGCAACATCTTCACTGGAATTATGTCTCCTAATTCTATAGAATGAAGACCACGACCATCTCGGATGGCATTACATCATTCCATTGGAGTAATGACCACAGAACATTCATAGGACTAATAGCACCTGACTCAATAAAATAAAGACCAAGCACCATCTTGGCAAGCATTACATCATTCAATTGGAATGAAGATCGCAACACCTTCACTACAATTACATTACCTAACTCTATATTATGAAAACAACGACCATCTTGGCGACATTACATCATTCAACAGGAGTAAATATTGCAACACCTTCATTGGAACGATATGACGAGACTCTATAGAATGAACACCAAAACCATCTTGGTTGGCATTACATCATTCAACTTTAGTGATGACCGCAGCACCTTCACTAGAATTATATCACCTAATTCTATAGAATGAAGACCACGACCATCATGGTTGGCGTTACATCATTCAACTGTAGTGATGACCGCAACATCTTCACTAGAATTATGTCTCCTAATTCTATAGAATGAAGACCACGACCATCTCGGATGGCATTACATCATTCCACTGGAGTAAAGACCACAGAACATTCATAGGAATAATAGCACCTGACTCTATAAAATAAAGACCAGCACCATCTTGGGAAGCATTACATCATTCAATTGGAATGAAGATCGCAACACCTTCACTACAATTACATTACCTAACTCTATTTTATGAAAACCACGACCATCTTGGCTGACATTACATCATTCAATCGGAGTAAATATTGCAACACCTTCGAGTTGGAATGATATGACGTGACTCTATAGAATCCCAAAACCATCTTGGTTGGCATTACATCTTTCAACTAGAGTAAAGACCACACACCTTCGCCGTAATTATATCACCCGACTCTATACAATGAAGACCACGACCATCCTGGCTCGCATTACGTCATTCGACTATAGTGAAGACCACATAACCTTCATAGGAATTATAGCACCCGACTCAATAAAATGAAGACCACCACCATCTTGCCAAGCATTACATCATCACATTGGAGTGAAGATTGCAACACCTTCACAGAAATACATTACCTAACTCTATATTATGAAGACCACGACCATCTTGGCGGACATTACATCGACCACCGGAGTGAAGATCACCGCACCTTTGCGGTTATTATATCTCTATGTGACTAACCATATAGAATGATGACCATAACCATCATGGTTGGCATTACATCATTCAACTGTAGTGATGACCGCAACACCTTCACTAGAATTATATCACCTAATTCAATAGAATGAAGACCACGACCATCATGGTTGGTGTTACATCATTCAACTGTAGTGATGACCGCAACATCTTCACTGGAATTATGTCTCCTAATTATATAGAATGAAGACCACGACCATCTCGGATGGCATTACATCATTCCACTGGAGTAATGACCACAGAACATTCATAGGAATAATAGCACCTTACTCAATAAAATAAAGACCAGAACCATCTTGGCAAGCATTACATCATTCAACTGGAATGAAGATCGCAACACCTTCACTACAATTACATTACCTAACTCTATATTATGAAAACAACGACCATCTTGGCGACATTACATCATTCAATAGGAGTAAATATTGCAACACTTCATTGGAACGATATGACGTGACTCTATAGAATGAACACCAAAACCATCTTGGTTGGCATTACATCATTCAACTGTAGTGATGACCGCAACACCTTCACTAGAATTATATCACCTAATTCTATAGAATGAAGACCACGACCATTATGGTTGGCGTTACATCATTCAACCGTAGTGATGACCTCAACATCTTCACTAGAATTATGTCTCCTAATTCTATAGAATGAAGACCACCACCATCTCGGATGGCATTACATCATTCCACTAGAGTAAAGACCACAGAACATTCATAGGAATAATAGCACCCGACTTTATAAAATAAAGACCAAAGACCATCTTGGGAAGCATTACATCATTCAATTGGAATGAAGATCGCAACACCTTCACTACAATTACATTACCTAACTCTATATTATGAAAACCACGACCATCTTGGTTGACATTACATCATTCAACCGGAGTAAATATTGCAACACCTTCGTTGGAATGATATGACGTGACTCTATAGAATCAAGACCAAACCATCTTGGTTGGCATTACATCTTTCAACTGGAGTAAAGACCACACACCTTCGCTGTAATTATATCACCCGACTCTATACAATGAAGACCACGACCATCCTGGCTCGCATTACGTCATTCGACTATAGTGAAGACCACATAACCTTCATAGGAATTATAGCACCGACTCAATAAAATGAAGACCACCACCATCTTGCCAAGCATTACATCATCCCATTGGAGTGAAGATTGCAACACCTTCACAGAAATACATTACCTAACTCTATATTATGAAGACCACGACCATCTTGGCGTACATTACATCCGACCACCGGAGTGAAGATCACTACACCTTTGCGGTTATTATATCATGTGACTCTATAGAATGATGACCATAACCATCATGGTTGGCATTACATCATTCAACTGTAGTGATGACCGCAACACCTTCACTAGAATTATATCACCTAATTCTATAGAATGAAGACCACGACCATAATGAAGACCACGACCATCATGGTTGGCGTTACATCATTCAACCGTAGTGATGACCGCAACATCTTCACTTTGGAATTATGTCTCCTAATTCTATAGAATGAAGACCACGACCATCTCGGATGGCATTACATCATTCCACTTTGGAGTAATGACCACAGAACATTCATAGGACTAATAGCACCGACTCAATAAAATAAAGACCAAAGGCGCCATCTTGGCAAGCATTACATCATTCAATTGGAATGAAGATCGCAACACCTTCACTACAATTACATTACCTAACTCTATATTATGAAAACAACGACCATCTTGGCGACATTACATCATTCAACAGAGTAAATATTGCAACACCTTCGTTGGAACGATATGACGTGACTCTATAGAATGAACACCAAAACCATCTTGGTTGGCATTACATCATTCAACTTTAGTGATGACCGCAACACCTTCACTAGAATTATATCACCTAATTCTATAGAATGAAGACCACGACCATCATGGTTGGCGTTACATCATTCAACCGTAGTGATGACCGCAATATCTTCACTAGAATTATGTCTCCTAATTCTATAGAATGAAGACCACGACCATCTCGGATGGCATTACATCATTCCACCGTGAGTAAAGACCACAGAACATTCATAGGAATAATAGCACCGACTCTATAAAATAAAGACCAAGCACCATCTTGGCAAGCATTACATCATTCAACCGGAATGAAGATCGCAACACCTTCACTACAATTACATTACCTAACTCTATATTATGAAAACAACGACCATCTTGGCTGACATTACATCATTCAATCGGAGTAAATATTGCAACACCTTCGTTGGAATGATATGACGTGACTCTATAGAATCCAACCAAAACCATCTTGGTTGGCATTACATCTTTCAACTAGAGTAAAGACCACACACCTTCGCTGTAATTATATCACCCGACTCTATACAATGAAGACCACGACCATCCTGGCTCGCATTACGTCATTCGACTATAGTGAAGACCACATAACCTTCATAGGAATTATAGCACCCGACTCAATAAAATGAAGACCACCACCATCTTGCCAAGCATTACATCATCACATTGGAGTGAAGATTGCAACACCTTCACAGAAATACATTACCTAACTCTATATTATGAAGACCACGACCATCTTGGCGTACATTACATCCGACCACCGGAGTGAAGATCACCGCACCTTTGCGGTTATTATATCATGTGACTCTATAGAATGATGACCATAACCATCATGGTTGGCATTACATCATTCAACCGTAGTGATGACCGCAACACCTTCGATAGAATTATATCACCTAATTCTATAGAATGAAGACCACGACCATCATGGTTGGCATTACATCATTCAACCGTAGTGATGACCGCAACACCTTCACTAGAATTATATCACCTAATTCTATAGAATGAAGACCACGACCATCATGGTTGGCGTTACATCATTCAACCGTAGTGATGACCGCAACATCTTCACTGAATTATGTCTCCTAATTCTATAGAATGAAGACCACGACCATCTCGGATGGCATTACATCATTCCATTGGAGTAATGACCACGAGAACATTCATAGGACTAATAGCACCCGACTCAATAAAATAAAGACCAAAGCCACCATCTTGGCAAGCATTACATCATTCAATTGGAATGAAGATCGCAACACCTTCACTACAATTACATTACCTAACTCTATATTATGAAAACAACGACCATCTTGGCGACATTACATCATTCAACAGAGTAAATATTGCAACACCTTCGTTGGAACGATATGACGAGACTCTATAGAATGAACACCAAAACCATCTTGGTTGGCATTACATCATTCAACTTTAGTGATGACCGCAGCACCTTCACTAGAATTATATCACCTAATTCTATAGAATGAAGACCACGACCATCATGGTTGGCGTTACATCATTCAACTGTAGTGATGACCGCAACATCTTCACTAGAATTATGTCTCCTAATTCTATAGAATGAAGACCACGACCATCTCGGATGGCATTACATCATTCCACTGGAGTAAAGACCACAGAACATTCATAGGAATAATAGCACCTGACTCTATAAAATAAAGACCAGCACCATCTTGGGAAGCATTACATCATTCAATTGGAATGAAGATCGCAACACCTTCACTACAATTACATTACCTAACTCTATATTATGAAAACCAACGACCATCTTGGCTGACATTACATCATTCAATCGGAGTAAATATTGCAACACCTGAGTTGGAATGATATGACGTGACTCTATAGAACCAAAACCATCTTGGCTGGCATTACATCTTTCAACTAGAGTAAAGACCACACACCTTCGCTGTAATTATATCACCTGACTCTATACAATGAAGACCACGACCATCCTGGCTCGCATTACGTCATTCGACTATAGTGAAGACCACATAACCTTCATAGGAATTATAGCACCTGACTCAATAAAATGAAGACCACCTCCATCTTGCCAAGCATTACATCATCACATTGGAGTGAAGATTGCAACACCTTCACAGGAAATACATTACCTAACTCTATATTATGAAGACCACGACCATCTTGGCAGACATTACATCTGACCACTGGAGTGAAGATCACTGCACCTTTGCGGTTATTATATCATGTGACTCTATATTACCATATCATGTGACTCATAGAATGATGACCATAACCATCATGGTTGGTTGGCATTACATCATTCAACCGTAGTGATGACCGCAACACCTTCACTAGAATTATATCACCTAATTCAATAGAATGAAGACCACGACCATCATGGTTGGTGTTACATCATTCAACTGTAGTGATGACCGCAACATCTTCACCGGAATTATGTCTCCTAATTCTATAGAATGAAGACCACGACCATCTCGGATGGCATTACATCATTCCACCGGAGTAATGACCACGAACATTCATAGGAATAATAGCACCTTACTCATAAAATAAAGACCACACCATCTTGGCAAGCATTACATCATTCAACTGGAATGAAGATCGCAACACCTTCACTACAATTACATTTCCTAACTCTATATTATGAAAACAACGACCATCTTGGCTGACATTACATCATTCAATAGGAGTAAATATTGCAACACCTTCATTGGAACGATATGACGTGACTCTATAGAATGAACACCAAAACCATCTTGGTTGGCATTACATCATTCAACTGTAGTGATGACCGCAACACCTTCACTAGAATTATATCACCTAATTCTATAGAATGAAGACCACGACCATTATGGTTGGCGTTACATCATTCAACTGTAGTGATGACCTCAACATCTTCACTGGAATTATGTCTCCTAATTCTATAGAATGAAGACCACCACCATCTCGGATGGCATTACATCATTCCACTAGAGTAAAGACCACAGAACATTCATAGGAATAATAGCACCGACTCTATAAAATAAAGACCAAGCACCATCTTGGCAAGCATTACATCATTCAATTGGAATGAAGATCGCAACACCTTCACTACAATTACATTACCTAACTCTATATTATGAAAACCACGACCATCTTGGTGACATTACATCATTCAACCGGAGTAAATATTGCAACACCTTCGAGTTGGAATGATATGACGTGACTCTATAGAATCAAGACCAAAACCATCTTGGTTGGCATTACATCTTTCAACTGGAGTAAAGACCACACACCTTCGCTGTAATTATATCACCTGACTCTATACAATGAAGACCACGACCATCCTGGCTCGCATTACGTCATTCGACTATAGTGAAGACCACATAACCTTCATAGGAATTATAGCACCTGACTCAATAAAATGAAGACCACCACCATCTTGCCAAGCATTACATCATCCCATTGGAGTGAAGATTGCAACACCTTCACAGGAAATACATTACCTAACTCTATATTATGAAGACCACGACCATCTTGGCGACATTACATCGACCACCGGAGTGAAGATCACCACACCTTGCGGTTATTATATCATGTGACTCTATAGAATGATGACCATAACCATCATGGTTGGCATTACATCATTCAACTGTAGTGATGACCGCAACACCTTCACTAGAATTATATCACCTAATTCTATAGAATGAAGACCACGACCATCATGGTTGGCATTACATCATTCAACTGTAGTGATGACCGCAACACCTTCACTAGAATTATATCACCTAATTCTATAAATGAAGACCACGACCATCATGGTTGGCGTTACATCATTCAACCGTAGTGATGACCGCAACATCTTCACCGGAATTATGTCTCCTAATTCTATAGAATGAAGACCACGACCATCTCGGATGGCATTACATCATTCCACCGGAGTAATGACCACGAACATTCATAGGACTAATAGCACCCGACTCTATAAAATAAAGACCAACACCATCTTGGCAAGCATTACATCATTCAATTGGAATGAAGATCGCAACACCTTCACTACAATTACATTACCTAACTCTATATTATGAAAACAACGACCATCTTGGCTGACATTACATCATTCAACAGAGTAAATATTGCAACACCTTCATTGGAACGATATGACGAGACTCTATAGAATGAACACCAAAACCATCTTGGTTGGCATTACATCATTCAACTTTAGTGATGACCGCAACACCTTCACTAGAATTATATCACCTAATTCTATAGAATGAAGACCACGACCATCATGGTTGGCGTTACATCATTCAACATGTAGTGATGACCGCAACATCTTCACTAGAATTATGTCTCCTAATTCTATAGAATGAAGACCACGACCATCTCGGATGGCATTACATCATTCCACTTTGGAGTAAAGACCACGAACATTCATAGGAATAATAGCACCGACTCTATAAAATAAAGACCACACCATCTTGGCAAGCATTACATCATTCAATTGGAATGAAGATCGCAACACCTTCACTACAATTACATTACCTAACTCTATATTATGAAAACCACGACCATCTTGGTGACATTACATCATTCAATCGGAGTAAATATTGCAACACCTTCGTTGGAATGATATGACGTGACTCTATAGAATGAAGACCAAAACCATCTTGGTTGGCATTACATCTTTCAACTAGAGTAAAGACCACACACCTTCGCTGTAATTATATCACCCGACTCTATACAATGAAGACCACGACCATCCCGGCTCGCATTACGTCATTCGACTATAGTGAAGACCACATAACCTTCATAGGAATTATAGCACCGACTCAATAAAATGAAGACCACCACCATCTTGCCAAGCATTACATCATCACATTGGAGTGAAGATTGCAACACCTTCACAGAAATACATTACCTAACTCTATATTATGAAGACCACGACCATCTTGGCGGACATTACATCGACCACCGGAGTGAAGATCACTGCACCTTTGCGGTTATTATATCATGTGACTCTATAGAATGATGACCATAACCATCATGGTTGGCATTACATCATTCAACTGTAGTGATGACCGCAACACCTTCACTAGAATTATATCACCTAATTCTATAGAATGAAGACCACGACCATCATGGTTGGCATTACATCATTCAACCGTAGTGATGACCGCAACATCTTCAGTGATGACCGCAACATCTTCACCGGAATTATGTCTCCTAATTCTATAGAATGAAGACCACGACCATCTCGGATGGCATTACATCATTCCACTGGAGTAATGACCACAGAACATTCATAGGAATAATAGCACCTTACTCATAAAATAAAGACCAACACATCTTGGCAAGCATTACATCATTCAATTGGAATGAAGATCGCAACACCTTCACTACAATTACATTACCTAACTCTATATTATGAAAACAACGACCATCTTGGCTGACATTACATCATTCAACAGGAGTAAATATTGCAACACCTTCATTGGAACGATATGACGTGACTCTATAGAATGAACACCAAAACCATCTTGGTTGGCATTACATCATTCAACTGTAGTGATGACCGCACACCTTCACTAGAATTATATCACCTAATTCTATAGAATGAAGACCACGACCATTATGGTTGGCGTTACATCATTCAACCGTAGTGATGACCTCAACATCTTCACTGGAATTATGTCTCCTAATTCTATAGAATGAAGACCACGACCATCTCGGATGGCATTACATCATTCCACTAGAGTAAAGACCACGAACATTCATAGGAATAATAGCACCGACTCTTTATAAAATAAAGACCACCACCCATCTTGGCAAGCATTACATCATTCAATTGGAATGAAGATCGCAACACCTTCACTACAATTACATTACCTAACTCTATATTATGAAAACCACGACCATCTTGGCGACATTACATCATTCAACAGGAGTAAATATTGCAACACCTTCATTGGAACGATATGACGTGACTCTATAGAATGAACACCAAAACCATCTTGGTTGGCATTACATCATTCAACTTTAGTGATGACCGCAACACCTTCACTAGAATTATATCACCTAATTCTATAGAATGAAGACCACGACCATCATGGTTGGCGTTACATCATTCAACCGTAGTGATGACCGCAACATCTTCACTAGAATTATGTCTCCTAATTCTATAGAATGAAGACCACGACCATCTCGGATGGCATTACATCATTCCACTTTGAGTAAAGACCACGTAACATTCATAGGAATAATAGCACCGACTCTATAAAATAAAGACCAAGACCATCTTGGCAAGCATTACATCATTCAATTGGAATGAAGATCGCAACACCTTCACTACAATTACATTACCTAACTCTATATTATGAAAACCACGACCATCTTGGTGACATTACATCATTCAATCGGAGTAAATATTGCAACACCTTCGAGTTGGAATGATATGACGTGACTCTATAGAATGAAGACCAAAACCATCTTGGTTGGCATTACATCTTCAACTGGAGTAAAGACCACACACCTTCGCTGTAATTATATCACCGACTCTATACAATGAAGACCACGACCATCCTGGCTCGCATTACGTCATTCGACTATAGTGAAGACCACATAACCTTCATAGGAATTATAGCACCGACTCAATAAAATGAAGACCACCACCATCTTGCCAAGCATTACATCATCCCATTGGAGTGAAGATTGCAACACCTTCACATTAAATACATTACCTAACTCTATATTATGAAGACCACGACCATCTTGGCGACATTACATCGACCACTGAGTGAAGATCACCGCACCTTTGCGGTTATTATATCATGTGACTCTATAGAATGATGACCATAACCATCATGGTTGGCATTACATCATTCAACCGTAGTGATGACCGCAACACCTTCATAGAATTATATCACCTAATTCTATAGAATGAAGACCACGACCATCATGGTTGGCATTACATCATTCAACCGTAGTGATGACCGCAACACCTTCACTAGAATTATATCACCTAATTCTATAGAATGAAGACCACGACCATCATGGTTGGCGTTACATCATTCAATTGTAGTGATGACCGCAACATCTTCACTTCACGGAATTATGTCTCCTAATTCTATAGAATGAAAACCACGACCATCTCGGATGGTATTACATCATTCCACTGGAGTAATGACCATAGAACATTCATAGGACTAATAGCACCTGACTCTATACAATGAAGACCACGACCATCATGGTTGGCATTACATCATTCAATTGGAGTGATAGTGATGACCGCAACACCTTCACTAGAATTATATCACCTAATTCTATATCTATGAAGACCACGACCATCATGGTTGGCACACCTTCGTTGGAACGATATGACGTGACATCATCTGGTTGGCATTACATCATTCAACTAGTGATGACCGCAACACCTTCACTGAATTATGACCCACAACATCTTCACTGGAATTATGTCTCCTAATTATGTCTCCTAATCTATAGAATGAAGACCACGACCATCTCGGATGGCATTACATCATTCCACTAGAGTAAAGACCACGAGAACATTCATAGGAATAATAGCACCTGACTCTATAAAATAAAGACCAACCATCTTGGCAAGCATTACATCATTCAATTGGAATGAAGATCGCAACACCTTCACTACAATTACATTACCTAATTCTATATTATGAAAACCACGACCATCTTGGCTGACATTACATCATTCAACTAGAGTAAATATTGCAAAACCTTCGAGTTGAATGATATGACGTGACTCTATAGAATGAAGACCAAAACCATCTTGGTTGGCATTACATCATTCAACTGGAGTAAAGACCACACACCTTCGCTGTAATTATATCACCTGACTCTATACAATGAAGACCACGACCATCCTGGCTCGCATTACGTCATTCGACTATAGTGAAGACCACAGAACCTTCATAGGAATTATAGCACCGACTCAATAAAATGAAGACCACCACCATCTTGCCAAGCATTACATCATCCCAATTGGAGTGAAGATTGCAACACCTTCACAGAAATACATTACCTAACTCTATATTATGAAGACCACGACCATCTTGGCGGACATTACATCGACCACCGGAGTGAAGATCACCGCACCTTTGCGGTTATTATATCATGTGACTCTATAGAATGAATGATGACCATAACCATCATGGTTGGCATTACATCATTCAACCGTAGTGATGACCGCAACACCTTCAAAGAGAATTATATCACCTAATTCTATAGAATGAAGACCACGACCATCATGGTTGGCATTACATCATTCAACTGTAGTGATGACCGCAACACCTTCACTAGAATTATATCACCTAATTCTATAGAATGAAGACCACGACCATCATGGTTGGCGTTACATCATTCAATCGTAGTGATGACCGCAACATCTACACTAGGAATTATGTCTCCTAATTCTATAGAATGAAGACCACGACCATCTCGGATGGCATCACATCATTCCACCGGAGTAATGACCACGCAACATTCATAGAAATAGCACATTCATAGGACTAATTGGAATGCACACTTCACTCAATACCATGACTCTAGAAGAACACGACCATCATGGTTGGCATTATATCATTCAACTAGTGATGAACCGTAGTGATGACAACACCTTCACTAGAATTATATCACCTAATTCTATAGAATGAACACCACGACCATCATGGTTGGCGTTACATCATTCAACTGTAGTGATGACCGCAACATCTTCACTGGAATTATGTCTCCTAATTCTATAGAATGAAGACCACGACCATCTCGGATGGCATTACATCATTCCACTAGAGTAAAGACCACAGAACATTCATAGGAATAATAGCACCTGACTCTATAAAATAAAGACCAGCACCATCTTGGGAAGCATTACATCATTCAATTGGAATGAAGATCGCAACACCTTCACTACAATTACATTACCTAACTCTATTTTATGAAAACCACGACCATCTTGGCTGACATTACATCATTCAACCGGAGTAAATATTGCAACACCTGAGTTGGAATGATATGACGTGACTCTATAGAACCAAAACCATCTTGGCTGGCATTACATCTTTCAACTGGAGTAAAGACCACACACCTTCGCTGTAATTATATCACCTGATTCTATACAATGAAGACCACGACCATCCTGGCTCGCATTACGTCATTCGACTATAGTGAAGACCACATAACCTTCATAGGAATTATAGCACCTGACTCAATAAAATGAAGACCACCACCATCTTGCAAGCATTACATCATCCCATTGGAGTGAAGATTGCAACACCTTCACGGAAATACATTACCTAACTCTATATTATGAAGACCACGACCATCTTGGCGGACATTACATCGACCACTTTGGAGTGAAGATCACCGCACCTTTGCGGTTATTATATCATGTGACTCTATAGAATGATGACCATAACCATCATGGTTGGCATTACATCATTCAACCGTAGTGATGACCGCAACACCTTCGATAGAATTATATCACCTAATTCTATAGAATGAAGACCACGACCATCATGGTTGGCATTACATCATTCAACTCGTAGTGATGACCGCAACACCTTCACTAGAATTATATCACCTAATTCTATAGAATGAAGACCACGACCATCATGGTTGGCGTTACATCATTCAACTATAGTGATGACCGCAACATCTTCTTCATAGGAATTCTAGTCTCCTAATTCTATAAAATGAAGACCACGACCATCTTGGCAAGCATTACATCATTCAATTGGAGTGAAGATTGCAACACCTTCACTGGAAATACATTACCTAACTCTATATTATGAAGACCACGACCATCTTGGCAGACATTACATCATTCAACTGGAGTGAAGATATTGCAACACCTTCGCGGAATTATATCATGTGACTCTATAGAATGAAGACCACGACCATCATGGTTGGCATTACATCATTCAACTGTAGTGATGACCGCAACACCTTCACTAGAATTATATCACCTAATTCTATAGAATGAAGACCACGACCATCATGGTTGGCGTTACATCATTCAATCGTAGTGATGACCGCAACATCTTCACTGGAATTATGTCTCCTAATTCTATAGAATGAAGACCACGACCATCTCGGATGACATTACATCATTCCACTAGAGTAAAGACCACGAGAACATTCATAGGAATAATAGCACCTCTCTATAAAATAAAGACCAAAGACCATCTTGGCAAGCATTACATCATTCAATTGGAATGAAGATCGCAACACCTTCACTACAATTACATTACCTAACTCTATATTATGAAAACCACGACCATCTTGGTGACATTACATCATTCAACCGGAGTAAATATTGCAACACCTTCGAGTTGGAATGATATGACGTGACTCTATAGAATGAAGACCAAAACCATCTTGGTTGGCATTACATCATTCAACTAGAGTAAAGACCACACACCTTCGCTGTAATTATATCACCGATTCTATACAATGAAGACCACGACCATCCTGGCTCGCATTACGTCATTCGACTATAGTGAAGACCACATAACCTTCATAGGAATTATAGCACCGACTCAATAAAATGAAGACCACCACCATCTTGCCAAGCATTACATCATCCCATTGGAGTGAAGATTGCAACACCTTCACAGAAATACATTACCTAACTCTATATTATGAAGACCACGACCATCTTGGCGGACATTACATCGACCACTTTGGAGTGAAGATCACCGCACCTTTGCGGTTATTATATCATGTGACTCTATAGAATGATGACCATAACCATCATGGTTGGCATTACATCATTCAACGTAGTGATGACCAAACACCTTCACTAGAATTATATCACCTAATTCTATAGAATGAAGACCACGACCATCATGGTTGGCATTACATCATTCAATCGTAGTGATGACCGCAACACCTTCACTAGAATTATATCACCTAATTCTATAGAATGAAGACCACGACCATCATGGTTGGCGTTACATCATTCAACTGTAGTGATGACCGCAACATCTTCACTGGAATTATGTCTCCTAATTCTATAGAATGAAGACCACGACCATCTCGGATGGCATCACATCATTCCACTGGAGTAATGACCACAGAACATTCATAGGACTAATAGCACCTGACTCTATACAATGAAGACCACGACCATCATGGTTGGCATTATATCATTCAACTGTAGTGATGACCGCAACACCTTCACTAGAATTATATCACCTAATTCTATAGAATGAACACCACGACCATCATGGTTGGCGTTACATCATTCAACTATAGTGATGACCGCAACATCTTCACTTTGAATTATGTCTCCTAATTCTATAGAATGAAGACCACGACCATCTCGGATGACATTACATCATTCCACTAGAGTAAAGACCACGAACATTCATAGGAATAATAGCACCTGACTCTATAAAATAAAGACCAAAGACCATCTTGGCAAGCATTACATCATTCAATTGGAATGAAGATCGCAACACCTTCACTACAATTACATTACCTAACTCTATATTATGAAAACCAACGACCATCTTGGCCGACATTACATCATTCAACCGGAGTAAATATTGCAACACCTTCGCTGGAATGATATGACGTGACTCTATAGAATGAAGACCAAAACCATCTTGGTTGGCATTACATCTTCAACTGGAGTAAAGACCACACACCTTCGCTGTAATTATATCACCCGATTCTATACAATGAAGACCACGACCATCCTGGCTCGCATTACGTCATTCGACTATAGTGAAGACCACGAGAACCTTCATAGGAATTATAGCACCTGACTCAATAAAATGAAGACCACCACCATCTTGCCAAGCATTACATCATTCCATTGGAGTGAAGATTGCAACACCTTCACAAGAAATACATTACCTAACTCTATATTATGAAGACCACGACCATCTTGGCGACATTACATCGACCACTTTGGAGTGAAGATCACCGCACCTTTGCGGTTATTATATCATGTGACTCTATAGAATGATGACCATAACCATCATGGTTGGCATTACATCATTCAATCGTAGTGATGACCGCAACACCTTCACTAGAATAATATCACCTAATTCTATAGAATGAAGACCACGACCATCATGGTTGGCATTACATCATTCAACCGTAGTGATGACCGCAACACCTTCACTAGAATTATATCACCTAATTCTATAGAATGAAGACCACGACCATCATGGTTGGCGTTACATCATTCAACCGTAGTGATGACCTTGAATGATGTAATGCTTGCCAAGATGGTGGTGGTCTTCATTTTATTGAGTTAGGTGCTATACTTCTTATGAAGGTTCTGTGGTCTTCACTACAGTCGAATGAGGTAATGCGAGCCAGGATGGTCGTAGTCTTCATTGAAAAGAGTCAGGTGATATAATTACAGCGAAGGTGTGTGGTCTTTACTCAGTTGAATGATGTAATGCCAACCAAGATGGTCTTGGTCTTCATTCTATAGAGTCACGTCATATCATTCCGCGAAGGTGTTGCAATATTTACTCCGGTTGAATGATGTAATGCCGCCAAGATGGTCTTGGTTTTCATAATATAGAATTAGGTAATGTAATTCCAGTGAAGGTGTTGCGATGTTCATTCCAATTGAATGATGTAATGCTTGCCAAGATGGTGGTGGTCTTCATTTTATAGAGTTAGGTGCTATGATTCCTATGAATGTTCTGTGGTCTTTACTCCAGTGGAATGATGTAATGCCATCCGAGATGGTCGTGGTCTTCATTCTATAGAATTAGGAGACATAATTCCGTGAAGATGTTGCGGTCATCACTACGCTTGAATGATGTAATGCCAACCATGATGGGCGTGGTCTTCATTCTATAGAATTAGGTGATATAATTCCAGTGAAGGTGTTGCGGTCATCACTACAGTTGAATGATGTAATGCAAACCATGAGGGTTATGGTCTTCATTCTATAGAGTCACATGATATAATAACCGCGCGAGGTGCGGTGATCTTCACTCCAGTGGTCAGATGTAATGTCTGCCAAGATGGTCGTGGTCTTCATAATATAGAGTTAGGTAATGTATTTCCAGTGAAGGTGTTGCAATCTTCACTCCAATTGAATGATGTAATGCTTGCCAAGATGGTGGTGGTCTTCATTTTATTGAGTTAGGTGCTATACTATACTTCTTATGAAGGTTCTGTGGTCTTCACTACAATTAGAATGAATGAGGTAATGCGAGCCAGGATGGTCGTAGTCTTCATTGAAAAGAGTCAGGTGATATAATTACAGCGAAGGTGTGTGGTCTTTACTTCAGTTGAATGATGTAATGCCAACCAAGATGGTCTTGGTCTTCATTCTATAGAGTCACGTCATATCATTCCTGCGAAGGTGTTGCAATATTTACTCCAGTTGAATGATGTAATGCCACCAAGATGGTCTTGGTTTTCATAATATAGAATTAGGTAATGTAATTCCAGTGAAGGTGTTGCGATGTTCATTCCAATTGAATGATGTAATGCTTGCCAAGATGGTGGTGGTCTTCATTTTATAGAGTTAGGTGCTATGATTCCTATGAATGTTCTGTGGTCTTTACTCCAGTGGAATGATGTAATGCCATCCGAGATGGTCGTGGTCTTCATTCTATAGAATTAGGAGACATAATTCCAAAGAAGATGTTGCGGTCATCACTACAGTTGAATGATGTAATGCCAACCATGATGGGCGTGGTCTTCATTCTATAGAATTAGGTGATATAATTCCAGTGAAGGTGTTGCGGTCATCACTACAGTTGAATGATGTAATGCAAACCATGAGGGTTATGGTCTTCATTCTATAGAGTCACATGATATAATAACCGCGAAGGTGCAGTGATCTTCACTCCGGTGGTCGATGTAATGTCTGCCAAGATGGTCGTGGTCTTCATAATATAGAGTTAGGTAATGTATTTCCAGTGAAGGTGTTGCAATCTTCACTCCAATTGAATGATGTAATGCTTGCCAAGATGGTGGTGGTTTCATTTTATTGAGTTAGGTGCTATACTTCTTATGAAGGTTCTCCGTGGTCTTCACTACTAGAGTCGAATGAGGTAATGCGAGCCAGGATGGTCGTAGTCTTGATTGAAAAGAGTCAGGTGATATAATTACAGCGAAGGTGTGTGGTCTTTACTCCAGTTGAATGATGTAATGCCAACCAAGATGGTCTTGGTCTTCATTCTATAGAGTCACGTCATATCATTCTAGCGAAGGTGTTGCAATATTTACTCCAGTTGAATGATGTAATGCCAGCCAAGATGGTCTTGGTTTTCATAATATAGAATTAGGTAATGTAATTCCAGTGAAGGTGTTGCGATGTTCATTCCAATTGAATGATGTAATGCTTGCCAAGATGGTGGTGGTCTTCATTTTATAGAGTTAGGTGCTATGATTCCTATGAATGTTCTGTGGTCTTTACTCCAGTGGAATGATGTAATGCCATCCGAGATGGTCGTGGTCTTCATTCTATAGAATTAGGAGACATAATTCCAGTGAAGATGTTGCGGTCATCACTACAGTTGAATGATGTAATGCCAACCATGATGGGCGTGGTCTTCATTCTATAGAATTAGGTGATATAATTCCAGTGAAGGTGTTGCGGTCATCACTACAGTTGAATGATGTAATGCAAACCATGAGGGTTATGGTCTTCATTCTATAGAGTCACATGATATAATAACCGCGAAGGTGCAGTGATCTTCACTCCAGTGGTCAGATGTAATGTACGCCAAGATGGTCGTGGTCTTCATAATATAGAGTTAGGTAATGTATTTCCAGTGAAGGTGTTGCAATCTTCACTCCAATTGAATGATGTAATGCTTGCCAAGATGGTGGTGGTCTTCATTTTATTGAGTTAGGTGCTATACTTCTTATGAAGGTTCTGTGGTCTTCACTACAGTGGAATGAGGTAATGCGAGCCAGGATGGTCGTAGTCTTCATTGAAAAGAGTCGGTGATATAATTACAGCGAAGGTGGGTGGTCTTTACTCCGGTTGAATGATGTAATGCCAACCAAGATGGTCTTGGTCTTCATTCTATAGAGTCACGTCATATCATTCATTCGAAGGTGTTGCAATATTTACTCCGGTTGAATGATGTAATGCCGCCAAGATGGTCTTGGTTTTCATAATATAGAATTAGGTAATGTAATTCCGGTGAAGGTGTTGCGATGTTCATTCCAATTGAATGATGTAATGCTTGCCAAGATGGTGGTGGTCTTCATTTTATAGAGTTAGGTGCTATGATTCCTATGAATGTTCTGTGGTCTTTACTCCGGTGGAATGATGTAATGCCATCCGAGATGGTCGTGGTCTTCATTCTATAGAATTAGGAGACATAATTCCGGTGAAGATGTTGCGGTCATCACTACGGTTGAATGATGTAATGCCAACCATGATGGGCGTGGTCTTCATTCTATAGAATTAGGTGATATAATTCCGGTGAAGGTGTTGCGGTCATCACTACGGTTGAATGATGTAATGCAAACCATGAGGGTTATGGTCTTCATTCTATAGAGTCACATGATATAATAACCGCGAAGGTGCGGTGATCTTCACTCCGGTGGTCGATGTAATGTAATGCCAAGATGGTCGTGGTCTTCATAATATAGAGTTAGGTAATGTATTTCCAGTGAAGGTGTTGCAATCTTCACTCCAATTGAATGATGTAATGCTTGCCAAGATGGTGGTGGTCTTCATTTTATTGAGTTAGGTGCTATACTTCTTATGAAGGTTCTGTGGTCTTCACTACAGTCGAATGAGGTAATGCGAGCCAGGATGGTCGTAGTCTTCATTGAAAAGAGTCAGGTGATATAATTACAGCGAAGGTGTGTGGTCTTTACTCCAGTTGAATGATGTAATGCCAACCAAGATGGTCTTGGTCTTCATTCTATAGAGTCACGTCATATCATTCCAGAAAGGTGTTGCAATATTTACTCCAGTTGAATGATGTAATGCCACCAAGATGGTCTTGGTTTTCATAATAGAAATTAGGTAATGTAATTCCAGTGAAGGTGTTGCGATGTTCATTCCAATTGAATGATGTAATGCTTGCCAAGATGGTGGTGGTCTTCATTTTATAGAGTTAGGTGCTATGATTCCTATGAATGTTCTGTGGTCTTTACTCCAGTGGAATGATGTAATGCCATCCGAGATGGTCGTGGTCTTCATTCTATAGAATTAGGAGACATAATTCCAGTGAAGATGTTGCGGTCATCACTACAGTTGAATGATGTAATGCCAACCATGATGGGCGTGGTCTTCATTCTATAGAATTAGGTGATATAATTCCAGTGAAGGTGTTGCGGTCATCACTACAGTTGAATGATGTAATGCAAACCATGAGGGTTATGGTCTTCATTCTATAGAGTCACATGATATAATAACCGCGAAGGTGCAGTGATCTTCACTCCAGTGGTCAGATGTAATGTCTGCCAAGATGGTCGTGGTCTTCATAATATAGAGTTAGGTAATGTAATTCCAGTGAAGGTGTTGCGATGTTCATTCCAATTGAATGATGTAATGCTTGCCAAGATGGTGGTGGTCTTCATTTTATAGAGTTAGGTGCTATGATTCCTATGAATGTTCTGTGGTCTTTACTCCAGTGGAATGATGTAATGCCATCCGAGATGGTCGTGGTCTTCATTCTATAGAATTAGGAGACATAATTCCAGTGAAGATGTTGCGGTCATCACTACAGTTGAATGATGTAATGCCAACCATGATGGGCGTGGTCTTCATTCTATAGAATTAGGTGATATAATTCCAGTGAAGGTGTTGCGGTCATCACTACAGTTGAATGATGTAATGCAAACCATGAGGGTTATGGTCTTCATTCTATAGAGTCACATGATATAATAACCGCGAAGGTGCAGTGATCTTCACTCCAGTGGTCAGATGTAATGTCTGCCAAGATGGTCGTGGTCTTCATAATATAGAGTTAGGTAATGTATTTCCAGTGAAGGTGTTGCAATCTTCACTCCAATTGAATGATGTAATGCTTGCCAAGATGGTGGTGGTCTTCATTTTATTGAGTTAGGTGCTATACTTCTTATGAAGGTTCTTGGTCTTCACTACAGAGTCGAATGAGGTAATGCGAGCCGGGATGGTCGTAGTCTTCATTGAAAAGAGTCAGGTGATATAATTACAGCGAAGGTGTGTGGTCTTTACTCCAGTTGAATGATGTAATGCCAACCAAGATGGTCTTGGTCTTCATTCTATAGAGTCACGTCATATCATTCCAGCGAAGGTGTTGCAATATTTACTCCGGTTGAATGATGTAATGCCACCAAAGATGGTCTTGGTTTTCATAATATAGAATTAGGTAATGTAATTCCGGTGAAGGTGTTGCGATGTTCATTCCAATTGAATGATGTAATGCTTGCCAAGATGGTGGTGGTCTTCATTTTATAGAGTTAGGTGCTATGATTCCTATGAATGTTCTGGTGGTCTTTACTCCGGTGGAATGATGTAATGCCATCCGAGATGGTCGTGGTCTTCATTCTATAGAATTAGGAGACATAATTCCGGTGAAGATGTTGCGGTCATCACTACGGTTGAATGATGTAATGCCAACCATGATGGGCGTGGTCTTCATTCTATAGAATTAGGTGATATAATTCTAGTGAAGGTGTTGCGGTCATCACTACAGTTGAATGATGTAATGCAAACCATGAGGGTTATGGTCTTCATTCTATAGAGTCACATGATATAATAACCGCGAAGGTGCAGTGATCTTCACTCCAGTGGTCGGATGTATGTAATGTCCGCCAAGATGGTCGTGGTCTTCATAATATAGAGTTAGGTAATGTATTTCCAGTGAAGGTGTTGCAATCTTCACTCCAATTGAATGATGTAATGCTTGCCAAGATGGTGGTGGTCTTCATTTTATTGAGTTAGGTGCTATACTTCTTATGAAGGTTCTGTGGTCTTCACTACAGTCGAATGAGGTAATGCGAGCCAGGATGGTCGTAGTCTTCATTGAAAAGAGTCAGGTGATATAATTACAGCGAAGGTGTGTGGTCTTTACTTCAGTTGAATGATGTAATGCCAACCAAGATGGTCTTGGTCTTCATTCTATAGAGTCACGTCATATCATTCCTGCGAAGGTGTTGCAATATTTACTCCAGTTGAATGATGTAATGCCAGCCAAGATGGTCTTGGTTTTCATAATATAGAATTAGGTAATGTAATTCCAGTGAAGGTGTTGCGATGTTCATTCCAATTGAATGATGTAATGCTTGCCAAGATGGTGGTGGTCTTCATTTTATAGAGTTAGGTGCTATGATTCCTATGAATGTTCTGTGTGGTCTTTACTCCGGTGGAATGATGTAATGCCATCCGAGATGGTCGTGGTCTTCATTCTATAGAATTAGGAGACATAATTCCGGTGAAGATGTTGCGGTCATCACTACGGTTGAATGATGTAATGCCAACCATGATGGGCGTGGTCTTCATTCTATAGAATTAGGTGATATAATTCCGTGAAGGTGTTGCGGTCATCACTACGGTTGAATGATGTAATGCAAACCATGAGGGTTATGGTCTTCATTCTATAGAGTCACATGATATAATAACCGCGAAGGTGCGGTGATCTTCACTCCGGTGGTCGGATGTAATGTACGCAAGATGGTCGTGGTCTTCATAATATAGAGTTAGGTAATGTATTTCCGGTGAAGGTGTTGCAATCTTCACTCCAATTGAATGATGTAATGCTTGCCAAGATGGTGGTGGTCTTCATTTTATTGAGTTAGGTGCTATACTTCTTATGAAGGTTCTGTGGTCTTCACTACGAGTGAATGAGGTAATGCGAGCCGGATGGTCGTAGTCTTCATTGAAAAGAGTCGGGTGATATAATTACGGCGAAGGTGTGTGGTCTTTACTCCGGTTGAATGATGTAATGCCAACCAAGATGGTCTTGGTCTTCATTCTATAGAGTCACGTCATATCATTCCGGCGAAGGTGTTGCAATATTTACTCCGGTTGAATGATGTAATGCCGCCAAGATGGTCTTGGTTTTCATAATATAGAATTAGGTAATGTAATTCCGGTGAAGGTGTTGCGATGTTCATTCCAATTGAATGATGTAATGCTTGCCAAGATGGTGGTGGTCTTCATTTTATAGAGTTAGGTGCTATGATTCCTATGAATGTTCTGTGGTCTTTACTCCGGTGGAATGATGTAATGCCATCCGAGATGGTCGTGGTCTTCATTCTATAGAATTAGGAGACATAATTCCAGTGAAGATGTTGCGGTCATCACTACAGTTGAATGATGTAATGCCAACCATGATGGGCGTGGTCTTCATTCTATAGAATTAGGTGATATAATTCCGGTGAAGGTGTTGCGGTCATCACTACAGTTGAATGATGTAATGCAAACCATGAGGGTTATGGTCTTCATTCTATAGAGTCACATGATATAATAACCGCGAAGGTGCAGTGATCTTCACTCCAGTGGTCAGATGTAATGTCCGCCAAGATGGTCGTGGTCTTCATAATATAGAGTTAGGTAATGTATTTCCAGTGAAGGTGTTGCAATCTTCACTCCAATTGAATGATGTAATGCTTGCCAAGATGGTGGTGGTCTTCATTTTATTGAGTTAGGTGCTATACTTCTTATGAAGGTTCTGTGGTCTTCACTACAGTCGAATGAGGTAATGCGAGCCAGGATGGTCGTAGTCTTCATTGAAAAGAGTCAGGTGATATAATTACGGAAGGTGTGTGGTCTTTACTCCGGTTGAATGATGTAATGCCAACCAAGATGGTCTTGGTCTTCATTCTATAGAGTCACGTCATATCATTCCGGCGAAGGTGTTGCAATATTTACTCCGGTTGAATGATGTAATGCCACCAAGATGGTCTTGGTTTTCATAATATAGAATTAGGTAATGTAATTCCGGTGAAGGTGTTGCGATGTTCATTCCAATTGAATGATGTAATGCTTGCCAAGATGGTGGTGGTCTTCATTTTATAGAGTTAGGTGCTATGATTCCTATGAATGTTCTGTGGTCTTTACTCCAGTGGAATGATGTAATGCCATCCGAGATGGTCGTGGTCTTCATTCTATAGAATTAGGAGACATAATTCCAGTGAAGATGTTGCGGTCATCACTACGGTTGAATGATGTAATGCCAACCATGATGGGCGTGGTCTTCATTCTATAGAATTAGGTGATATAATTCTAGTGAAGGTGTTGCGGTCATCACTACAGTTGAATGATGTAATGCAAACCATGAGGGTTATGGTCTTCATTCTATAGAGTCACATGATATAATAACCGCGAAGGTGCGGTGATCTTCACTCCGGTGGTCGGATGTAATGTACTGCCAAGATGGTCGTGGTCTTCATAATATAGAGTTAGGTAATGTATTTCCGGTGAAGGTGTTGCAATCTTCACTCCAATTGAATGATGTAATGCTTGCCAAGATGGTGGTGGTCTTCATTTTATTGAGTGTGCTATACTTCTTATGAAGGTTCTGTGGTCTTCACTACGAGTCGAATGAGGTAATGCGAGCCGGGATGGTCGTAGTCTTCATTGAAAAGAGTCGGGTGATATAATTACGGCGAAGGTGTGTGGTCTTTACTCCGGTTGAATGATGTAATGCCAACCAAGATGGTCTTGGTCTTCATTCTATAGAGTCACGTCATATCATTCCGCGAAGGTGTTGCAATATTTACTCCGGTTGAATGATGTAATGCCGGCCAAGATGGTCTTGGTTTTCATAATATAGAATTAGGTAATGTAATTCCGGTGAAGGTGTTGCGATGTTCATTCCAATTGAATGATGTAATGCTTGCCAAGATGGTGGTGGTCTTCATTTTATAGAGTTAGGTGCTATGATTCCTATGAATGTTCTGTGGTCTTTACTCCGGTGGAATGATGTAATGCCATCCGAGATGGTCGTGGTCTTCATTCTATAGAATTAGGAGACATAATTCCGGTGAAGATGTTGCGGTCATCACTACGGTTGAATGATGTAATGCCAACCATGATGGGCGTGGTCTTCATTCTATAGAATTAGGTGATATAATTCCGTGAAGGTGTTGCGGTCATCACTACGGTTGAATGATGTAATGCAAACCATGAGGGTTATGGTCTTCATTCTATAGAGTCACATGATATAATAACCGCGAAGGTGCAGTGATCTTCACTCCAGTGGTCAGATGTAATGTACGCCAAGATGGTCGTGGTCTTCATAATATAGAGTTAGGTAATGTATTTCCAGTGAAGGTGTTGCAATCTTCACTCCAATTGAATGATGTAATGCTTGCCAAGATGGTGGTGGTCTTCATTTTATTGAGTTAGGTGCTATACTTCTTATGAAGGTTCTGTGGTCTTCACTACAGTCGAATGAGGTAATGCGAGCCAGGATGGTCGTAGTCTTCATTGAAAAGAGTCAGGTAATATAATTACGGCGAAGGTGTGTGGTCTACTCCGGTTGAATGATGTAATGCCAACCAAGATGGTCTTGGTCTTCATTCTATAGAGTCACGTCATATCATTCTTGCGAAGGTGTTGCAATATTTACTCCAGTTGAATGATGTAATGCCAGCCAAGATGGTCTTGGTTTTCATAATATAGAATTAGGTAATGTAATTCCAGTGAAGGTGTTGCGATGTTCATTCCAATTGAATGATGTAATGCTTGCCAAGATGGTGGTGGTCTTCATTTTATAGAGTTAGGTGCTATGATTCCTATGAATGTTCTGTGGTCTTTACTCCGGTGGAATGATGTAATGCCATCCGAGATGGTCGTGGTCTTCATTCTATAGAATTAGGAGACATAATTCCGGTGAAGATGTTGCGGTCATCACTACGGTTGAATGATGTAATGCCAACCATGATGGGCGTGGTCTTCATTCTATAGAATTAGGTGATATAATTCTAGTGAAGGTGTTGCGGTCATCACTACGGTTGAATGATGTAATAATGCAAACCATGAGGGTTATGGTCTTCATTCTATAGAGTCACATGATATAATAACCGCGAAGGTGCGGTGATCTTCACTCCGGTGGTCGGATGTAATGTACGCCAAGATGGTCGTGGTCTTCATAATATAGAGTTAGGTAATGTATTTCCGGTGAAGGTGTTGCAATCTTCACTCCAATTGAATGATGTAATGCTTGCCAAGATGGTGGTGGTCTTCATTTTATTGAGTTAGGTGCTATACTTCTTATGAAGGTTCTGTGGTCTTCACTACGAGTCGAATGAGGTAATGCGAGCCGGGATGGTCGTAGTCTTCATTGAATGAAAGTCGGGTGATATAATTACAGCGAAGGTGTGTGGTCTTTACTCCGGTTGAATGATGTAATGCCAACCAAGATGGTCTTGGTCTTCATTCTATAGAGTCACGTCATATCATTCCGGCGAAGGTGTTGCAATATTTACTCCGGTTGAATGATGTAATGCCAGCCAAGATGGTCTTGGTTTTCATAATATAGAATTAGGTAATGTAATTCCGGTGAAGGTGTTGCGATGTTCATTCCAATTGAATGATGTAATGCTTGCCAAGATGGTGGTGGTCTTCATTTTATAGAGTTAGGTGCTATGATTCCTATGAATGTTCTGTGGTCTTTACTCCGGTGGAATGATGTAATGCCATCCGAGATGGTCGTGGTCTTCATTCTATAGAATTAGGAGACATAATTCCGGTGAAGATGTTGCGGTCATCACTACGGTTGAATGATGTAATGCCAACCATGATGGGCGTGGTCTTCATTCTATAGAATTAGGTGATATAATTCCGTGAAGGTGTTGCGGTCATCACTACGGTTGAATGATGTAATGCAAACCATGAGGGTTATGGTCTTCATTCTATAGAGTCACATGATATAATAACCGCGAAGGTGCGGTGATCTTCACTCCGGTGGTCGGATGTAATGTACGCCAAGATGGTCGTGGTCTTCATAATATAGAGTTAGGTAATGTATTTCCGGTAAGGTGTTGCAATCTTCACTCCAATTGAATGATGTAATGCTTGCCAAGATGGTGGTGGTCTTCATTTTATTGAGTTAGGTGCTATACTTCTTATGAAGGTTCTGTGGTCTTCACTACGAGTCGAATGAGGTAATGCGAGCCGGGATGGTCGTAGTCTTCATTGAAAAGAGTCGGGTGATATAATTACGGCGAAGGTGTGTGGTCTTTACTCCGGTTGAATGATGTAATGCCAACCAAGATGGTCTTGGTCTTCATTCTATAGAGTCACGTCATATCATTCCGGCGAAGGTGTTGCAATATTTACTCCGGTTGAATGATGTAATGCCGGCCAAGATGGTCTTGGTTTTCATAATATAGAATTAGGTAATGTAATTCCGGTGAAGGTGTTGCGATGTTCATTCCAATTGAATGATGTAATGCTTGCCAAGATGGTGGTGGTCTTCATTTTATAGAGTTAGGTGCTATGATTCCTATGAATGTTCTGTGGTCTTTACTCGGTGGAATGATGTAATGCCATCCGAGATGGTCGTGGTCTTCATTCTATAGAATTAGGAGACATAATTCCGGTGAAGATGTTGCGGTCATCACTACGGTTGAATGATGTAATGCCAACCATGATGGGCGTGGTCTTCATTCTATAGAATTAGGTGATATAATTCCGGTGAAGGTGTTGCGGTCATCACTACGGTTGAATGATGTAATGCAAACCATGAGGGTTATGGTCTTCATTCTATAGAGTCACATGATATAATAACCGCGAAGGTGCGGTGATCTTCACTCCGGTGGTCGGATGTAATGTCGCCAAGATGGTCGTGGTCTTCATAATATAGAGTTAGGTAATGTATTTCCGGTGAAGGTGTTGCAATCTTCACTCCAATTGAATGATGTAATGCTTGCCAAGATGGTGGTGGTCTTCATTTTATTGAGTTAGGTGCTATACTTCTTATGAAGGTTCTGGTCTTCACTACGAGTCGAATGAGGTAATGCGAGCCGGGATCGGTAGTCTTCATTGAAAAGAGTCGGGTGATATAATTACGGCGAAGGTGTGTGGTCTTTACTCCGGTTGAATGATGTAATGCCAACCAAGATGGTCTTGGTCTTCATTCTATAGAGTCACGTCATATCATTCCGGCGAAGGTGTTGCAATATTTACTCCGGTTGAATGATGTAATGCCGGCCAAGATGGTCTTGGTTTTCATAATATAGAATTAGGTAATGTAATTCCGGTGAAGGTGTTGCGATGTTCATTCCAATTGAATGATGTAATGCTTGCCAAGATGGTGGTGGTCTTCATTTTATAGAGTTAGGTGCTATGATTCCTATGAATGTTCTGTGGTCTTTACTCCGGTGGAATGATGTAATGCCATCCGAGATGGTCGTGGTCTTCATTCTATAGAATTAGGAGACATAATTCCGGTGAAGATGTTGCGGTCATCACTACGGTTGAATGATGTAATGCCAACCATGATGGGCGTGGTCTTCATTCTATAGAATTAGTGATATAATTCCGGTGAAGGTGTTGCGGTCATCACTACGGTTGAATGATGTAATGCAAACCATGAGGGTTATGGTCTTCATTCTATAGAGTCACATGATATAATAACCGCGAAGGTGCGGTGATCTTCACTCCGGTGGTCGGATGTAATGTACGCCAAGATGGTCGTGGTCTTCATAATATAGAGTTAGGTAATGTATTTCCGGTGAAGGTGTTGCAATCTTCACTCCAATTGAATGATGTAATGCTTGCCAAGATGGTGGTGGTCTTCATTTTATTGAGTTAGGTGCTATACTTCTTATGAAGGTTCTGGGTCTTCACTACGGTCGAATGAGGTAATGCGAGCCGGGATGGTCGTAGTCTTCATTGAAAAGAGAGTCGGGTGATATAATTACGGCGAAGGTGTGTGGTCTTTACTCCGGTTGAATGATGTAATGCCAACCAAGAGGGTCTTGGTCTTCATTCTATAGAGTCACGTCATATCATTCTAGAAGGGTGTTGCAATATTTACTCCGGTTGAATGATGTAATGCCGGCCAAGATGGTCTTGGTTTTCATAATATAGAATTAGGTAATGTAATTCCGGTGAAGGTGTTGCGATGTTCATTCCAATTGAATGATGTAATGCTTGCCAAGATGGTGGTGGTCTTCATTTTATAGAGTTAGGTGCTATGATTCCTATGAATGTTACTGTGGTCTTTACTCCGGTGGAATGATGTAATGCCATCCGAGATGGTCGTGGTCTTCATTCTATAGAATTAGGAGACATAATTCCGGTGAAGATGTTGCGGTCATCACTACGGTTGAATGATGTAATGCCAACCATGATGGGCGTGGTCTTCATTCTATAGAATTAGGTGATATAATTCCGGTGAAGGTGTTGCGGTCATCACTACGGTTGAATGATGTAATGCAAACCATGAGGGTTATGGTCTTCATTCTATAGAGTCACATGATATAATAACCGCGAAGGTGCGGTGATCTTCACTCCGGTGGTCGGATGTAATGTACGCCAAGATGGTCGTGGTCTTCATAATATAGAGTTAGGTAATGTATTTCCGGTGAAGGTGTTGCAATCTTCACTCCAATTGAATGATGTAATGCTTGCCAAGATGGTGGTGGTCTTCATTTTATTGAGTTAGGTGCTATACTTCTTATGAAGGTTCTGTGGTCTTCACTACGAGTGAATGAGGTAATGCGAGCCGGGATGGTCGTAGTCTTCATTGAAAAGAGTCGGGTGATATAATTACGGCGAAGGTGTGTGGTCTTTACTCCGGTGAATGATGTAATGCCAACCAAGATGGTCTTGGTCTTCATTCTATAGAGTCACGTCATATCATTCCGGCGAAGGTGTTGCAATATTTACTCCGGTTGAATGATGTAATGCCGGCCAAGATGGTCTTGGTTTTCATAATATAGAATTAGGTAATGTAATTCCGGTGAAGGTGTTGCGATGTTCATTCCAATTGAATGATGTAATGCTTGCCAAGATGGTGGTGGTCTTTTTTATAGAGTTAGGTGCTATGATTCCTATGAATGTTCTGTGGTCTTTACTCCGGTGGAATGATGTAATGCCATCCGAGATGGTCGTGGTCTTCATTCTATAGAATTAGGAGACATAATTCCGGTGAAGATGTTGCGGTCATCACTACGGTTGAATGATGTAATGCCAACCATGATGGGCGTGGTCTTCATTCTATAGAATTAGGTGATATAATTCCGGTGAAGGTGTTGCGGTCATCACTACGGTTGAATGATGTAATGCAAACCATGAGGGTTATGGTCTTCATTCTATAGAGTCACATGATATAATAACCGCGAAGGTGCGGTGATCTTCACTCCGGTGGTCGGATGTAATGTCGCCAAGATGGTCGTGGTCTTCATAATATAGAGTTAGGTAATGTATTTCCGGTGAAGGTGTTGCAATCTTCACTCCAATTGAATGATGTAATGCTTGCCAAGATGGTGGTGGTCTTCATTTTATTGAGTTAGGTGCTATACTTCATGAAGGTTCTGTGGTCTTCACTACGGTCGAATGAGGTAAATGTAATGCGAGCCGAGGATGGTCGTAGTCTTCATTGAATAGAGTCGGGTGATATAATTACGGCGAAGGTGTGTGGTCTTTACTCCGGTTGAATGATGTAATGCCAACCAAGATGGTCTTGGTCTTCATTCTATAGAGTCACGTCATATCATTCCGATGTGTAATGCAAACCATGCGAAGGTGTTGCAATATTTACTCCGCGAAGGTTGAATGATGTAATGCCGCCAAGATGGTCTTGGTTTTCATAATATAGAATTAGGTAATGTAATTCCGGTGAAGGTGTTGCGATGTTCATTCCAATTGAATGATGTAATGCTTGCCAAGATGGTGGTGGTCTTCATTTTATAGAGTTAGGTGCTATGATTCCTATGAATGTTCTGTGGTCTTTACTCCGGTGGAATGATGTAATGCCATCCGAGATGGTCGTGGTCTTCATTCTATAGAATTAGGAGACATAATTCCGGTGAAGATGTTGCGGTCATCACTACGGTTGAATGATGTAATGCCAACCATGATGGGCGTGGTCTTCATTCTATAGAATTAGGTGATATAATTCCGTGAAGGTGTTGCGGTCATCACTACGGTTGAATGATGTAATGCAAACCATGAGGGTTATGGTCTTCATTCTATAGAGTCACATGATATAATAACCGCGAAGGTGCGGTGATCTTCACTCCGGTGGTCGGATGTAATGTCCGCCAAGATGGTCGTGGTCTTCATAATATAGAGTTAGGTAATGTATTTCCGGTGAAGGTGTTGCAATCTTCACTCCAATTGAATGATGTAATGCTTGCCAAGATGGTGGTGGTCTTCATTTTATTGAGTTAGGTGCTATACTTCTTATGAAGGTTCGTGGTCTTCACTACGTGGAATGAGGTAATGCGAGCCGGGATGGTCGTAGTCTTCATTGAATAGAGTCGGGTGATATAATTACGGCGAAGGAAGGTGTGTCTTTACTCCGGTTGAATGATGTAATGCCAACCAAGATGGTCTTGGTCTTCATTCTATAGAGTCACGTCATATCATTCCGATGCGAAGGTGTTGCAATATTTTACTCCGGTTGAATGATGTAATGCCGGCCAAGATGGTCTTGGTTTTCATAATATAGAATTAGGTAATGTAATTCCGGTGAAGGTGTTGCGATGTTCATTCCAATTGAATGATGTAATGCTTGCCAAGATGGTGGTGGTCTTCATTTTATAGAGTTAGGTGCTATGATTCCTATGAATGTTCTGTGGTCTTTACTCCGGTGGAATGATGTAATGCCATCCGAGATGGTCGTGGTCTTCATTCTATAGAATTAGGAGACATAATTCCGGTGAAGATGTTGCGGTCATCACTACGGTTGAATGATGTAATGCCAACCATGATGGGCGTGGTCTTCATTCTATAGAATTAGGTGATATAATTCCGGTGAAGGTGTTGCGGTCATCACTACGGTTGAATGATGTAATGCAAACCATGAGGGTTATGGTCTTCATTCTATAGAGTCACATGATATAATAACCGCGAAGGTGCGGTGATCTTCACTCCGGTGGTCGGATGTAATGTACGCAAGATGGTCGTGGTCTTCATAATATAGAGTTAGGTAATGTATTTCCGGTGAAGGTGTTGCAATCTTCACTCCAATTGAATGATGTAATGCTTGCCAAGATGGTGGTGGTCTTCATTTTATTGAGTTAGGTGCTATACTTCTTATGAAGGTTCTGTGGTCTTCACTACGAGTCGAATGAAGGTAATGCGAGCCGGGATGGTCGTAGTCTTCTTGAAAAGAGTCGGGTGATATAATTACGGCGAAGGTGTGTGTGTCTTTACTCCGGTTGAATGATGTAATGCCAACCAAGATGGTCTTGGTCTTCATTCTATAGAGTCACGTCATATCATTCCGCGAAGGTGTTGCAATATTTACTCCGGTTGAATGATGTAATGCCGACCAAGATGATGGTCTTGTTTTCATAATATAGAATTAGGTAATGTAATTCCGTGAAGGTGTTGCGATGTTCATTCCAATTGAATGATGTAATGCTTGCCAAGATGGTGGTGGTCTTCATTTTATAGAGTTAGGTGCTATGATTCCTATGAATGTTCTGTGGTCTTTACTCCAGTGGAATGATGTAATGCCATCCGAGATGGTCGTGGTCTTCATTCTATAGAATTAGGAGACATAATTCCAGTGAAGATGTTGCGGTCATCACTACAGTTGAATGATGTAATGCCAACCATGATGGGCGTGGTCTTCATTCTATAGAATTAGGTGATATAATTCCAGTGAAGGTGTTGCGGTCATCACTACAGTTGAATGATGTAATGCAAACCATGAGGGTTATGGTCTTCATTCTATAGAGTCACATGATATAATAACCGCGAAGGTGCAATGATCTTCACTCCAGTGGTCAGATGTAATGTCTGCCAAGATGGTCGTGGTCTTCATAATATAGAGTTAGGTAATGTAATTCCAGTGAAGGTGTTGCGATGTTCATTCCAATTGAATGATGTAATGCTTGCCAAGATGGTGGTGGTCTTCATTTTATAGAGTTAGGTGCTATGATTCCTATGAATGTTCTGTGGTCTTTACTCCAGTGGAATGATGTAATGCCATCCGAGATGGTCGTGGTCTTCATTCTATAGAATTAGGAGACATAATTCCAGTGAAGATGTTGCGGTCATCACTACAGTTGAATGATGTAATGCCAACCATGATGGGCGTGGTCTTCATTCTATAGAATTAGGTGATATAATTCCAGTGAAGGTGTTGCGGTCATCACTACGGTTGAATGATGTAATGCAAACCATGAGGGTTATGGTCTTCATTCTATAGAGTCACATGATATAATAACCGCGAAGGTGCGGTGATCTTCACTCCGGTGGTCGGATGTAATGTACGCCAAGATGGTCGTGGTCTTCATAATATAGATAGAGTTAGGTAATGTATTTCCGGTGAAGGTGTTGCAATCTTCTCCAATTGAATGATGTAATGCTTGCCAAGATGGTGGTGGTCTTCATTTTATTGAGTTAGGTGCTATACTTCTTATGAAGGTTCTCGTGGTCTTCACTACGGTCGAATGAGGTAATGCGAGCCGGGATGGTCGTAGTCTTGATTGAATAAGAGTCGGGTGATATAATTACGGCGAAGGTGTGTGGTCTTTACTCCGGTTGAATGATGTAATGCCAACCAAGATGGTCTTGGTCTTCATTCTATAGAGTCACGTCATATCATTCCGGCGAAGGTGTTGCAATATTTACTCCGGTTGAATGATGTAATGCCCCAAGATGGTCTTGGTTTTCATAATATAGAATTAGGTAATGTAATTCCAGTGAAGGTGTTGCGATGTTCATTCCAATTGAATGATGTAATGCTTGCCAAGATGGTGGTGGTCTTCATTTTATAGAGTTAGGTGCTATGATTCCTATGAATGTTCTGTGGTCTTTACTCCAGTGGAATGAATGCCATCCGAGATGGTCGTGGTCTTCATTCTATAGAATTAGGAGACATAATTCCAGTGAAGATGTTGCGGTCATCACTACAGTTGAATGATGTAATGCCAACCATGATGGGCGTGGTCTTCATTCTATAGAATTAGGTGATATAATTCCAGTGAAGGTGTTGCGGTCATCACTACAGTTGAATGATGTAATGCAAACCATGAGGGTTATGGTCTTCATTCTATAGAGTCACATGATATAATAACCGCGAAGGTGCAGTGATCTTCACTCCAGTGGTCGGATGTAATGTACTGCCAAGATGGTCGTGGTCTTCATAATATAGAGTTAGGTAATGTAATTCCAGTGAAGGTGTTGCGATGTTCATTCCAATTGAATGATGTAATGCTTGCCAAGATGGTGGTGGTCTTCATTTTATAGAGTTAGGTGCTATGATTCCTATGAATGTTCTGTGGTCTTTACTCCAGTGGAATGATGTAATGCCATCCGAGATGGTCGTGGTCTTCATTCTATAGAATTAGGAGACATAATTCCAGTGAAGATGTTGCGGTCATCACTACAGTTGAATGATGTAATGCCAACCATGATGGGCGTGGTCTTCATTCTATAGAATTAGGTGATATAATTCCAGTGAAGGTGTTGCGGTCATCACTACAGTTGAATGATGTAATGCAAACCATGAGGGTTATGGTCTTCATTCTATAGAGTCACATGATATAATAACCGCGAAGGTGCAGTGATCTTCACTCCAGTGGTCAGATGTAATGTCTGCCAAGATGGTCGTGGTCTTCATAATATAGAGTTAGGTAATGTAATTCCAGTGAAGGTGTTGCGATGTTCATTCCAATTGAATGATGTAATGCTTGCCAAGATGGTGGTGGTCTTCATTTTATAGAGTTAGGTGCTATGATTCCTATGAATGTTCTGTGGTCTTTACTCCAGTGGAATGATGTAATGCCATCCGAGATGGTCGTGGTCTTCATTCTATAGAATTAGGAGACATAATTCCGTGAAGATGTTGCGGTCATCACTACGGTTGAATGATGTAATGCCAACCATGATGGGCGTGGTCTTCATTCTATAGAATTAGGTGATATAATTCCAGTGAAGGTGTTGCGGTCATCACTACAGTTGAATGATGTAATGCAAACCATGAGGGTTATGGTCTTCATTCTATAGAGTCACATGATATAATAACCGCGAAGGTGCAGTGATCTTCACTCCAGTGGTCAGATGTAATGTCTGCCAAGATGGTCGTGGTCTTCATAATATAGAGTTAGGTAATGTAATTCCAGTGAAGGTGTTGCAATCTTCACTCCAATTGAATGATGTAATGCTTGCCAAGATGGTGGTGGTCTTCATTTTATTGAGTTAGGTGCTATATTCTTGAAGGTTCTGTGGTCTTCTTTACTAGAGTGGAATGATGTAATGCGATCCGAGATGGTCGTAGTCTTCATTGAATAGAGTCGGGAGATATAATTCCGGTGAAGGTGTTGGTCTTCACTCCGGTTGAATTGTAATGCCAACCAAGATGGTCTTGGTCTTCATTCTATAGAGTCATATAATCATGTTGCGGTCATCATTCCGAATGAATGTGTGCAAACCATGAGGGTTTTCTTCATTCCGGTTGATATGATAACCGCGATGCCATCTTCACTCCGGTGGTCGATGTAATGTCCGCAAGATGGTCTTGGTTTTCATAATATAGAATTAGGTAATGTAATTCCAGTGAAGGTGTTGCGATGTTCATTCCAATTGAATGATGTAATGCTTGCCAAGATGGTGGTGGTCTTCATTTTATAGAGTTAGGTGCTATGATTCCTATGAATGTTCTGTGGTCTTTACTCCAGTGGAATGATGTAATGCCATCCGAGATGGTCGTGGTCTTCATTCTATAGAATTAGGAGACATAATTCCAGTGAAGATGTTGCGGTCATCACTACAGTTGAATGATGTAATGCCAACCATGATGGGCGTGGTCTTCATTCTATAGAATTAGGTGATATAATTCCAGTGAAGGTGTTGCGGTCATCACTACAGTTGAATGATGTAATGCAAACCATGAGGGTTATGGTCTTCATTCTATAGAGTCACATGATATAATAACCGCGAAGGTGCAGTGATCTTCACTCCAGTGGTCAGATGTAATGTCTGCCAAGATGGTCGTGGTCTTCATAATATAGAGTTAGGTAATGTAATTCCAGTGAAGGTGTTGCAATCTTCACTCCAATTGAATGATGTAATGCTTGCCAAGATGGTGGTGGTCTTCATTTTATTGAGTTAGGTGCTATGATTCCTATGAATGTTCTGTGGTCTTTACTCCAGTGGAATGATGTAATGCCATCCGGATGGTCGTAGTCTTCATTGAATAGAGTCGGGTGATATAATTACAGGTGAAGATGTGTGGTCTTCACTCCGGTTGAATGATGTAATGCCAACCAAGATGGTCTTGGTCTTCATTCTATAGAGTCACGTCATATCATTCCGTAATGAAACCATGTCTTGCAATGATATACTCCGGTTGAATGATGTAATGGCCAAGATGGTCTTGGTTTTCATAATATAGAATTAGGTAATGTAATTCCAGTGAAGGTGTTGCGATGTTCATTCCAATTGAATGATGTAATGCTTGCCAAGATGGTGGTGGTCTTCATTTTATAGAGTTAGGTGCTATGATTCCTATGAATGTTCTGTGGTCTTTACTCCAGTGGAATGATGTAATGCCATCCGAGATGGTCGTGGTCTTCATTCTATAGAATTAGGAGACATAATTCCGGTGAAGATGTTGCGGTCATCACTACGGTTGAATGATGTAATGCCAACCATGATGGGCGTGGTCTTCATTCTATAGAATTAGGTGATATAATTCCAGTGAAGGTGTTGCGGTCATCACTACAGTTGAATGATGTAATGCAAACCATGAGGGTTATGGTCTTCATTCTATAGAGTCACATGATATAATAACCGCGAAGGTGCAGTGATCTTCACTCCAGTGGTCAGATGTAATGTCTGCCAAGATGGTCGTGGTCTTTATAATATAGAGTTAGGTAATGTAATTCCAGTGAAGGTGTTGCGATGTTCATTCCAATTGAATGATGTAATGCTTGCCAAGATGGTGGTGGTCTTCATTTTATAGAGTTAGGTGCTATGATTCCTATGAATGTTCTGTGGTCTTTACTCCAGTGGAATGATGTAATGCCATCCGAGATGGTCGTGGTCTTCATTCTATAGAATTAGGAGACATAATTCCAATGAAGATGTTGCGGTCATCACTACAGTTGAATGATGTAATGCCAACCATGATGGGCGTGGTCTTCATTCTATAGAATTAGGTGATATAATTCCAGTGAAGGTGTTGCGGTCATCACTACAGTTGAATGATGTAATGCAAACCATGAGGGTTATGGTCTTCATTCTATAGAGTCACATGATATAATAACCGCGAAGGTGCAGTGATCTTCACTCCGGTGGTCGATGTAATGTCGCCAAGATGGTCGTGGTCTTCATAATATAGAGTTAGGTAATGTAATTCCAGTGAAGGTGTTGCGATGTTCATTCCAATTGAATGATGTAATGCTTGCCAAGATGGTGGTGGTCTTCATTTTATAGAGTTAGGTGCTATGATTCCTATGAATGTTCTGTGGTCTTTACTCCAGTGGAATGATGTAATGCCATCCGAGATGGTCGTGGTCTTCATTCTATAGAATTAGGAGACATAATTCCAGTGAAGATGTTGCGGTCATCACTACAGTTGAATGATGTAATGCCAACCATGATGGGCGTGGTCTTCATTCTATAGAATTAGGTGATATAATTCCAGTGAAGGTGTTGCGGTCATCACTACAGTTGAATGATGTAATGCAAACCATGAGGGTTATGGTCTTCATTCTATAGAGTCACATGATATAATAACCGCGAAGGTGCAGTGATCTTCACTCCAGTGGTCAGATGTAATGTCTGCCAAGATGGTCGTGGTCTTCATAATATAGAGTTAGGTAATGTAATTCCAGTGAAGGTGTTGCGATGTTCATTCCAATTGAATGATGTAATGCTTGCCAAGATGGTGGTGGTCTTCATTTTATAGAGTTAGGTGCTATGATTCCTATGAATGTTCTGTGGTCTTTACTCCAGTGGAATGATGTAATGCCATCCGAGATGGTCGTGGTCTTCATTCTATAGAATTAGGAGACATAATTCCAGTGAAGATGTTGCGGTCATCACTACAGTTGAATGATGTAATGCCAACCATGATGGGCGTGGTCTTCATTCTATAGAATTAGGTGATATAATTCCAGTGAAGGTGTTGCGGTCATCACTACAGTTGAATGATGTAATGCAAACCATGAGGGTTATGGTCTTCATTCTATAGAGTCACATGATATAATAACCGCGAAGGTGCAGTGATCTTCACTCCAGTGGTCAGATGTAATGTCTGCCAAGATGGTCGTGGTCTTCATAATATAGAGTTAGGTAATGTAATTCCAGTGAAGGTGTTGCGATGTTCATTCCAATTGAATGATGTAATGCTTGCCAAGATGGTGGTGGTCTTCATTTTATAGAGTTAGGTGCTATGATTCCTATGAATGTTCTGTGGTCTTTACTCCAGTGGAATGATGTAATGCCATCCGAGATGGTCGTGGTCTTCATTCTATAGAATTAGGAGACATAATTCCAGTGAAGATGTTGCGGTCATCACTACAGTTGAATGATGTAATGCCAACCATGATGGGCGTGGTCTTCATTCTATAGAATTAGGTGATATAATTCCAGTGAAGGTGTTGCGGTCATCACTACAGTTGAATGATGTAATGCAAACCATGAGGGTTATGGTCTTCATTCTATAGAGTCACATGATATAATAACCGCGAAGGTGCAGTGATCTTCACTCCGGTGGTCGATGATGTAATGTCTGCCAAGATGGTCGTGGTCTTCATAATATAGAGTTAGGTAATGTAATTCCAGTGAAGGTGTTGCGATGTTCATTCCAATTGAATGATGTAATGCTTGCCAAGATGGTGGTGGTCTTCATTTTATAGAGTTAGGTGCTATGATTCCTATGAATGTTCGTGGTCTTTACTCCGGTGGAATGATGTAATGCCATCCGAGATGGTCGTGGTCTTCATTCTATAGAATTAGGAGACATAATTCCAGTGAAGATGTTGCGGTCATCACTACGGTTGAATGATGTAATGCCAACCATGATGGGCGTGGTCTTCATTCTATAGAGATTAGGTGATATAATTCCGGTGAAGGTGTTGCGGTCATCTCTACGTTGAATGATGTAATGCAAACCATGAGGGTTATGGTCTTCATTCTATAGAGTCACATGATATAATAACCGCGAAGGTGCGGTGATCTTCACTCCGGTTGAATCGATGTAATGTCGCCAAGATGGTCGTGGTCTTCATAATATAGAGTTAGGTAATGTAATTCCAGTGAAGGTGTTGCGATGTTCATTCCAATTGAATGATGTAATGCTTGCCAAGATGGTGGTGGTCTTCATTTTATAGAGTTAGGTGCTATGATTCCTATGAATGTTCTGTGGTCTTTACTCCAGTGGAATGATGTAATGCCATCCGAGATGGTCGTGGTCTTCATTCTATAGAATTAGGAGACATAATTCCAGTGAAGATGTTGCGGTCATCACTACAGTTGAATGATGTAATGCCAACCATGATGGGCGTGGTCTTCATTCTATAGAATTAGGTGATATAATTCCAGTGAAGGTGTTGCGGTCATCACTACAGTTGAATGATGTAATGCAAACCATGAGGGTTATGGTCTTCATTCTATAGAGTCACATGATATAATAACCGCGAAGGTGCAGTGATCTTCACTCCGGTGGTCGATGTAATGTCTGCCAAGATGGTCGTGGTCTTCATAATATAGAGTTAGGTAATGTAATTCCAGTGAAGGTGTTGCGATGTTCATTCCAATTGAATGATGTAATGCTTGCCAAGATGGTGGTGGTCTTCATTTTATAGAGTTAGGTGCTATGATTCCTATGAATGTTCTGTGGTCTTTACTCCGTGGAATGATGTAATGCCATCCGAGATGGTCGTGGTCTTCATTCTATAGAATTAGGAGACATAATTCCAGTGAAGATGTTGCGGTCATCACTACAGTTGAATGATGTAATGCCAACCATGATGGGCGTGGTCTTCATTCTATAGAATTAGGTGATATAATTCCAGTGAAGGTGTTGCGGTCATCACTACAGTTGAATGATGTAATGCAAACCATGAGGGTTATGGTCTTCATTCTATAGAGTCACATGATATAATAACCGCGAAGGTGCAGTGATCTTCACTCCAGTGGTCAGATGTAATGTCTGCAAGATGGTCGTGGTGGTTTCATAATATAGAGTTAGGTAATGTAATTCCAGTGAAGGTGTTGCGATGTTCATTCCAATTGAATGATGTAATGCTTGCCAAGATGGTGGTGGTCTTCATTTTATAGAGTTAGGTGCTATGATTCCTATGAATGTTCTGTGGTCTTTACTCCAGTGGAATGATGTAATGCCATCCGAGATGGTCGTGGTCTTCATTCTATAGAATTAGGAGACATAATTCCAGTGAAGATGTTGCGGTCATCACTACAGTTGAATGATGTAATGCCAACCATGATGGGCGTGGTCTTCATTCTATAGAATTAGGTGATATAATTCCAGTGAAGGTGTTGCGGTCATCACTACAGTTGAATGATGTAATGCAAACCATGAGGGTTATGGTCTTCATTCTATAGAGTCACATGATATAATAACCGCGAAGGTGCAGTGATCTTCACTCCAGTGGTCAGATGTAATGTCTGCCAAGATGGTCGTGGTCTTCATAATATAGAGTTAGGTAATGTAATTCCAGTGAAGGTGTTGCGATGTTCATTCCAATTGAATGATGTAATGCTTGCCAAGATGGTGGTGGTCTTCATTTTATAGAGTTAGGTGCTATGATTCCTATGAATGTTCGTGGTCTTTACTCCGGTGGAATGATGTAATGCCATCCGAGATGGTCGTGGTCTTCATTCTATAGAATTAGGAGACATAATTCCAGGTGAAGATGTTGCGGTCATCACTACGGTTGAATGATGTAATGCCAACCATGATGGGCGTGGTCTTC